>JANKKI010000272.1:1800000-2120388 GCA_025175665.1 Cinchona pubescens | reverse complement strand
CAAATGTACCACCAAAAATAAGTTTCAAATAGTAAATGTACTTAGAAAACTTGATTTAATAAAATATATAGTAGCCCTAAGCAAATACAAGTAGTAATTTTGACCATAAGATATTGTATAGTTCTTTATAGTTATGTGTAACTATTCACTATACCTTTTCTCTTATACACGTTGAAAACAAAATAAGATTAAGGTTACATTTTCTCATGAATTTAATCTTCTTCTTTTTTTTTTTTTTTTTTTTTTCTATTAAAACATATGTCCAAAGTCTTCTATTGTGGAATTGTAGGACCAATAACTTTCTGGATTGTGTATACTCATTATGGGTTGTTTAAAAACTCGAAACATTCGGTCAATTGTATTGAATTGACTCGACACAATAGAATTATACGTGATTGACAAAAATTCAATAAACATCGGATTTAGATTATACCCAATAAACTTACTAATAATCCCAACTCTTTATCGAGTCAAGATGAAATACTAAATGCATATGACATATATTTTTTAATTTTAAAAATCTTGATAAAATTCGATTGTGTTTTCAAATATAGTCGAGTCACAAAGTTTTTAAGTCGTGTTCAAGTTCAATATTTTTAAATATTATTATATACAACTAATAAGTGAAGTTCAGAATGTCTAGCAAAATGACAAACTTGGAACTCATGAGTTGAAGCATGGTTCGTAGTGTTGAAAATTTGACAATATTAAAACGATATGCGATTTTGAAAAATGTAATAGTATTTAATTTGAATTTTAGGGAGAAGAGATTATCAAATTAAGATAAATTTTTAATTATTTTCTCCAATGAAGAATAAACAAAAATCGTGTGGTCAAAATCATCGGTAAATAAAGTTGGAATTGGATTTTATTCGCCTATGGAATTCATATCCAAAGCATCACTAATAATTGAAAACTTTGGTAACTAGATAATTGTTGTATGTGACCATCACGTCTTCCTAATATATAAATTCAAACACATCAGATGTTTATATTTATTACAATAGTCTTAGATGTATTCTGTATAACAGAAAGACTACTAAAAATGCTAGTATCACTGGAAATGTCTCTTATACAGCATCTAGATGTGTATAAGAGATAACGTACTATAGAATTTTCTTATCTTTATAATCAATATTTAGATGTATAAAAAAATCTTTGTAATATGGTATTATACTGTCTCTTATACACATCTCTCATAAAAGAAATTTTATATCCATAATATATTACAAAAATTGATAAGGTGTGTACCCGTGTAAAAATTCGGGTCCACTAAGGATATCTTAACTCTTTTCTTACCCAAACAGTTCGAAATAAGTTTTCTAATATATGTTATGGTCAAGGATAGATCCGACACATCGATTATAGGTATGAATATCAAAATAACATGTTAAGTTCGTTAATTACTTTCCTAATTTTCTAAGTACTAAATCCTTATTGAATGATTTTATTACCGGTCGAAATCTTGACTTAAATATCAAAATCTACTGAGGGACAAAGTTTCATCCTTTTTTATGTGATCCGAATACGTGTAAGAAGTGCCATGCTCAATCTAACTTTAGACTATTCAACACTTATTGCAAACTCTAGCTCAAAAATTACATCAGCAAAAATGATCGATCCATTTCCTGTTTCAATCAATTAAAAGGGTGGGCATCTTATCAAGAATGCATACCGTAATGAAAACTGCCAAGAAGTCTTTAGGATAAGGATGCCGTACTTTGGCATTTGATTCCCAGTTTCCCACAAAGGGCATAAAGGGCATTTAGGCAAAAATATAGCCTATAAATACGAGTAGAGTCTGTTTTCTTATTAGCCTGTCTCTTATACACATCTAATTCACGCGTGCCGATGGTGTGGTTGGTTGTCCACTCGGTACTAGAAAAAAAATGACTGAGGTGGCCAACTACACCATCAACATGACTGAAATCACCGCCGAATTAGAAGAAGATTACTGTAGTCCTGTACTCTTATACACATCTAGATGTGTATAAGAGACATTATTTAGTAGTATAAATTTTGAATTAAAAATGCTATAAATCTATGTTCTTGGTATATATATGAAATGCGTTATTGTTTCTTGATGGAAATCAGATGAAATGGAGGAATTTTTCCAGCCCACTGAATTGGAGGAAGCTGTAAAGATGTCAATGATGGAGGAGGAATTTAATCGCATGCATGATGACCAAAATTTATGTATGGCCGGAGCCGGAGGAGGAATGGTGAATCTTACTAATTGCTATCTAGAGCTCTAGACCCATTTTTCTTTCACTAGCTAGAGTTTGGATGTGGTTTTAAACATTCTTGTTTATATTATAATACTACTCATTATGTTCATAGTTAGTAGACTCCATTTATAGTGAGTCTCCATTTTTCTAAAAATTCAAGGGCAATCATGAAAAAGTGAAAAGAAAAATACTTTCTAAACTACAACCTACAAACCCTATATAATGCCAATTCATTGAGTCTCATAATAAATCACATATTTACAATTTTAAATATTTGAACGAATTTCGTTCTTTTTTTCTAAGATTATGACATAAGTTAGTAGTTTCATCACTTATATAATTTGTCATTTTGTATAAAGTGATTTATTAAAAATACACGAAAGGTCCCACTTTTCAAGGATCTCTTTTTTTTTTTTTTTTTTTTTTTTCTGTCTTATTTACCAGTATTTGGTTTAAGAAGCACAGGCGCCCCAAGCAGGCCTTGTTGGTCTTACAATTCCAAAACCAATACTTTGATAGATGTGTGCGTAGAAAGTTGCTGCAACGATTGCCGAATTTGCAGTGAAAAACACAACGAGGAGGCCGGAACCAAACTGATGTTTTAGTCAAAGTGGTTTCCGGCGTCAAGTGGAGCGACATTGCAGTTAACTTTCTACGCCCTTATTATCAAAATCAATGGCCACAATGGTCGTACCTATAACGGTAATCCACTGATTGCCGAAGCCATAACCGGTCACAAGAAACTCATCTATTGGATGGATTAATTAATTAGGCAATCTTTCAACTGAGGAGGGCTCACACATCTAGATGATTAACTAATAGTATACATAAATGTTCTACTACTTAATTAGTTATCTAGTGTGTGGCTAAGTACTGCTGACAAGCATGCATGAGTTAGGGCTTCTGATACACTACCATTACACTTTGATCAATTGATCAAAGAGAAATGGTGTGTATCAGTGGCCCGTGCAAGAGTTGGATTTTATATTGACATATTTTTAGAGGGTTTGTTTTATAATTTTTGTAATATATTATGGGAATAAAATTTAATTTTTATGAGGGTTTAATTAAAATTTTAAATATTCTCAAAGGAAATAATATGATTTATCTTTCGAATATATGTTTATATAGTCTTGTTCCCATTTGTTATGAGTTGATTTTGTTTCTTTGGATGCACCTTATGCTACTAGATTCCTATATGAAATCCTAACTAACTTTGACGACTCCGCTTACAATTTTGTTGATGAATTCAACATCAAATTGCAGACTTCATTCATTTTACCAAATATTTGTTGCACTTTTGAATTTTCTTCTTTATTTCTTTCCTTATCTTTGATCTGTCTCTTATACACATCTAGATGTGTAACATCATTATATGTGTATTTTAGAATGCAAATATACGTACTAATGGTTCTGCATCTAGAAAATTTCAATAGAATTCATATAGTACGTATATTCTAAATTTGTGTTTGAAATTTAATGAAGAATGTATTATAAGATTCAAGACAAAACGTCAACCGTTTTAAGTAATAAAGAAGAGTACAATATCTTATGGTCAAAATTAAGGAATAATATATTTACTCTCTATTTCCAAAGTATTTGATAAATAGTAATAATAGAAAACTCTCGTTTATTCCTCAAAACCTTCCACATTATCACAAAGCCTTCCCCGACCAACATTCCAAAGAGTATTTTGTTAAAAAAAAAAAAAAAGATTGTTACAGCCTTTAGTAGACGGGGATAAAAATTAATCAACACAAATAGGGGCCAAGACCAAGACTGAAAATTCACAATTAAAGGCCTGTCTCTTATACACATCTAGATGTGTATAAGAGACAGGCATTACAAAGGCCTGAACATTTCCTTACAACAACACATTCTATACTGAAGTGTAGACTTTTCACATTGCAAGTGATAGTAAATTGTGTACAAAAATATTTTGAAAAATTATTGTGTACAAAAATTAAAAAAATGTTGTCTGTAATAAATAATCAAAACTTATGCACTATTTATTAATTACTTATCCAAGTGTGCTGTTTTCACTAGTTTTCTCAATGAAAAATTGTTAAGGATTTTCTATTTCGCATCTTGTACCACTTTCTATTATACTACTAAATGAACTGTCAAGAATACTATACTAAACACAAAATAGGGGAAAGAAAAAAGTGTGAGACAGAAAATCATTGCTTTGGCCTTTTATTGATTTGTGGCTTTGCTTCCTTCTTTGATGGTTTCTCTAAAACCATTTGCATCTAGATAAATTTCAACATCTAAAACCCATGATAAGTAATTCTTTCCAGTGATATCAAGAGTCACAAATTCAAGTTTTACTAGGTTAGCCATAATGATAATTGAAATAAAAACAAAAAAAAACAAAACTTACCCAACTTACCTAGTGGAAGTGTTAAAAATTCCCAATAGAAGTTTTGAGAAATTAGTTTAAAGTTCGTGCTGATAACGTGTTATAAAACTACTATTAAGAACTAGTAGTATTATGTTATATCACTAATGATTAAATTAAAAAGTAGTGGTAGAAAGCAATATAATGTAAAGTAGAGATAAAGAAATTCTCACTTTTTTTTCTCAGTTCAATCTTTACACATCTTGAATAATATATAAATTCAATACACTCTCTAGAATTATTTGGACATTACGTGAACATTCACTATGTAGATTATATGAGTTACATAGAGTAGTGGGATTTACATGGAGCAATATAGAAAATTATGGAGTGAATCTTCACGATAATGGAAGTTACAAGAATTAATGTGTAGAGTATGAGGTAAATCATGGAAAACATGGGTAAATATCCACTAAATATTCTTAACATCTTGAAGATTTTTTAAAACATAGATTAAGCCCAACTCAAACTGTCCTGAAGATCTTATCAACTATCCAATCTTTAGTTTACTAGCGACATGCACTTCATAATTGTAGATTTGATTGGGAGCTTAATGTAGCTTGGAATTTTGACTAGAAAATTTGTGCATAGTTCTAGCTTTTAGTTTTCTTTCTGTTCTGGCTTTGTTTCTTCATTACTAGCGGTGGTTCACCATTTTCATGTAAAGCTCAAATGCGATCCTTTTATCCTCTTCATCAATAAAGTAAAAAAAAAAACATACTTTGCATCCCAATTTTAATTTTGGACAGTTTTCCAGTCGAATTCGAGTTCCATATTTTTAAACATTTTTCTATGCAAAAATTACAAGCCATCTTAGATGTGTATAAGAGAATAACAAACTTGAAACTCATATGAGGTAAAGAATGGTTCGTAATGTTGAAAATTCGACACTATTAAAACTGATATGAGGTTTTTGAAAAAGAGTAAAATGCATTTTTTTGTCCCCAATGTTTGGGATATTATCAAAATTGGTCCCCCAAGATTTGACCAAAACAGATTTAGTTACCAAAGTTTCAAAATTTGAACAAAGTTAGTACATTTGACGGGAAATTAGAATTTCTAACAGAATTAGGTCATGTTCCATTAAGTAAATGCTAAAAAAAAACGTAGATAAAATCAAATATCCTTAAAAAATCATACATGAAACCTTGAAAATAATATTTAACATAAAGCCCTCATTTTATCCCAAAATAACATAAAGAGAACCCTCTTATCCACTTTAACCCAAAACTCATTCTGCCCTTTTATCTTCCTTAAAAAACCCACCTCCTCACCTGTACCTGTCTCTTATAGCACATCTATTTATGTTTTTAGGAGTGTAATGCCATCGTACCAAAAAATGGTTGGATGAACAATTAGTGTTTGTTAATTTTGTTGTGTTGACTGAAATGAGATTGTTCACATTCATCCATTTTTTGGTACTTGTTAGTAGATGGATATATGAGTTGTTGTAAGGACATGTTCAGCCTTTGTAATGCAGCTTTTATGAAAATAGTTTTCATTTCCAGCTGTTATAGATGTGAAGGAAAGACATCTCTTATACACATCTATATTTTAAGATGACAAAATTTTGTGCATACGTACAATAGAAACAATATGAGCTAAACCTATAATAGAAAGTGGTATCAACTGTCTCTGACACACATCTAGATGTGTAGACAGAGACAGTAGTTATAGTTTTTGCCTACTAACTTCCATAAATATCAACCATACAAAAGTACAAAAACCAAGTAGATTTCATATAAACTTATCAAGAATTCTGTCATGTATAAGAGACAGATATACCACCAAAAATAGGTTGTAGTTTAGAAAGTAAATTTAGTTAGTATTTTTCATGTAATAAAATATATACACATCTAGAGCAAATACAAGTAGATAGTAGAACTCCATGTGGCAGCCAAAATGTCTCTTATAGAAAATCCTTAACATGTTTCATTGAGAAAAATGCATCAACAGCAAAACTATAGGAACCTCTAGACGTGTATGATTTCGAGTAAGCTTCGCTATGCACAAATTGATCATAATGTAAACAAATGTACTACACATAAACATAAATATGTCTAACAGTGAAAATGTCATGAGAGTTGATTGAATGATGTATAGGTTTAGCTCTTCTTGTTCTAGCTGTCACGTTCGCACAACCAATTTTGTATGATTTTAACTATAGCTGCTGTTGTAACTATACGACTATACCTTTTCTTTCTTACTCGTTGAAAACAAAATCTTATTAAGGTTACATTTTCTCATGAATTTCTTCTTCTTCTTTTTTTTTTTTTTTTTGCTCAAGAAGAAAAAGCGAAGTCTTCTATTGTGGTATCGTAGGAAAATAACTCTGGATTGTGTTAGATACTCATTATGGGTTGTTTAAAAACTCGAACACATTCAGTCGAATTGTATTGAATTGACTCGACACAATAGAATTATACGTGAGTTGACAAAAAATTCAATAAACATCGGATTTTAGATTATACCCAATAAACTTACCTAATAATCCCAACTCTTTATCTGAGTCAAGATGAAATACTAAATGCATATGACATATATTTTTTAATTTTAAAAATCTTGATAAAATTCGATTGTGTTTTCAAATATAGTCGAGTCACAAAGTTTTCGAGTCGTGTTCAAGTTCAATATTTTTAAATATTATTATATACAACTAATAAGTGAAGTTCAGAATGTCTAGCAAAAATGACAAACTTCGGAACTCATGAGACAGAAGCATGACTTCGTAGTGTACATTAATTAACCCCAAGATTCTATATTTAGTTCTGTTTTATTAATTAAAAGGAGGTAGTTTGAATTAGGCCAAGATTTGGAGTTAAGAGAGTTGGTCCATATATATTGAAACTATTATCATAAATGGTTCTGTTAGAATACTATATACTTTATGTTTTAAGACTTGTATTATACAAGTATATAAAACATATTATATTGTATTGTATATTAGTTACATCTAAAGTGAACTAATATGATACCTTAACGTGACTATAGAATTTTCTTATCTTTATAATCAATATTCGAACCCAAAAAAATTTTTTGACTTATATATACTTTGTCTTAACCATAACAAATAGAAGAAATATAATCTCGATAGGGATTGGCTCAATTGATAAGGTGTGTACACGTGCTCCAAATTCGGGTCCACTAAGGATATTTTAATAATTTTACTATTACAGTCCAAACAGTTCTAAATAAGTCAAATAATATATATTCAATTCACGGATAGATCCGACACATCGATTATAGGTATGAATATCAAAATAACATGTTAAGTTCGTTAATTACTTTCCTAATTTTCTTTAAACGGTTGTACTAAATCCTTAAGGTAATAGTCCTATAACACAACAGCAGCTATAGTTAAAATCATACAAAATTGGTTGTGCGAGGGACAAAGTTTCATCCTTTTTTATGTGATCCGAATCATGTAAGACGTGCCATGCTCAATCTAACTTTAGACTATTCAACACTTTCCATAAATGCTTGATATGAGCTTCACCTGTCTCTTATACACATCAGATCTGTATAAAGACAGCATACCGTAATGAAAAACTGCCAAGAAGTCTTTAGGATAAGGATGCCGTACTTTGGCATTTGATTCCCAGTTTCCCACAAAGGGCATAAAGGGCATTTAGGCAAAAAATATAGCCTATAAATACGAGTAGAGTCTGTTTTTCTTAATTCATGTGCTAAACTCAACTTCCACAATCACAACCAATTACTACAATAACATATTTTCGTCAATACTAGAAAAAAAAAATGACTGAGGTGGTAACCAACTACACCATCAACATGACTGAAATCACCGCCGACTACAGTAATCTTCTTCTAATTCTCTACAAATTTACGTATATGCATGCATGCCTTTGCATTATTAATTATTACAAATTTTGAATTAAAAAATGCTATAAATCTATGTTCTTGGTATATATATGAAATGCGTCCAGTATTGTTTCTTGATGGAAATCAGATGAAATGGAGGAATTTTTCCAGCCCACTGAATTGGAGGAAGCTGTAAAGATGTCAATGATGGAGGAGGAATTTAATCGCATGCATGATGACCAAAATTTATGTATGGCCGGAGCCGGAGGAGGAATGGTGAATCTTACTAATTGCTATCTAGAGCTCTAGACCCATTTTTCTTTCACTAGCTAGAGTTTGGATGTGGTTTTAAACATTCTTGTTTATATTATAATACTACTCATTATGTTCATAGTTAGTAGACTTTATTTATAGGCCTCCATTTTGTTAAAAATTCAAGGGCAAATTTATAAAATCTAGATATCTGTATAAGATACTTTCTAAACTACAACCTACAAACCCTATATAATGCCAATTCATTGAGAAAATCATAATAAATCACATATTTACAATTTTAAATATTTGAACGAATTTCGTTCTTTTTTTCGAAGATATGGTGATAAGTTAGTAGTTTCATCACTTATATAATTCTGTCATTTTGTATAAAGTGATTTATTAAAAATAGAAAGGTCTCACTTTTCAAGGATCTCTTTTTTTTTTTTTTTTTTTTTGGGCGTAATTTAATTATTTGGTTTACAGCAAGCACAGGCGCCCCAAGCAGGCCTTGTTGGTCTTCCAATTCCAAAACCAAAACTGGTGAAGCCGACAGATCACCACGCGATCAAGATTGCCGAATTTGCAGTGAAAAAACACAACGAGGAGGCCGGAACCAAACTGATGTTTGTCAAAGTGGTTTCCGGCGTCAAGTGGAGCGTCGTTGCAGCAACTTTCTACGCCCTTATTATCAAAGTCAATGGCCACAAGGGTACCTATAAAATGTAAAAATCTTGAACTTCCACAATCTTAAAAAGTTCACAAGAAACTCATCTATTACAAGGATTAATTAATTAGGCAATCTTTCAACTGAGGAGGGCTCACTGTTCAAGATGATTAACTAATATTATACATAAATGTTCTACTACTTAATTAGTTATCAATCCTAGTGTGTGGCTAAGTACTGCTGACAAGCATGCATGCATTTCCAGTATGTATTGCTTGTTGAAGTAGTACCTTTGTACCAAGAATAATCATCCAGTTTAGAGTAAATAAAAACATGAGTGTATTAGTTAATCATCTTGAACCTGTCTCTTATACACATCTAGATGTGTATAAGAGACAGCTTCAGGACATGTTTGAGTTGGGCTTACCATCCTCCATAGTTTTAAAAAATTTCAAGATATTATGAATATGTAGTGGATATTTACATCATAGTTTTCTATAAGAGACAGCAATTAGAAAGCGAATATTCTTCTATTGTCTACCACTACTCTTTGAGCAATTGATCTCGTGAAATGGTGTGTATCAGTGGCCCGTGCAAGAGTTGGATTTTATATTGTCATATTTTTAGAGGGTTTGTTTTATAATTTTTGTAATATATTATGGGAATAAAATTTAATTTTTATGAGGGTTTAATTAAAATTTTAAATATTCTCAAAGGAAATAATATGATGTGTATACTTTATCTTTCGAATATATGTTTATATAGTCTTGTTCCCAAAGGAAATAATATGATTTCTAATCTCTTGGGAACATGACTATATAAACATATATTCAAAAGATGGCTTGTAATTTTTAAATTATCTAGTTACCAAAGTTTAATTAAAAGTATGCTTAAAATGGATATGAATTTTATAGGACGAATAAAATAATTTTCCTGTCTCTTATACACATCTAGATGTGTATAAGAGACATTACTTCCACCTGGTGTGTATCATATATCTTCTATTTGTTATGGTTAAGACAAAGAGATGTGTATAAGAGACAGGGTGTACCTTGGCTACCTTCTCATTGATTAGGTAATTACGTACATCTATTTTCACGTTAATTTTGTATCTTAAGAGACCTTATGCTACTAGATTCCTATATGAAATGTCCTTATAACTTTGACGACTCCGCTTACAATTTTGTTGATGAATTCAACATCAAATTGCAGACTTCATTCATTTTACCAAATATTTGTTGCATAGCTTTTGAATTTTCTTCTTTATTTCTTTCCTTATCTTTGATCCACTCACAAAATACACACACATAATTACAAAAGCTGCCACAAAAAGGGGACGAGGCTGTGTTAAAGGAGGCAGAGGAAGCGTTTTGCAAGCTTTATATTACAACATTTCACCATCACTACAACTTCATTTCAATAACATAGGAAATGCAGGGATCATAGGAACAAATTCACAATTTCTCTCTAACACACTATATGGAAGTTTAGAATGCAAATGAGCCAATAATGGTTCTGCATCTTGAAAATGTGACAATAGAATTCATATAGTACGTATATTCTAAATTTTGTTTGAAATTTAATGAAGAATGTATTATAAGATTCAAGACAAAACGTCAACCGTTTTAAGTAATAAAGAAGAGTACAATATCTTATGGTCAAAATTAAGGAATAATATATTTACTCTCTATTTCCAAAGTATTTGATAAATAGTAATAATAGAAAACTCTCGTTTATTCCTCAAAACCTTCCACATTATCACAAAGCCTTCCCCGACCAACATTCCAAAGATCGTATTTTGTTAAAAGAAAAAAAAGATTGTCTGACCTTTAATTGTGAATTTGCAGTCTTGGTCTTGGCCCCTATTTGTGTTGATTAATTTTTATCCCCGTCTACTTGATTTGTATGTAATGGCAAAGCAAAATTTGTAGAAAAGCATAACATTTAATTGTATATTACGATGCATTTACACTGATTTCTATACGAAGTGTAGACTTTTCACATTGCAAGTGATAGTATATTGTGTACAAAAATATTTTGAAAAATTATTGTGTACAAAAATTAAAAAAATGTTGTCGTAATAAATAATCAAAACTTATGCACTATTTATTAATTACTTATCCAAGTGTGCTGTTTTCACTAGTTTTCTCAATGAAAAATTGTTAAGGATTTTCTATTTCGCATCTTGTACCATTTCCTATTACACTACTAAATGAAGTGTCAAGATTACTATACTAAAATTACTTCACAAAATTTTGCCAATTTATTAAATGGTGGGATGGAAAGTGAGAAAAAGTGTGAGACAGAAAATCATTGCTTTGGCCTTTTATTGATTTGTGGCTTTGCTTCCTTCTTTGATGGTTTCTCTAAAACCATTTGCATCTAGATAAATTTCAACATCTAAAACCCATGATAAGTAATTCTTTCCAGTGATATCAAGAGTCACAAATTCAAGTTTTACTAGGTTAGCCATAATGATAATTGAAATAAAAACAAAAAAACAAAACTTACCCAACTTACCTAGTGGAAGTGTTAAAAATTCCCAATAGAAGTTTTGAGAAATTAGTTTAAAGTTCGTCTTGATAACGTGTTATAAAACTACTATTAAGAACTAGTAGTATTATGTTATATCACTAATGATTAAATTAAAAGTAGTGGTAGAAAGCAATATAATGTAAAGTAGAGATAAAGAAATTCTCACTTTTTTATAAGAGACAGTTGAATAATATCTTTATTTATGGGTTTAAAATTCAACCATTCTCATAGAATTATTTGGACATTACGTGAACATATGTAGATTATATGAGTTACATAGAGTAGTGGGATTTACATGGAGCAATATAGAAAATTATGGAGTGAATCTTCACGATAATGGAAGTTACAAGAATTAATGTGTAGAAATATGAAGCTTAAATCATGGAAAACATGGGTAAATATCCACTAAATAGTTTTAATATTGTCGCATCCCAATTTTAATTTTGGACAGTTTTCAGTCGATTCGAGTTCCATATTTCTAGGTGTTGTACAAGATGTGTACTAAGAGACAGTTCTAGAATGCCTAGCATAAAATAACAAACTTCAGAACTCATATGAGGTAAAGAATGGTTCGTAATGTTGAAAATTCGACACTATTAAAACTGATATGAGGTTTTTGAAAAAGAGTAAAATGCATTTTTTTGTCCCCAATGTTTGGGATATTATCAAAATTGGTCCCCAAGATTTGACCAAAACAGATTTAGTTACCAAAGTTTCAAAATTTGAACAAAGTTAGTACATTTGACGGAAATTAGAATTTCTAACGAGAATTAGGTCATGTTCCATTAAGTAAATGCTAAAAAAACGTAGATAAAATCAAATATCCTTAAAAATCATACATGAAACCTTGAAAATAATATTTAACATAAAGCCCTCATTTTATCCCAAAATAACATAAAGAGAACCCTCTTATCCACTTTAACCCAAAACTCATTCTCGCCTTTTATCTTGCTTAAAAACCCTAATCAATTCCTTACGCCCTTTTATCTACCTTGAAAACGACCATGGAATCAATAAAGATCACCAATGTGAAAGAAGAGCTAAAATGGTCACTTCATGGACAGATGATAATCTTGGGAAAAGATTCTTTTGTTGTGATAGATTGCGGTATGCTTTAGGGTTAAAATTTGTTTTTCTAATTGCTTTAAATGTATGGATGTTTTGTTGTGTTTTAACCAAGTCTTTGTTTGTTTGAAAGGGTAGTGTTGGACGTGACTTTTTCTGGCATGACCCAAGAATGTGTAGAAGATCTCGAGCTCTTATTCTGGTTTGCTAAGAGGCATGACGCAAAGGATCTTGAGTGAGAGACTTAGAATAAGAGAGAAGGTTGATTTACCTAGTGTTGATGTGTTCTCTTTGATCTTGCTGAGATGGTTATCTTAGTGATAATTAGGCGATAATGTAGCTGAAGTCCTTCTTATTGTTAGCATATTTATTTATGTTTTTAGGAGTGTAATGCCATCGATGGTTGGATGAACAATTAGTGTTTGTTAATTATATCTGTCTCTTATACACATCTAGATGTGTATATTCAGACAGTCTTTGGTACTTGTGTATAAGAGACATGACTGTCATGTTGGTAAGGATGTGTTCAGGAATTTGTAATGCAGCTAATGAATTTAGTTTTCATTTCCTATGTTATTGAAATGAAGTTGTAGTGATGGTGAAATGTTGTAATATAAAGCTAAATGTCCTAGGGAGGGGTATGGTTGGTGCATAATACTTAGAAAACTTGATTTAATAAAATATATAGTAGCCTAAGCAAATACAAGTAGATAGTAGAACTCCCATGTGGCAGCCAAAATAATGGGATCTTTGGGGGTACAAATTTTATGTTTGAAAAAAGAGTTGCATGCTTTCTATCTAAAACTATATGAAATTCTAGACGTCCTTGATTTCGAGTAAGCTTCGCTATGCACAAATTGATCATAATGTAAACAAATGTACTACACATAAACATTCATATGTTTATTCAGATTTAGAAAATGTCATGACATTTGATTGAATGATGTATCATTGACACCAAATAATTAAATTATTGTGGTATCGTAGGAAAATAACTCTGGATTGTGTATACTCATTATGGGTTGTTTAAAAACTCGAACACATTCAGTCGAATTGTATTGAATTGACTCGACACAATAGAATTATACGTGAGTTGACAAAAAATTCTTATAAACATCGGATTTTAGATTATACCCAATAAACTTGCTAATAATCCCAACTCTTTAAAATGTCCAAATAATTCTATTCTATTGTGTCGATCAATTCATACAATTCGACTGAATTATAAAAGTTTTGAAACTATTCGATTGTGTTTTCAAATATAGTCGAGTCACAAAGTTTTCGAGTCGTGTTCAAGTTCAATATTTTTAAATATTATTATATACAACTAATAAGTGAACAATCAAAGTTAAGATAAATTTTTAATTATTTTCTCCAATGAAGAATAAACAAAAATCGTGTGGTCAAAATCATCGGTAAATAAAGTTGGAATTGGATTTTATTCGCCTATGGAATTCATATCCAAAGCATCACTAATAATTGAAAACTTTGGTAACTAGATAATTGTTGTATGTGAAATCAGGGACCTAATTTGATTTAATCCTTTAACATTTCAAAAATTCAAGATTAAAGCAATGCAAATTGCTGTCTCTTATGAATTTGTCAATTCATAATGGACAAAATTTGGCCTAATGAAACTCTGTATCTACACACACATAGTAAGACATCATCACAAGTGGGAGAAAACTAAGATTCTATATTTACTGTTTTATTAATTAAAAGGTTAGTAGTTTGAATTAGGCCAAGATTTGGAGTTAAGAGAGTTGGTCCATATATATTGAAACTATTATCATAAATGGTTCTGTTAGAATACTATATACTTTATGTTTTAAGACTTGTATTATACAAGTATATAAAACATATTATATTGTATTGTATATACATCTAAATCTGATACTAATCTGATACCTTAACGTGACTAGGTAATAATAGCTCGAGATCGAACATAGTCACGTTAGAATATCATATTAGTTCCTTTAGATGGAATACTGTAAACTTATACACATCTAATATGTGTCTCTTATACAGATTTAGATAGATTTAAAAGAGATTAAACATATATAATTTAAATTTTAATTGACCATATAATATATTACATGGGTGTAGGGAGTGATGGTGCCATGCTCAGCATAACTTTAGACTATTCAACACTTATTGCAAACTCTAGCTCAAAAATTACATCAGCAAAAATGATCGATCCATTTCCTGTTTCAATCAATTAAAAGGGTGGGCATCTTATCAAGAATGCATACCGTAATGAAAAACTGCCAAGAAGTCTTTAGGATAAGGATGCCGTACTTTGGCATTTGATTCCCAGTTTCCCACAAAGGGCATAAAGGGCATTTAGGCAAAAAATATAGCCTATAAATACGAGTAGAGTCTGTTTTTCTTAATTCATGTGCTAAACTCAACTTCCACAATCACAACCAATTACTACAATAACATATTTTCGTCAATACTAGTATAAAAAAAATTTACTGAGGTGGTAACCAACTACACAAGAAAGTGGTATATTGACAGAAATACCAAAACTCCAACAATCATTTCAATTCTGTAGGAAATTTGAACTATATGTTTGCAATAAGTGTTGAATAGTCTAAAGTCTGTCTCTTATACACATCTCTATATGATATAAATCTATGTTCTTGGTATATATTTACTATTTGAAACTTGTTTCTTGGTGGAAATCAGATGAAATGGAGGAATTTTTCCAGCCCACTGAATTGGAGGAAGCTGTAAAGATGTCAATGATGGAGGAGGAATTTAATCGCATGCATGATGACCAAAATTTATGTATGGCCGGAGCCGGAGGAGGAATGGTGAATCTTACTAAGTTTATTGGGTATAATCTAAAATCCGATGTTCTTTGAATTCCTAGAATTCAGATGTGGCTTTAAACATTCTTGTTTATATTATAATACTACTCATTATGTTCATAGTTAGTAGACTCCATTTATAGTGAGTCTCCATTTTTCTAAAAATTCAAGGGCAATCATGAAAAAGTGAAAAGAAAAATACTTTCTAAACTACAACCTACAAACCCTATATAATGCCAATTCATTGAGAAAATCATAGTAAATCACATATTTACAATTTTAAATATTTGAACGAATTTCGTTCTTTTTTGAAGATATGGTGATAAGTTAGTAGTTTCATCACTTATATAATTTGTCATTTTGTATAAAGTGATTTATTAAAAATAGAAAGGTCCACTTTTCAAGGATCTCTTTTTTTTTTTTTTTTTTTTGGGCGTAATTTAATTATTAGGTAAGTTTATTGGGTATAATCTGTCTCTTATACACATCTTGGTCTTCCAATTCCAAAACCAAAACTGGTGAAGCCGACAGATCACCACGCGATCAAGATTGCCGAATTTGCAGTGAAAAACACAACGAGGAGGCCGTTTGTATTCTGATGTTTGTCAAAGTATTTTCCGGCGTCAAGTGGAGCGTCGTTGCAGCAACTTTCTACGCCCTATAAGATCAAAGTCAATGGAGTTTTTAGGGTACCTATAACGGTAAAGCACTGATTGCCGAAGCCATAACCGGTCACAAGAAACTCATCTATTGGAAGGATTAATTAATTAGGCAATCTTTCAACTGAGGAGGGCTCACTGTTCAAGATGATTAACTAATATTATACATAAATGTTCTACTACTTAATTAGTTATCTAGTGTGTGGCTAAGTACTGCTGACAAGCATGCATGCATTTCCAGTATGTATTGCTTGTTGAAGTAGTACCTTTGTACCAAGAATAATCATCCACTATTAAATAAATAAAAACAGTGAGTGTTTGAATTTATATATTATTCAAGACGTGTAATAAAAATGTTTTACATGTCAATTACTCTGCTCATGCCATGCTTAATTAATTGGTTACCAACCTCCATAGATATTGGAAATTAACTTTAATGATGTATACTCATATGAAGTCATGAAATTAGAAAAAAACTAAAATAATTAGAAAGAGGGGGGCTTCTATTGTCTACCACTACTCTTTGAGCAATTGATCTCGTGAAAAATATGTCATTATAAAACAAACCCTCTAAAATATGTCAATATACAATCCAATATGTCACGGGTATGTTTTACACATTCTTGTAATATGTCTCTTATACACATCTAGATGTGTATAAGGGTTTAATTAATGTTCCCAATAATTTTAAATATTCTCAAAGGAAATAATATGATTTATCTTTCGAATATATGTTTATATAGTCTTGTTCCCAAAGGAAATAATATGATTTCTAATCTCTTGGGAACATGACTATATAAACATATATTCAAAAGATGGCTTGTAATTTTTTAAATTTTTAGGAGAACAAAATCTAATTTTTAAAGTAAAATAAAAATTTTATAAAATTTTAAGGAGACAAAATAATTTTCAAACTTTTGAAAATAATAGATATAATATTGCAGACTTCATTCATTTTACCAAATATTTGTTGCACTTTTGAATTTTCTTCTTTATTTCTTTCCTTATCTTTGATCCACTCACAAAATACACACACATAATTACAAAAGCTGCCACAAAAAGGGGACGAGGCTGTGTTAGAGGAGGCAGAGGAAGCGTTGCGGGGTAAGAAGGTGGTGGGAGACAAACAAAGATATTAATAATAGAAAAGACCAACAAGAGATTTTACTCTGATTTAAACAGGAAATACACATCTAGATGTGTATAAGAGACAGGCATGCAACTCTTTTTTCAAAAATAAAAGATTGTATGTAAACCTTTAATTGTGAATTTGCAGTCTTGGTCTTGGCCCCTATTTGTGTTGATTAATTTTTATCCCCGTCTACTTGATTTGTATGTAATGGCAAATTTTGCTTTGTAGAAAAGCATAACAAGTAATTGTATATAACGATGCATTTACACTGATTTCTAGACGAAGTGTAGACTTTTTACACATTAGAAAAGAAGAAATAAGAAGACAAGAATATTCATGAGAAAATGTAACCTGTACAAGATTTAAAAAAAAATGTTGTCGTTAACAATTTTTCATTGAGAAAACTAGTGAAAACATTACACTTGGATAAGTAATTAATAAGATAGTGGACCTGTTTTGAAAGCTTATTAAGGATTACAATATTTCGCAGGTCTAGAGAATTTCCAATATCTATGGAGGTTGGTAACTTGTAATTATTCATGCATGAGCAGAGTAATTGACATGTAATAGCAAGAGATTATACACGTCTAGATGTGTATAAGATACAGCCATAATGACTCATACACAATCCAGAGTATTTTTCCTACGATACCACTATTTATGGGTTTAAAATTCAACCATTCTCATAGAATTATTTGGACATTACGTGAACATATGTAGATTATATGAGTTACATAGAGTAGTGGGATTTACATGGAGCAATATAGAAAATTATGGAGTGAATCTTCACGATAATGGAAGTTACAAGAATTAATGTGTAGAGTATGAGGTAAATCATGGAAAACATGGGTAAATATCCACTAAATATTCTTAACATCTTGAAGATTTTTAAAACATAGATTAAGCCCAACTCAAACTGTCCGAAGATCTTATCAACTATCCAATCTTTAGTTTACTAGCGACATGCACTTCATAATTGTAGATTTGATTGGGAGCTTAATGTAGCTTGGAATTTTGACTAGAAAATTTGTGCATAGTTCTAGCTTTTTAGTTTTCTTTCATGCTTGGCTTTGTTTCTTCATTACTAGCGGTGGTTCACCATTTCCTGTGTAAAGCTCAAATGCTGATCCTTTTATCCTCTTCATCAATAAAGTAAAAAAAAAAAAACATACTTTGCATCCCAATTTTAATTTTGGACAGTTTTCCATCGAATTCGAGTTCCATATTTTTAAACATTGTTCTATGCAACTACTTAGTGAAGTTTAGAATGCCTAGCATAAAATAACAAACTTCAGAACTCATATGAGGTAAAGAATGGTTCGTAATGTTGAAAATTCGACACTATTAAAACTGATATGAGGTTTTGAAAAAGAGTAAAATGCATTTTTGTCCCCAATGTTTGGGATATTATCAAAATTGGTCCCCAAGATTTGACCAAAACAGATTTAGTTACCAAAGTTTCAAAATTTGAACAAAGTTAGTACATTTGACGGAAATTAGAATTTCTAACGAATTAGGTCATGTTCCATTAAGTAAATGCTAAAAAAACGTAGATAAAATCAAATATCCTTAAAAATCATACATGAAACCTTGAAAATAATATTTAACATAAAGCCCTCATTTTATCCCAAAATAACATAAAGAGAACCCTCTTATCCACTTTAACCCAAAACTCATTACGCCCTTTTATCTTGCTTAAAAACCTAATCAATTCCTTACGAAGAGACCATTTTAGTTCTTCTTTCAGATGTACTGATCAATACAATATTCCATGGTCGTTTTATATACTAGATAAAACAAGTCAGAAACATAACTATATATAAATACTTGGGAAATAGAGAGTACATAAAATTATTCCTTAATTTTGACCATAACAAATTGTAACCTTCTTTATTACTGTCTCTGTTTACACAGTTTAGTCTTGAATAAGAGACATACATTCTTGCATAAGAGACAGGTAGTGTTGGACGTGACTTTTTCGGTGGCATGACCCAAGAATGTGTAGAAGATCTCGAGCTCTTATTCTGGTTTGCTAAGAGGCATGACTGCAAAGGATCTTGAGAGTGAGAGACTTAGAATAAGAGAAAGAAGGTTGATTTACCTAGTGTTGATGTGTTCTCTTTGATCTTGTGAGATGGTTATCTTAGCTGATAATTAGGCGATAATGTAGTGAAGTCCTTCTTATTGTTAGCATATTTATTTATGTTTTTAGGAGTGTACCACAATAAGTGTGTAAAATCAACTTGGGTAGCTATAAGGTACAAAGAGAAGTTAAGAGATTGTTCTAATGTTCATCCATTTTTTGGTACTTGTTAGTAGATGGATGAAATGTGTTGTTTAAGGAAATGTTCAGGCCTTTGTAATGCAAATAATGAATTTAGTTTTCATTTCCTATGTTATTGAAATGAAGTTGTAGTGATGGTGAAATGTTGTAATATAAAGCTGAAAACATGCTTCACTCAAACTTTGGGGAAGCATGTTTTGTCCTTTAAACTTTAACTAAGGCTACAAAACAGATTCCTACAATTTCTAATAGTGTAAGCCATATCAAGCATTTATGGAAGTTAGTAGGCAAAAACTATAACTATCAACCATACAAAAGTACAAAAACCAGTAGATTTCATATAAACTTATCAAGAATTCCTGTCATACAAAAGTACCAAATGTACCACAAAAATATCTGTTTCTTAATACACAATGTAGAATGTGTTTAAGAGACATATATAGTATCTAGTGCTAATGCAAGTAGATAGTATCACTCCCATGTGGCAGCCAAAATAATTTGCTATCTTTGGGGGTACAAATTTTATGTTTGAAAAAAGAGTTGCATGCTTTCTATCTAAAACTATAGGAACCTCTAGACGTGTATGATTTCGAGTAAGCTTCGCTATGCACAAATTGATCATAATGTAAACAAATGTACTACACATAAACATAAATATGTCTAACAGTGAAAATGTCATGAGAGTTGATTGAATGATGTATAGGTTTAGCTCTTCTTGTTCTAGCTGTCACGTTCGCACAACCAATTTTGTATGATTTTAACTATAGCTGCTGTTGTAACTATACGACTATACCTTTTCTTTCTTACTCGTTGAAAACAAAATCTTATTAAGGTTACATTTTCTCATGAATTTCAGATTCTTCTTCTTTTTTTTTTTTTTTTGCTCAAGAAGAAAAAGCGAAGTCTTCTTTTGTGGTATTGTAGGAAAATAACTCTGGATTGTGTATACTCATTATGGGTTGGTTAAAAACTCGGACACAATCAGTCGAATTGTATTGAATTGACTCGACACAATAGAATTATACGTGAGTTGACAAAAAATTCAATAAACATCGGATTTTAGATTATACCCAATAAACTTACCTAATAATCCCAACTCTTTATCTGAGTCAAGATGAAATACTAAATGCATATGACATATATTTTTAATTTTAAAATCTTGATAAAATTCGATTGTGTTTTCAAATATAAGAGACAGGGTACTACTTCAACAAGCAATACATACTGGAAATGCATGCATGCTTGTCAGCAGTACTTAGCCACACACTAGATAACTAATTAAGTAGTAGAACATTTATGTATAATATTAGTTAATCATCTTGAACAGTGAGCCCTCCTTGACAATATTAAAACTGATATGCAGTTTTTGAAAAATGTAATAGTATTTAATTTGAATTTTAGGGGAGAAGAGGTTATCAAAGTTAAGATAAATTTTTAATTATTTTCTCCAATGAAGAATAAACAAAAATCGTGTGGTCAAAATCATCGGTAAATAAAGTTGGAATTGGATTTTATTCGCCTATGGAATTCATATCCAAAGCATCACTAATAATTGAAAACTTTGGTAACTAGATAATTGTTGTATGTGACCATCAGTTTCCTAATTTGATTCCTTCCTTTATTCTTCAAAACCTTCAAGATTCAAGCAAAGCCTTTTGTCCATACGAATTGACAAATTCATAATACTAGCATATTTGGCCTCCGTTGGATCCAATGATACTTAAACATATCTAAGATAAGAGACACAAGTTAAGAAAACTAAGATTCTATATTTAGTTCTGTTTTATTAATTAAAAGGAGGTAGTTTGAATTAGGCCAAGATTTGGAGTTAAGAGAGTTGGTCCATATATATTGAAACTATTATCATAAAAATGGTTCTGTTAGAATACTATATACTTTATGTTTTAAGACTTGTATTATACAAGTATATAAAACATATTATATTGTATTGTATATACATCTAAAGTGAACTAATATGATACCTTAACGTGACTATAGAATTTTCATATCTTTATAATTTATATTCGCATCCAAAAAAAATCTTTGTATTCTATATACTTTGTCTTAACCATAACAAATAGAAGAAATATAATCTCGATAGGGATTGGCTCAATTGATAAGGTGTGTACACGTGCTCCAAATTCGGGTCCACTAAGGATATTTTAATAATTTTACTATTACAGTCCAAACAGTTCTAAATAAGTCAAATAATATATATTCAATTCACGGATAGATCCGACACATCGATTATAGGTATGAATATCAAAATAACATGTTAAGTTCGTTAATTACTTTCCTAATTTTCTAAGTACTAAATCCTTATTGAATGATTTTATGTGGTCGAAATACTGACTTAAATATCAAAATCTACATTGTTGCAATCAATTAACAGGGTGGGCATGAAATCAAGAATGCATACCGTAATGAAAAACTGCCAAGAAGTCTTTAGGATAAGGATGCCGTACTTTGGCATTTGATTCCCAGTTTCCCACAAAGGGCATAAAGGGCATTTAGGCAAAAAATATAGCCTATAAATACGAGTAGAGTCTGTTTTTCTTAATAAATGTGCTTTACTCAACTTCCACAATCACAACCAATTACTACAATAACATATTTTCGTCAATACTAGAAAAAAAAATGACTGAGGTGGTAACCAACTACACCATCAACATGACTGAAATCACCGTCTCTTAATACAGTAATCTTCTTCTAATTCTCTACAAATTTACGTATATGTCACTTGCATGCCTGTTTTCCAAGTCTACACTTCGCTATAACCTGTCTCTTAAAAATTATAAATCTATGGTCTTGATAGTTATAGTTTTTGCCTTACTAACTTCCATAGATGGAATTCAGATGAAGATTACACCTGTAATTATCCATTTCATCTGATTTCCATTTTGAAGCTGTAACGATTACAATGATCTGGAGTATTTAATAGGCATGCATGATGACCAAAATACATGTATGGCCGGATGGAGGAGGAATGGTGAATCTTACTAATTGCTATCTAGATGTGTATAGACCCATTTTTCTTTCACTAGCTAGAGTTTGGACAACAATGGTTAGAGAAACATTCTTGTTTATATTATAATACTACTCATTATGTTCATAGTTAGTAGACTCCATTTATAGTGAGTCTCCATTTTTCTAAAAATTCAAGGGCAATCATGAAAAAGTGAAAAGAAAAATACTTTCTAAACTACAACCTACAAACCCTATATAATGCCAATTCATTGAGAAAATCATAATAAATCACATGATACAATATTTACAATTTTAAATATTTGAACGAATTTCGTTCTTTTTTTCGAAGATATGGTGATAAGTTAGTAGTTTCATCACTTATATAATTTGTCATTTTGTATAAAGTGATTTATTAAAAATAGAAAGGTCTCACTATACACATCTAGATGTGTATAAGAGACAGACCTGCTTGGGAATCTTTCAACTGAGGAGGGCTCACTGTTCAAGATGATTGTATAATATTATACATAAATCAGAGACTTAATTAGTTAAATAGTGAATGGCTAAGTACTGCTGACAAGCATGCATGCATTTAAAGTATGTATTGCTTGTACACTTAGTACAGCAGTACTTAGAATAATCTAGATGTGTAAATAAATAAAAACAGTGAGTGTTTGAATTTATATATTATTCAAGACGTGTAATCTCTTGTGTTTTACATGTCAATTACTCTGCTCATGCATGCTTAATTACAAGTTACCAACCTCCATAGATATTGGAACATTAATTTAATTAATGTACTCATATGAAGTCATGAAATTAGAAAAAACTAAAATAATTAGAAAGAGGGGCTTCTATTGTCTACCACTACTCTTTGAGCAATTGATCTCGTGAAATATGTCAATATAAAATACACATGCAAGATGTGGATTTTATACAGACATATTTTTAGAGGGTTTAAGCTATAATTTATTGTAATATATTATGGGAATAAAATTTAATTTTTATGAGGGTTTAATTAAAATTTTAAATATTCTCAAAGGAAATAATATGATTTATCTTTCGAATATATGTTTATATAGTCTTGGACAAAAGGCTTTTTTAAAATTTTTTTAATCTCCTGATGAACTGATAATATAAACATTTAGCTTTACACAGGATGGCTTGTAATTTTTAGATGTATATACAATACAATATCTAATTTTTAAAGTAAAATAAAAATTTTATAAAATTTTAAGGAGACAAAATAATTTTCAAACTTTTGGAGGCGACCATCACTCCCTACACCCATTACTTCCACCCCTGGTGTGTATCATATATATATGTGTGTGATGATACATAAAATAACAGTATAATGTACATCAAGTTTAGCCAAGGTACACCTTATTCGATTACGTAATGTACTTACATCAATTTTGAGTTGATTTTGTTTCTTTGGATGCAACTTATGCTACTAGATTCCTATATGAAATCCTAACTAACTTTGACGACTCCGCTTACAATTTTGTTGATGAATTCAACATCAAATTGCAGACTTCATTCATTTTACCAAATCTCTTATTGCACTTTTGAATTTTCTTCTATTATTTCTTTCCTTATGTTTGATAACTCACAAAATAAGACACAGCATAATTACAAAAGCTGCCACAAAAAGAGGGACCCCGCAATGTTAAGGAATAGGACTAATATATTTACTCTCTATTTCCAAAGTATACATAAATAGTAATAATAGAAAACTCTCGTTTATTATCAAAGACTTCCACATTATCACAAAGCCTTCCCGACCAACATTCCAAAGATCGTATTTTGTTAAAAGAAAAAAAAAAGATTGTACAGCCTATAAATGTGAATTTGCAGTCTTGGTCTTGTCCCCTATTTGTGTTGATTAATTTTTATCCCCGTCTACTTGATTTGTATGTAATGGCAAAGCAAAATTTGTAGAAAAGCATAACATTTAATTGTATATTACGATGCATTTAAATGTTATCAAATAAAAACAGCTGTACAAGATACACATCTAGAACACCTATAAGAGACTGATTTATAAGATGGGTTAAATTACTGTACAGAATCTTGCCAATTTATTAAATGGTGGGTCTCTTAGTGAGACTAGAATTTTATAAGAGACAGAATGCTTTAACCTTTTACATCTAGATGTGTATAAGAGACAGACTGTAATACTACTAGTTCTTAATTTTGTGACTGTGCCTCACTGGAAAGAATTACTTAACATGGGTTTTAGATGTTGAAATTTATCTAGATGCAAATGGTTTTAGAAATCTCTTATACACATCTAGATGTGTATAAGAGACAGCATATATATAAATATATAGTTGTGTAACTCCGCTCAGACATGACAGATGTGTATGCAGAGACAGGGATAAAAGGATCAGCATTTAGCTTTAAAGTTCGTGCTGATAACGTGTTATAAAATCTACTATTAAGAACTAGTAGTATTAGTTATATCACTAATGATTAAATTACACATCTAGTGGTAGAAATAAGAGACAGATGTAAAGTAGAGATAAAGAAATTCTCACTTTTTTTTTCTCATTTCAGTGCTTTAAGTCTATAGTTATGGGTTTTTCATTGAACCATGCTTTACATAGTCTGTCTCTTATACACATCTAACATATGTAGATTATATGAGTTACATAGAGTAGTGGGATTTACATGGAGCAATATAGAAAATTATGGAGTGAATCTTCACGATAATGGAAGTTACAAGAATTAATGTGTAGAGTATGAGGTAAATCATGGAAAACATGGGTAAATATCCACTAAATATTCTTAACATCTTGAAGATTTTTTAAAACATAGATTAAGCCCAACTCAAACTGTCCTGAAGATCTTATCAACTATCCAATCTTTAGTTTACTAGCGACATGCACTTCATAATTGTAGATTTGATTGGGAGCTTAATGTAGCTTGGAATTTTGACTAGAAAATTTGTGCATAGTTCTAGCTTTTTAGTTTTCTTTCTGTTGCTGGCTTTGTTTCTTCAAAACTTACTAGCGGTGGTTCACCATTTTCCTGTGTAAAGCTCAAATGCTGATCCTTTTATCCTCTTCATCAATAAAGTAAAAAAAAAAAAAAAACATACTTTGCATCCCAATTTTAATTTTGGACAGTTTTCCAGTCGAATTCGAGTTCCATATTTTTAAACATTGTTCTATGCAACTACTTAGTGAAGTTTAGAATGCCTAGCATAAAATAACAAACTTCAGAACTCATATGAGGTAAAGAATGGTTCGTAATGTTGAAAATTCGACACTATTAAAACTGATATGAGGTTTTTGAAAAAGAGTAAAATGCATTTTTTTGTCCCCAATGTTTGGGATATTATCAAAATTGGTCCCCCAAGATTTGACCAAAACAGATTTAGTTACCAAAGTTTCAAAATTTGAACAAAGTTAGTACATTTGACGGGAAATTAGAATTTCTAACAGAATTAGGTCATGTTCCATTAAGTAAATGCTAAAAAAAAACGTAGATAAAATCAAATATCCTTAAAAAACAAGTATACATGAAACCTTGAAAATAATATTTAACATAAAGCCCTCATTTTATCCCAAAATAACATAAAGAGAACCCTCTTATCCACTTTAACCCAAAATCTTCTGACATTATCTGGGTCATGCCACTGAAAAAAGTCTTACGCTTTTATCTACCTTGAAAACGACCATGGAATCAATAAAGATCAGTCAATGTGAAAGAAGAGCTAAAATGGTCACTTCATGGACAGATGATAATCTTGGGAAAAGATTCTTTTGTTGTGATAGATTGCAGGTATGCTTTAGGGTTAAAATTTGTTTTTCTAATTGCTTTAAATGTATGGATGTTTTGTTGTGTTTTAACCAAGTCTTTGTTTGTTTGAAAGGGTAGTGTTGGACGTGACTTTTTTCAGTGGCATGACCCAGTAATGTGTAGAAGATCTCGAGCTCTTATTCCTGGTTTGCTAAGAGGCATGACTGCAAAGGATGCTGAGAGTGAGAGACTTAGAATAAGAGAAAGAAGGTTTATGATTTACCTAGTGTTGACTGTGTTCTCTTTGATCTTGCTGAGATGGTTATCTTAGCTGATAATTAGGCAGTAATGTAGCTGAAGTCCTTCTTATTGTTAGCATATTTATTTATGTTTTTAGGAGTGTAATGCCATCGATGGTTGGATGAACAATTAGTGTTTGTTAATTTTGTTGTGTTGACTGAAATGAGATTGTTCACATTCATCCATTTTTTGGTACTTGTTAGTAGATGGATGAATGTGTTGTTGTAAGGAAATGTTCAGGCCTTTGTAATGCAGCTAATGAATTTAGTTTTCATTTCCTATGTTATTGAAATGAAGTTGTAGTGATGGTGAAATGTTGTAATATAAAGCTTGCAAAACAGGTCCCCAAAGTTTGAGTAAGCATGTATAACAGGTCCTTAAAGTTTAACTAAGGCTACAAAACAGATTCCTACAATTTCTAATAGTGTAAGCCATATCAAGCATTTATGGAAGTTAGTAGGCAAAAACTATAACTATACAACAACCATACAAAAGTACAAAAACCAGTAGATTTCATATAAACTTATCAAGAATTCCTGTCATACAAAAGTACCAAATGTACCACCAAAAATAAGTTTCAAATAGTAAATGTACTTAGAAAACTTGATTTAATAAAATATATAGTAGCCTAAGCAAATACAAGTAGATAGTAGAACTCCCATGTGGCAGCCAAAATAATGGGATCTTTGCAAGCAGCAAAAAGTATTCAAGTCCTTTGTCTCCTTCCTTTACTTGCAGGTCTTCCTCTTCCTTGATTAGATGACGTAGGTTGGCTATTATTTTTTGCAGTAGGTTTTGGAATACCAAACACTTCATACAAATTTGGTTATGGTACTGGAGGAGTGCCAACTATGTTCTCACCATCAATCCCATCTCCTATACTATTGTCACTACTTTCTTTTTGTTTCTTTCCCTATTTTGTGTTGAAGCTTTTTTCTTCTTGCTTCCTCCACACTACCTTTCTTCTATAAAATAATGCAACAAAAAGAATAGAGATTCATATATATATATATATATATATATATATATATATATATATATATATGTATATATATATATATATGTATGTATATATGTATATATATGTAATACAAATAAAAAATATATTAACGAACAACATATATAAAGATTAGAGTAATAAGATGGCTCTTTTTGAATTAGATGTCTTCATTGAGACAGCTTTATCAATCCAAAAAAAAAAAAAAAGGCATTTGTTAACTTATATATGTTAAATAATGAAGTAAAATACCAAATCAATGAAAAATATTTTACTGTAACCTTGTTGCACTGGTTCCTGTCCATCACTTGCAGTATTTTGAGCCTCCTTCCTTAAATTGCATGACCTTATGTTATGACCCCTGTTGTGGCAGAAAGTACACGCATTGACGTGCCCAGTTCTCCTCATCTTCTTTGTCTTCCCTTTAATTTGCTGAATCTCATCCTCACCTTTCCTTCTATTCTTTTTAAGCCTACCAGTTGCACTTTTATTATGATGGTGGCAGTGGATATGTTGCATCAATGTCTTCCCAGTCCTGCTCTCCATTCATAGGCAAAACGCATGGCTAAAAACACTTGATAAATGACTCTACACTATAACATTTGTCAACAAAGTCCATTGGATCTTGAAGTAATATCCAGATGGCTGAAATGGCATGATAGCATGGTATACTAGTTGGATCCCATTTCCTACATTTGCAGGTCCTCTCTTCAAGATTCACAACAAACGTATCACCATAAAGGCATGCCACTTCATAGTGAATGTCATGACTTTTATGAGGACATTGAGTGGCTTTTTCCCATGTTGTTCTTGAGCCTCTTCATTATCTTGGGAGTGAACTTGTGCCTGACCCATCTCTGTTTTGCTTTATCTCTATTGTCTTTCATTCTTGTCATCACATAAAGCCTAATCTTCTCCACCATCTTTATGATAGATTCCCCCCTAGCATCTACAATTTTGCTATTGAATGATTCGCAAATATTGTTCAGCAGCAATGTCACACTTAGGGAAAGTCCTGAAGTGTGATATACTCCGCTCACTAGCTGGTTTATCATCCAGCCACTTAGCAGTATCCTCATCAATTTCAACAAGCTCCTTCATCTTTAACACAAATTGAGCTGCGGTAGTGGCCTTTGCAACAACACACAAAGCATGCCTAAGTGATGTTCCTTTGAAGCTAGCTGTTGACCAATTACTATGCAAATGCTTGACACAAAATCTAAGTTTGGAAAAACAACCTCACATGCCTAGATTAGACCTGTCTCTTATACACATAATTGATCCAGTATAATTAAGGTATGATTATAATATTGGATAATAAATTTAGACTTGACAAAGTCCATCCGTCTTTCACACCAAAAAAGTACATATACAATCTCTGAAATTGTTGTACATCTTTTTCATCAGAACAGTTATCAGCCAGCTTCATAATCACAGTACTAAATCGATTACTCCTTTCAATTTCCTTTATATAAGCTGGTAGCTTTATATATTGATCATTTTCAGTTCCTTGGATCATTTTCATGGCTGTTTTCTTTGCTCTATAGCTTTGGGACTTTGTCAAGTATAATTTGCATTCCTTTATTACTTTGTTCCTAAAGTGTATAGAGATCAATATTAGGTAAATCTCTTAACTTCTCTTTGTACCTTATAGCTACCCAAGTTGATTTTACACACTTATTGTGGTAAGTGAATCCACATTTGTGTTTTTCCTGAAAAGTTCTAATCTGCACACAACTTTTTCCCTTCATCTTCCTAGCATATATGCACCAACCATATGATGAATAGGACATATTGCCCTACATCTCAACATGTCATTCTTCATAAACTTGAAAGGCCTTCCATCGATCTTAAAATGTTCCAAGTCCTAACTGCAGCTTTGAACTCCTTAAACTTGATAAAAATTAGTAACAATTACAGTGGTGGATTTTCCATGTCAGACTAGGGATTAAACTTAGAAGGTCTGTTACTATCTTCTTCATCTGACCCTCTTATAGTCTCAAAACCAGAAGAAACTAGTGCTGCATCTTTTTCACAATTTTCAATCATTTGAGTCAGAATCATGTTCTTCTCTCATCCCCTTCCTTTGATCAGTCATCTTCTTTCCAACTCTATTTTTCTACCATTCTCTCTGATTTTTTACACCCATCCACTCTAAATTCTCACCCACATTATCATCATACTTATCATCATCTTCCTGCATTTCATAATCTAAGTCCTTTCCTGAGAATTCAGAACCTGCACTACCATTATCTTTATCTTCATCCATGTTGTAATCATCATCATTACTGTTGTCATCCTCAAAATCAGATCCTATCTCTAGTTGCCTAATTTTCTTGAATAATGTCATAATCTATGTAAAGCTCAAGTAGCCTATTATATTGAAGACTTTCAGCACAATACTCATTCAATTCCCTATCACGCACAAGCTCCCTAAAGCCATACTCTTCTACCAAAATATAGTACCTCTTATGACCAATACCCCAACTCCTTAGAACTATCCTATCTAGTTCAAAGATGGTTATTCCACTGACCTCAACCTCATCCGATACCGTTAATTCCTCACCTACATACTCATTATCTCTTATATTTCTAGATGTGTGGAAAGACCTCATGATTACAAGTGGACTATCAGCAGTTGACAAATCATAAATATACTATATTAACTAACAGGGGACCCATTTTGCATTTTTATTAAACAATGGGGACCATGTTCTGTTTACTTGTGCTACAGAAAAGGTGAAATTATGGATTTCATTTAAGAAGGACTACTTATTCACTTTTCATGAATAAGATACCACCAGATCTTATTTAAGACCATAAAAACACACAGAACACCATACATCAACTGACATGCAGAAAGAGACATAATAGGACCACATCATATTTTAAATTAGTTCTTTTAGGATTTTAAACAATAACCTAAATATCTTATTATCCTGACAATCATGGTATGAAACATGTGCCAAATAAGAAGAAGAACTAACAATGAAACCAATTTCAGATATAAATAAAGGAATAACAAAAACTCTGGCAGAATTAGAAACTTAACATAAGGAGGGTTTGGAAGCAAATTTTGGTCTTTTTTGTCTAAACTTCATTGCCCCTCACGATAGTCAAAGAAAATAAAAGGATTGATTAGGGTTCTTCAAGCAAGATAAAGGGGCAAAAGAGTTTTGGGCTAAAGTGGATAATAGGGTTCTCTTTATGTTTGATATTGTGGTTTAAAATGAGGGTTTATGTTAAATGTTATTTTCAAGGTTTCATGTATGATTTTTAAAGATATTTATACACATCTAGATGTGTATAAGAGACAGGAATTAAGTCACATGACTTAATTCTGTTAAAAATTATAATTTCCCGCCAAATGTACTAATTGTTCAAATTTTGAAATTTTGGGGACTAAATCTATTTTGGTCAAGTCTTGGGGGACCAATTTTGATAATATCCCAAACATTGGGGACTAGAAATGCATTTTACTTTTTTGAAAAGTGCAATAGTATTTAATTTGAAATTTAGTGCATACCTAGAGATTATCAAGAGTCAAGATAAATTTTTAATTATATTCTCCAATGAAGAATAAACAAAATTGTATGGTCAAAATCATCGGAAAATAGTTGCAATTGGCCATGCTATTCGCCTATGGGATTTATACCCAAGAATCACTGATAATTGAAAACTTTGGTAAGAGATGTGACTATCGCTTACCAAATTTGATATTCCTTAGTTCATTCCTCAAAATACTTCTTAAGATTGAAGCAAAGCCTTTTGTCCATACCATTTTACAAATTGTAATGCATTTTTGGCTTCCGTTAATCCTATGATACACAAACATAGTAAGATATTATCATTAGTGGAAGAAAACCTAAACTTCTAGATTCTATATTTAGTTATGTTTTGTTAATTAAAAGGAGATAGTTTGAATTAGCCCCAAGTTTTGGAGTTGGAGAGTTGGTCCATATTGAAGCTATTATCGTAAATAATCTCATTAGAATACTATACCATCATTTTATCCAAAAAAAAAAAAAAGAGAGAGAATATCATACTGTCATACTTTAAATTTGTACTATATAAATATATAAAGCACATTATATTTATATTATATAAACATTTAAAATATAAAGGATTATCACCCTAATGCGGTCGTAATTTTTTCCTATCTTTATAACCAATATTCGTACAAAAAAAATCTTTATATTCTATATACTTTATTTGAATAATAATAACAGATAAAAGAAATATAATTTTGATAGGGATTGGCTCAACTGATAAACAGAGCTATCAAATTATCAAAATATTCTAGGTTTGACTATGACTCTCACTACCCTCTGTCTCTATCTAGCTAAAACAGTAAGTTGTGTATTATCTCTATCATAATATTCGATGGAAGTCCAAATTTTTTTTGAAACATTTGCTCCTACTTGGATGTCAGATTTTGATTAGTTTATGCAAGTAAAAGTTGATCTATCCTATCTTATATTATAGAGGACTAACTTTTTTTTAAAATATATATCTTATATTATAGAGGACTAACTTTTTTTTAAAATATATATATAGAGAGAGGGGACAACTTGATCAAATATAGAAATTAGCCATCATATATAGATTACAAAGAACAAGTAATTATTTATGGCTTGAGAGAAATAGGATAGGGAAGGATTCTTTGTATCTCATTGTGTATAAGAGACGATACAGAGGCAGTCAGATTCATTAATTACTTTCCTAATTTTCTAAGTACTGAATACTTGTTGAATTTTTCTATGTAATCGAAATACTGACTTGAGTGTCAGAATCTACCTGAAAGACAAAACTCCATTCTTTTTTATGAGGTGATCCGAATGTAGGTATTACATACTATGTAATCAATCTGACTTTAGATGTGTATAAGAGATGTTTGCAAACCCTAAGTCAAAAATTACATCAACAGTAATGATCTATCCATTTCCTCATTCAATCAATTAAAGGAGAGGGCAACTTATCAAGAATGCATCCCCTAATGAAAAACTACCAAGAAGTCTCTAGAAAAACGATTCCGCACTTTGACATTTGATTCCCAAAATCCCACAAAGGGCATAAAGGGCATTTAGGCCAAAACTATAGCCTAGATGTGTACAGAAGAAGTCTGGTATTTTATTTCATGTGCTAAACTCTACTTCCACAATCACAACCAATGACTACAATAACATATTTTCGCCAATACTAGAAAAAAAAAATGAATGAGATGGCAGCCAACTACACCATCGCATCGACAAGATTGAAGTCACTACCAACTACAGTAATGTTCTTCTGATTCTCTTAAAATTTACGTATACGCATGCATGCATGCATGTGTTTGCATTATTACGAATTTTAAATTAAAAAAATACTATAAATCTATGTTCTTGGTATATATCTGAAACGGACGTTATTGTTTCTTGATGGAAATCAGATGAAATGGAGGGATTTTTCCAACCCGCTGAATTGCAGGAAGCTGTAAACATGTCAACAAAGGAGGTGGATTGCTATCGCATGGACAGAAATTTTTTACATGAATTGATTTATAATAAATGGGATGGACCCCTTAAAACGTATGTAATCACACCCTTATGTTTGTGTATCATAGGATTAACGCTGTCTCTTATGCACATCTAGATGTGTATAAAATTTAGCTCGTAGACATAACTTAGTTCCTAAATTGTCATATAAAACACATTGAGTCTCCAAACCTTTATAGTCTACCAATTTAGCATATATTTGAAAATTTTGTCAGTAACAGACGGAAAAAGTCATTGTATTGCACATAATTAAATTTATAGTCAAAGATAATACTTCACAACTAATTTCAACCCATTTAATCATATTTTACTTTTTCCTTTGACTATAAATGCCTAACCATTCATCATTTTTGTCTACAATATAACACTACTCGTTATGTCTATAGTTACTCTTGAAGTGAATAATACAAGCCTCCATTTATGGTGAGCCTTCATTTTTCCAAAAATGCAAGGGCAGCCATTGAAAAAAAGAAAAAAAAAATTCTAAACTACAAACTAAAACACTGGTGATAAAAATAGTGGTTAATATGATATAATATAGTTTGGGATATTATCAATTTGGTATTTAATATCATATTTCATTCTGATCATTTTTTGAAAATCTAGTGATAAGTTAGCGGTTTTATCACTTAATTTGACATAATTTTGGGTTATCAAAGTCATAATTGTACTATATTTTATGTGAGAAATTATCACGTTTTCAAGTCTTAATAAATAAGATTTGAGTTATTATTGAGCTCAATTTGAAATTCTTAGTTTTGTAGTGTTAAAGTTAAAAAGAGGTGAAAAAGAAAGAAAAGATGGTAGATTCTGACACTCAAGTCAGTATCTAGATGTGTATAGAAACCATTTTGGCTGTAATGTAACGTATTTTATACACATATTTTGAGTTTTTTTCCGATTGAAATGATTTTAGATGATTGGAAAGATATTGAAGAGTTCTACAACTTCTGTGTTTTGAGTTTTCCAAGATTCTATAGGAATTTTGTTCAAAATTGTAAAGTTGGAAAATGTGCACCGGCGAGGAGCGATTCTAACACAGTTTGGTAGATTCAGCATAACTTTCTTATCTGAGCTCCAATTGAGGTGATTCAAGATGTTTTGGAAAGATAAGCATAGAGCTACAACTTTTATGTTCTGAGTTTTACAAAATTCAGTCTGCATCAAGATCAAAATCGAAACCGAAAGTGAAGCCCAGCTAAAACACATGCGCTTATAATCAATTCTACAAGACTTCTTGTGCTTGAATTATTCAATTATATATCAAGTATTGACTTTTTTTTTTTGCGATTAAATTTATAATTGTTCTTTTTAACTTGTTATTGCTGCAAAATATTAAGTTATTAGAATTAATCTAAGACTAGATTGTTTTAACGGCGTGTGTTTAATTCAATCTGTGAAGTAACTAAATTTGATAATTCTATAGACCTGTCTCTTATACACATTTAGGGAAATTAATCATCTAATGGCAATAAGATGTGTGTTTATGTTTAATTAGTCTAATTGTTCTTGTGGATCTTAATGCTTCTATTATTGATCTTTGGCGCGGGTCTGGATTAAATTAATAGTTAGGGTTAATTGGATCGCGTGTTGAAAATTAACCAACTTTGAAAGAAACAAGAATCAACTTTGAATTGGTATTCGTTGGTTAATTCTTCAATTAGTGCTTGTTATAGAATTGAATTATCTTGTGTATCAAGGATCTATTAGTAAAATTGTCATGGTGGATATGACCAAAACCAAGACTTTCCTTACATCGAATTTTCTTTAGTTATTTTATTATTTTAATTTTAGTTAAAAAGCATTCAAAACCCCCATTGTTCCATTAGCACGAAAATAAACTCCATTCTTTGTGGGACGACCAGTACTCACCACTACTACATATTGAGAGTTGTTAATTTTGAGTGCCTACGACAACATTACAACTTCGCAGCATCATTTTGCCACACCAAAATTTTGGCGTCGTTCCCGGGGAACGGTGGATGTAGATGCGGAGCACCTAACCTTACACCCATACTAGTCTAGTCTTTGGAAGAATTAATTTGTATATTCTTTAATACTTTGCAATTTGATAACAATTTTTCAATAGGTGATAAAGTAGCATCAACTAAGTCAACTTAACACATCTATATGTACATTAGAATCTCAAGTGACTGAGGGTAGAGAAGATGAAGAAAATAAGCAAGAACTAGAGATGGGATCTTTCATATGTGAAGCCTATTGAGGATAACTCTAGTTCATTGCCTCTGATTTCAGTGCCTCAAGATCTTCCAGAGCAAGAGCCAATCAAGGTTTTAGGCTTAGCTATGAACGAAACACAAGAGATTCTAACCACTATGAAGGATCACCAGTTGGCTGTTAATAGGGATTGTATTGTAGTGTCAGTATACCCCATATTTTGTTATGAGTTGACCTTAAGAATTGAAGATCAAACAGTGGCTCGTAAAGAGTTTAATATTTTCGAGTCTCTTAAGGGTCATGAAGAAAATGTTAAGTTGCCTGGTTACATAGGCGACAATGGGGTTAGAATTGAGTTTATAATTGATGGAGTCAAGAAAGAGATTGAGGATAAGTACATGGCGAGCAATTACCAGGAGAACATCTATGCACGATCGCTAACAATTAATGAGCTCTCTTTCATCTGGTATGGAGATATTATTCGACCATCTTGTTCACATGCAGCGCTCTTTTATAGTCAATAGCTTGACAGCTTTTCCACCTGACTATTAATGCCTAACCATTCACCATTCTTATCTACATTATAAAACTTTCTAAGTGATTAGGCATTGGTATGGGGTATACTGACACTACAATACAAGCCCTATTAACAGCCAACTGGTGAGGCTCACCATAAATGGAGGCTCTTATACACATCTAGATGTGTATAAGAGACAGGTTATATGTCAGGATAATTTTTTACAATTTCTTGTTTTTCTTATTGTCTCAAGGGAATTATTTATTTGTTTTGTTCTGTTTTAGAAAGTTTTTTTTTTTTTTTTTTTTCAATGGCTGCCCTCTTGCATAGATGTGTATAAGAGACAAACATGAATTAAATCTAGAGAAGCTTTTCTTTTCCCATTTTATGCTTTTCTTTTTGCATTGAGGACAATGCTTAATTTTTAAGTGTGGGGTGGGAAAGTTATTTGGACAGCTTAAGTTGTTTGGTGTATTTTCCTCAATTTTGCTGCAATATTTTAACTTTTCCTTTGATCGGAGAAAATGTCAAAAATTTTGAAAATTTTTGTGGATTAATTGACCATTATTTTTTGAAATTTTTGAAAGTTTTTGCTTAATGTATTTTTCCCATTTTTTTGCAAAATAATCATTAGTTGAACCATGCATGAATGAGTAATCAGTGTTAATATTTTTCGTTCATGATTTTCGAAAATTTTTGAATACTAACCCATACTTTAATTTTTGATTTGGCATATTTAGAGAAAGTTATGTAGACTCAATTATGTTGCATCCCAAAAACTCGCTTTATTACATTCTCGAAGCTAATTCTTAGATGACCCGATTTAGAGACAGCTTTAAATATTAGGGTAATGCTTTTTGTTTGATAAGCCTTTCTAGCCAACCATTTTAACAATTTATTCTAAGTACCTTATTTGAGCTTTATTCTTGTGAAGAGAAACATCATTCACCTTATTTCACATAAACTCAATTTACCTACGCTTGTTGAGCTTAAAGTTCTATTCATTGTTTTATCCTAAGTTTTTCCTTTAAGAACTTATAGTGCATATTATTTGTTAAAGGGATATAAGGGTATTTTACAATAAGAAGTGAGTGATGTATATTTTTTGTTGGAAAATAGGGTATTGGAAAAAAATTGTTGGAAAAAATGAATATGGAAGTTTTCGTAGTTGCAGGTAGTGTCCATCTCTAGTACCTGCGTATTCTTGATATTTACAGGTAATGCCTATCACTGGTACCTATAGTTACAGGTATTTTCTCATAGAGATGATACAGGGGAGAGAAGGAAATGCGACAGGCGACGAACAAGACAAACTACATTTTGGCTTTTCCCTCTATGAGATGATAAATTTAATCGCAAAAATAACAATCAAGCCTTTCTATGCCAATATCCTATCCCATACTACATTTATTTGACATGTGTATTATGACATAATAATTTTTATAAGTCAAAATTGAGCAATATATTATTCCTTCAATTGTAAAAGTTGTCTATATAAATACTAGTAATATATTTATTATGTCATAAAAGACAGTAAATCAATCAGAACATCTATTAACTTTAGTAAGTATGTTAACTGTCTCAATTGTAAAGATTGTCCATATAAATACTTGTAGTATATTTAGGAAAAATACAATTTTAACCCTCAAAGTTTGGGTCATGATTTATTTTGGATCCCAAAGTTTCATGGAAAATACGTTTAGTTCTCGAACTTTTTAATTCTTATCGATTTATGACAAATTTAAAAATTCAATCAATTATAAATAAAAAAGTCATGCACTTTGCAAATAAGTGTTAAATCTCAAGTTCCAAACGTGAAAAAAAATACAATTTTATCCCTCAAAATTTGGGTCATGATCTATTTTAGTCCTCAAAGTTCCAAACACAACGAATTTAATTCTCAAACTTTTAAATTTATACCAATTTAGAATAAATTTGAAAATTCTATTAATTTGTTATATACACAATTACTAGTTAATACTTTCAAACCGATTAATTCTCATTTAACAACAGATTTCACAACGGATTTTATCAAAAATCCGTAAATAAATGATTTATCGACAGATTTGGTGACGAAATCCATCCGTTCAATGACAGATTTTTCCATCGACAAATCATATACTAAATTTGGTTTCGAAACATTGTGAAAATCTTAAATTAGCGATGTGTTTTCATTTTTTTTTCTTTGGTTGCTAAATTTAGCGACAGAAAATCCATTGCTAAGAATAACAGTTACGATAAAAAAAATTGTTAGTGATTGATATTTTAAAATATTTTTAAAAAAAATTAACGACGGAAGAATGCATCACTAATTTAAAAATATTATAAAAGAGGTTGTTTTGAGCACATGAAGTAATATATTAATCATTTTATCTTGTTCAATATTTGCAGCTAAATATTTAATTTTCGTTTACTACACCAACTTCACAGCAAACATTCCAAAGATTAATCTTAATAAATGAGTCTCATTAAACTAGTAAAAAGTGAATTATTATTATTTTATTATACCTCTAAAATTAATCTTGAATCAAACTATTGTTTTAATTTATTTGTGAATTATTATTGTGTTATCATCATCCTTTCTTTGTATACAACTTTTTCAACACCGGAAATAAATAGGCTGAAATCAGTTGAGAGTTATTCTAACGCAAGTTAGATTCAACAGTCATGTGTATAGAAAGTTTTATAATGTAGATAAGAATGGTGAATGGTTAGGCATTAATAGTCAGGTGGAAAAGTAAAAATGTAGTTAAATAGGTCTTAAATTAGTTCGGAAGTATTATATACTAAGATAGATTTAACATTTAAGGGGCAATGCCTGTGACATTTTCCGTTTGTACCCCCACAAAATAATGCTGTCAAATTAATCCACAATTAGAAGATGTGAAAAAGTTTGAGAATTAAATGCATTTTGTGTGGAACTTAAAATCTGACTCTTATAGACTATGACTAAACTTTGAGGGCTAGACATTGCATTTTCACATTTGAAACTTGAGATTTAACAATCACATGCTTTGCACGTGGCTTTTTCGGTTGTAATGGACGAAATTTTCAAATTTATCCTAAATTGGTTAAAATTAAAAAGTTTGTACCCCTCAATTATACCCAATTCGCATTTTGCACATGATCTCAGGAGTTGTCTTGGCCTTGCAGTGGAAGAGCAATTCTTCTGCTTCTCATGTTAGAAGGTTGTCTCTAGCTGCCTCTATTTATTTTGTGTCGCATGCTAGGAATTTGAAGATTTTTCTGAACATAGTATTAAGCCCAACTCAGGCTGTCCAGAAGATCTTATCAGCTGTCCAAGCTTTTGTTTACAAGCTACATAGAGTTCATAATCGAATATTTAATAAGGAGCTTAGTGTACCTTGAAATTTTGGCCAGAAAATTTTTGTATAATTCTAGCTTTTCAGTATTCTTTCTATTGCTAGCTTTGTTTCTCCATTACTGGAGGGCGTTTGGATTTTCCTATGTAAAGCTCAAATGCTGATCCGGTTCCTGATAGTTTCAGAAAATTTATCAGAATTTTCTTTATTTGTACATAAATTCAACAGAATGTACAATAACTTACTACAGTATTTGGGGGGCTTATTTCACTTTGTACCCAATAAATTTGTATCTAATTCTCACTTTACACCCTATACTTATTTTTAGACATATTGCACCATGAACTCTCATATTTATTTAGTTCATTTTAATTTTTAACATACTTACTAAAGTTAATAGATGTTCTAACCGTATATATTACATACCTAAAGTGGAACATTCATTAAAATTCTCAACATTATCAAAAATTGGATCAAAGTGGGACGAATATCTAAGAGTTGAGGTGTAATGTGTCCAAAATTTTGAATTAGGAGTGCAAAGTGAGAATTAATCATAAGACGCTTATTAAATATAACAAAATTAGAAAAAAAATTACGTCTATAGTACAATATTCTCCTAAACAAGCGGGTAGCATGCACTTAATATCTATTGATTTTGGTAACAACATTAAAAATTAGACCGAAATGAGATAATTAATCTAAGAGTTTAAGGTGTAAAATGTCCAAAACATAAGCATAGAATACAATACGAGAATCGAGTAAAAGTTAGAGAATGCAAGTGGAGTAAGGCCATATTTTGGATGTAAAATGCAAAAATCAATTAACTTTAGTGACGTGCTATAAACTAGATTGAAGTGGGACAAATATGAAAGGTGGGGATGCAAAGTATCCAAAAATAAAATTGGATGTGCAAAGCGAGAATTGGATATAGGTTATGGCACTATCTAATATCTTTTTGAATTTGCAGAAATGCCAACTAATAAATTAACTAAATTTTTTTGTGTATATAACAAATTCAACAGGGTGTACAATAATATTTTTGTATATAATAACAATTCTACTAACTTTTCTGACGGGATAACAAACAGACATATAATGTTTATGTGTACAGAGGGAGTACGACATTATGCTCTTCTACAAATTTGCCTCCTTGAGGATTTAATAAAAAGAAGGCGGGCAAAGTCATTCTTGAAAAATAAAATTAATATGATTTTGTCTTAATTTGAAAATAAAGGTATTCTCATATTTATATTTCAAATTAATAACTAATCTGCAAATTTCAAAAAAATATTGTCAAATTTTCAACATTACGAACCATTATTCAGCTCATGAGTTCCGAAAACAACCTCTTTTATAATTTCATTCCACTTAATGATTGCACAAATGTTATTTGGTTAATTAATTTGGCAATCATTTAAGGAGATGTGTATAAGAGACAGGTATAATACAAGTCTTAAAGCACAAAGTATAATATTCTAACTCTTATACCATCTAGATAATAGTTTGAGACAGCCTGTGTGATTATCATGTGGATTTGCTCCGTTAATTTATTATTATTTTAATCTATTGACCAATTCAGTTCTTTATCTATCATAAAAATTTAGTCCATCATCTTTTTAAAAAAATAACCAATCTAAGGCCTGTGATGAAAATTATAGACAACTTAATTTACAAATCCTATGATAATCACACAGGTGTTCACCTGTAGTAGGTGTATTATTAATGATTCTATCTTTGCTTAAAATTTCCATCACAAATCTTAAATTGATTGAATTTTTTAAGAATAAGGGACTAAATTGATTTTTGTGATATATAAGGGATTAAATTAATTGATACCCTATAATTAAGGGATCAAATTAGTATTTTTCCAAAGTCAAAATAGGAAGTAATAGTTTCTTTCGACAAAAAAGCAATGCATAACTCATCCAAATTGAACTTTGACTTATAAATTTGTATGTGTATAAGATGCTATGGTGTGATCAAATTCGATCTTTGTGTTAAAATCTTTAGTACTCAACTATTCTTACCTAATATGTAGTATTAAATTTATGTTCCATCTAATGATTAAAAAACCGAACAATTGTATAAATAAACAAGGAAAAAATTGTAGAAGAGCATAATGTTTACTCCCTCTGTCCTTTTTTTTTTTTATCGCAATTTGACATTTTTGATCAAACAAAATAATTTTGTAATTATTAATTTATATCTCTTATATTCTAGATGTGTATAAGAGACAGGTATTTATAGGCTATAAAAGTAAAATTTATATCAAATATTAATCCATGAAAATTTAAATTTTAAAAAGTTAAAGAAATTTATTGCAAATTGAGTTACAAAAATTTAATGTGTTGATCAAAAAAGTCAAACAGTGACAATTTTAATTGGACGGAAGTAGTATTATAATTGTTTATTATAATGGCCTACATTATTTATGCCTACAATTAAAGAAATAGTTTCTTAAACTATACGAATTGTGCATTGTCGTGGAAAACTCTGTGTATTGTTTCTGCCCACAATTAAACAATTGATTTCGAATAGGTTTCAATGGCTTGTCGACAAGGATTTCATGTTAATTTCTCAAGTGTTATATGCAAATTAATATAGATATTAAACCATTTAAAAAAAAAAAAAAAAGAAGAATCCATTATAGGAATGCGTCTTACTTTGCACTTTGTTGTAAGATATTGAAAGAGACATTTAGTTAAAATCTTAGTTATAAATTCCATATTTAACTTCTCCAAAAATGCTGTTCCATCTTCCACTCTTGAGCTTATTAATTAAAGTGAAAGATGTTTGCAAATAATTCTTGTTTTCTGCGTGTGGTGCTGAGGATACTAATTATGGGCTGCGGGAGGTATTAATACGAGGAATAGTATATATATAGATTAAAAGAAAAATATTGTGTTATGAGTCTTATGACTTATGAGTATTAGTGCTTTATTATTGAAAATTGGATGGGAGACTCATCAGGATATATAAGCCGTAAACATAAAAAGATTGGATGAGGAAAACGATCTGCATTATCCCTCTCATTGGAAATTATTGTCTGTTTTTGCTAAAATTAGCATCTAATTCCAAAGTGATTCTATGTTTGTCAAAAGAGCTGCATGCTTTCTATCTAAAACTATCAGGAACCTCTAGACGTGTATGATTTCGAGTAAGCTTCGCTATGCACAAATTGATCATAATGTAAACAAATGTACTACACATAAACATATATATGTCTAACAGTGAAAATGTCATGAGAGTTGATTGAATGATGTATAGGTTTAGCTCTTCTTGTTCTAGCTGTTGTAACTATACGACTATACCTTTATTTTCTTACTCGTTGAAAACAAAATCATATTAAGGTTACATTTTCTCATGAATTTACTTCTTCTTTTTTTTTCCTCAAGGAGAAAGATATGAGTCTTCTCTTATACGTATCATAGGAAAATAACTCTGGATTGTGTATACTTATTATGGGTTGTTTAAAACTCGAACACATTCGGCCTAATTGTATTGAATTGACTCGACAATAGAATTATATGTGAGTTGACAAAAATTCAATAAATATCGGGTTTTATATTATACCCAAACCTAATAATCCCAACTCTTTATCGAGTCAAGATTATCTAGATGTGTATAAGAGACAGTGTCAGCAGTACGTACATCTTAATTAAATTTTCTAAATCGATAATGAATGTTATGTAAAGGGATCAAATATAAAAATATATATTTTAAATATTTAGCCAAATTGTTATAATATTTTATTTTTTAATAGATGAAATACTAAATGCATATGACTTATATTTTTGAATTTTAAAAATCTTGATAAAATTCGATTGTGTTTTCAAATATAGTCGAGTCACAAAGTTTTCGAGTCGTGTTAAGTTCAATATTTTTAAATATTATTATATACAACTAATAAGTGAAGTTCAGAATGTCTAGCAAAAATGACAAACTTCGGAACTCATGAGCTGAATAATGGTTCGTAATGTTGAAAATTTGACAATATTTTTTGAAAAATGCAATAGTACTTAATTTGAATTTTAGGGAGAAGAGATTATCAAAGTTAAGATAAAATTTTAATTATTTTCTCCAATGAAGAATGAACAAAAATCGTGTGGTCAAAATCATCAGTAAATAAAGTTGGAATTGGATTTTATTCGCCTATGGAATTCATATCCAAAGCATCACTAATAATTGAAAACTTTGGTAACTAGATAATTGTTGTATGTGACCATCAGTTTGTATAATTTTATTCTTCCTTTATATTTCAAAACCTTCAAGATTCAATCAGTTACTGTATAACTGTACATCTAGACGTGTATAAGATTTACAAACATAGTAAGAATCATCACAAGTGAGAGAAAACTATATTTCTAGATTCTATATTTAGTTCTGTTTTATTAATTAAAAGGATCTAGTTTGAATTAGGCCCAAGATTTGGAGTTAAGAAAGTTGGTCCATATTGAAACTATTATCATAAATGGTTCTGTTAGAATACTATACTTTGTGCTTTAAGACTTGTATTATACAAGTATATAAAATATATTATATTGTATTTTACATACATCCAAAGTATAATAATATGATACATTAACGTGACTATAGAATTTTCCTATCTTTATAATCAATATTCGCACCCAAAAAAAAATATAGTATTCTAACATGTCTTTGATCACACCATATCCATGGGTGTGTTCTGTCTCTTATACACATCTAGATGTGTATAAGAGACAGGTGTGATTACCCATCCTGTTTGTGGGTGAAAAGCTGTCTAGATGTGTATAAGAGACAGTATAAATTAATAATTACAAAATTATTTTGTTTGATCAAAAATGTCAAATTGCAAACTCTAGCTCAAAAATTACATCAACAAAAATGATCGATCCATTTCCTGTTTCAATCAATTAAAAGGGTGGGCATCTTATCAGGAATGCATGCCGTAATGAAAAACTGCCAAGAAGTCTTTAGGATAAGGATGCCGTACTTTGGCATTTGATTCCCAGTTTCCCACAAAGGGCATAAAGGGCATTTAGGCAAAAAATATAGCCTATAAATACGAGTAGAGTCTGTTTTTCTTAATTCATGTGCTAAACTCAACTTCCACAATCGCAACCAATTACTACAATAACATATTTTCGTCAATACTAGAAAAAAAAAAATGACTGAGGTGCAGTAACCAACTACACCATCAACATGACTGAAATCACCGCCGACTACAGTAATCTTCTTCTAATTCTCTACAAATTTACTGTAGTCGGCATGCATGCCTTTGCATTATTAATTATTACAAATTTTGAATTAAAAAATGCTATAAATCTATGTTCTTGGTATATATATGAAATGCGTTATTGTTTCTTGATGGAAATCAGATGAAATGGAGGAATTTTTCCAGCCCACTGAATTGGAGGAAGCTGTAAAGATGTCAATGATGGAGGAGGAATTCAATCGCATGCATGATGACCAAAATTTATGTATGGCCGGAGCCGGAGGAGGAATGGTGAATCTTACTAATTGCTAGCTAGAGCTCTAGACCCATTTTTCTTTCACTAGCTAGAGTTTGGATGTGGTTTTGAACATTCTTGTTTATATTATAATACTACTCATTATGTTCATAGTTATTAGACTCCATTTATAGTGAGCCTCCATTTTTCTAAAAATTCAAGGGCAATCATGGATAAAAGTGAAAAGAAAAATACTTTCTAAACTACAACCTACAAACCCTATCTAATGCCAATTCATTGAGAAAATCATAATAAATCACATATTTACGCTTTAAATATTTGATCGAATTTCGTTCTTTTTTCAAGATATGGTGATAAGTTAGTGGTTTCATCACTTATATAATTTGTCATTTTGTATAAAGTGATTTATTAAAAATAGAAAGGTCCCACTTCTCAAGGATCTCTTTTTTTTTTTTTTTTGGCGTAATTTAATTTTTTGGTTTACAGCAAGCACAGGCGCCCCCAGCAGGCCTTGTTGGTCTTCCAATTCCAAAACCAAAACTGGTGAAGCCGACAGATCACCACGTGATCAAGATTGCCGAATTTGCAGTGAAAAAACACAACGAGGAGGCCGGAACCATCTGGTGTTTGTCAAAGAGACAGACGGCGTCATTAAAGCTATACATTCTGTCTCTTCTACACACTAAATGTATATAAGAGTCAGCTGGCCACAAGTGTACCTAATAACGGTAAAGCACTGATTGCCGAAGCCATAACCGGTCACAAGAAACTCATCTATTGGAAGGATTAATTAATTAAGCAATCTTTCAACTGAGGAGGACTCACTGTTCAAGATGATTAATTAATATTATATATAAATGTTATACTGCTTAATTAGTTATCTAGTGTGTGGCTAAGTATCATGTACTGTGGATGTTTAATTAAGATGTACGTACTGCTGACAAGCATGCATGCATTTCCAGTATGTATTGCTTGTTGAAGTTGTACCTTTGTAACCAAGAATAATCATCCACCATTAAATAAATAAGAGCAGTGAGTGTTTGAGTCTATATTGTGTTTTGCATGTCAATTACTTTGCTCGTGCATACTTAATTACATGTAACCTACCCCCATAAATATTGAAAATTAGGGTTAATTAATGTACTCATATGAAGTCATGAAGTTAGAGAAAACGAAAATAATTAGAAAGAGGAGGGCTTCTAGAGTCTACCACTATTCATATGAGACACGTTTTTGGAGGATTTGTTTTGTAAGTTTTCAACGATCTGGGCTCTTACTAAAATTTAGTGATATACCAATGTGAAAATGGGACATGTTATCTATGGATTTTGTGGTTGGATTGCCTATACACATCAAGATAATGATACAATATGGGTGATTGTTGACAGACTTACTAAAACTGCTCATTTTCTACCTATGCGGGCTACTACGCCAATGGAGAAACGAGTCACAATGTACATGGATCAGATAGTGAGACCTCATGATGTACCCGTAGATATTGTATCTGATCGAGATTCTCGATTTGTATCTGGATTTAATAAATTTTATACCGGTATAATACCATGTCTCTTATACAATTAGGCAAGCATAGGTATGGCTCATAACATTTACGTGTTTATTACGATGGCATTTACACTGATTTCTATACAAAATATAGACTTTTTCTCTACGCAAGTGATTGTATATTGTGTACAAAAATATTTAAAAAAATTATTGTGTACAAAAATAAATAAAATGTTGTCGGTAATAAATAGTCAAAACTTATGCGCTCTTTATTAATTACTTCTCCAAGTCAAGTGTACCGTTTTCAGTAGTTTTCCCAATGAAAAACCAATCATGTTTATTATAATTGGTCGTTTACATTATTTCTGCCCATATAAAAAAAAAGTTAAGAGACAAATGTCGATTTCTAGAGAACACTATTTAATGAAGATCTTCAGCCTGCCATTGATTTCATGATTAATTGTGTTTTATTTAGACATTTCAACTTTTTACATAGCATTAGTATTACTAGAGATTGAGTTTAAATTGCTCCACTCACATCCATAATTAAATATGCCATTCAGTTCCTTCTCTGATTCTGAGCAGGCAAACCTTTATTTACAATTACTTAAGCTCATAATTAAACTCAGTCCTCTTAAGGGTATTAGGTTTCATACATCTGAAGAGGTTGCAAACTGTCGCTTCAATGAAAATAAACAAAGATGTCTCTTATCACATTAGATTTATAAGAGATCAATTAAAAGAAAAGGATCTTTAATTAAGATAGCTTAGAGTGCTGTCCTATCTTCCACTCCTGAGCTTGTTATATTTTTAAATAAGACAAGTTTAAAAGAAAAAATTCCACTTATTGACTCTTAGAGTAGTAGTAGCATCCATCTTATATTACAATTTTGAAAAGAAAAATATTCAAGGACTAATTTCATTTTGCACATTTCAACTTATACGTGCTAAATTCTCACCTCGCACTCTAAATTTTGGTTTCAGACACTTTGCACCTCCAACTCTCAAATTAGATCCCATTTTTCCCTTTTAAGACTATCAAAGCAGAAACAGTATATTTATTTTTGCATGCAAAATATTGTTATGCATCCTGCTGAAATTATCTTACACGCGTAAAAATTCCATTAATTTTTTAAACAGCATTAAAGAAAGGGTTCAACTAGAACGAATTTGAGAGTTTTGGGTGTAAAGTGCATGGTACAAAGTAGAAATCATGTATAAGTTGAGTAGTGCAAAATAAAATTAGTCCAACATTCAAATAAACACTAGTTATCACTTTTTTAAATGAATTTGTTTGGTATCTGGTTTGAGATAAGAAAAAACACTTTTAAAATGAATTTCAACTAGAAAGTGTCTATAGATTAAGAAAAATCTGAAAGAAAAAAATTATTGAATAAGCATATCGTGAAATTACCATCTGTCATATATATCCCTCTCCACTCTGTGGTGAATGGGAAGGGCATTTTATCAACAGTGCATGTCCCTATTGAAAATTGCGTAGGAGACTTAGGATAAGCCGTACGTTAATTACACGAAAAAATTGGATAACGATCCTGCACTTTGCCATATCCATCTCATTATTCCTCATACTGATTGAAAAATATATTGTCTGTTTTTACTAAAATTAGCATCTGATTCCTACCTGATTGCCCTGTTGCCGCGAAAGGCTGCATGCTTGAGTAAAACAAGAGAATTTCCGAGTTTTTTGACATACAAATTTGGGTTGTGGTCTATACACGACTTCATTTTATAAATACAATGCATTTAATCCTCAAACTTTTTAATTTTTACCAATTTAGGATAAATTTAAAAATTCTATTAATTATAGAATGAAAAAGTAATGCACGTGATTGTTAAATATACCCTGAAATATAATATTTTCTAACTAATTTCAATCGATTTAACCGTATTTTCGTTTTTCTCTCTGACTACCAATGTCTAACCATTCACATTCTTGTCTACATAATAACACTTCCCAACCGATTTCAACCTATTTAGCGACGAATTTAACAATGGGTTTTTGATGAAATCCCTTGCTAAATGATTTACCGACGGATTTGGTGAAAAAATCCATTCCGTTGAAAAATATCTCATTCGTAAAATATAGCAACGGTTTTGTTAACGATATTTCAACAACAAATTTTTCTATCGACAAATCGGTTATTAAATTTCGTTTTAAATTATTGTGAAAATTTTAAATTAGCCACGTGTTTTCATTTTTTTTCTTTTTTTTTGCTAAATTTAGTGATCGAAAATTCGTTGTTAAGAATAGCAGTTGGGACACAAAAATTGTCAGTTATTGATGTTTTAAAATATTTAAAAAATATGAACGACGGAAAAATGCATCACTAATTTAAAAATATTATAAAAGAGGTTACTTAAATAGACATCGTAATATAAACATGCAAATATAATACACGTTAATGTGTATAAGATCTTGCCTCAAATTTTTACTTAAACTGCTTTGAAGTAAGATATTTTATTCCAACTTCAGTTTAAAGTCAATCGCAACCTTGATAAATGAGTCTCATTGAATGTAAAAATGAATTATTGTTATTATAAAATTAATACGTTTGAAATTAATATTGAATTCAAACTATAATAAAATATTTCTTAGTGAATTATTATTGTGTATAAGAGACAGTAGATAAAGAAGCTTTTTAATACCAGATTAAATGGGTTGAAATCATTGAGAGGTATTATAACCCATCTAGATGTGTATAAGAGACAGTTATAACACTTTCCATAATGTAGATAAGAATGATGAATGATTAGACATTGATAGCCATAGGAAAAAGTGAAAATATGGCTAAATGGGTCTCAAATGGTTAGGAAGTGTTATATCCCAAGACAGATATAACATTGAAGGGGCAATGCCTGTAACTTTTTCAGTTCATAATTAAAAGAATTTTCAAATTTGTCCTTAATTAGAAGATATTAAAAAGTTTGAGAATTAAATGTGTTTTGTTTGGAACTTTAGGGACTAAAATAGATTTTGACCCAAACTTTGAAGGCTAAAATTGTATTTTCTCACGTCTGAAACTTGAGATTTAACAATCATGTACTTTGCACGTGATTTTTTCATCAGTAATTTAAGACAGAATTTTTAAATTTGTCCTAAATTGGTTGAAATTTGAAAGTTTGTACCTCTCAATTATACCCAATTCCCATTTTGCACATGATCTCATCTGTTTGCACCTCTAATTTTAGTTTTGAACACTTGTGCCATCAACTCTCAAAATTATCCCACTTCAATTTAATTTTTAGTAGCGTCACAAAATTTAACGGAATATTTACGCATGTACAATAAATTCAATAGGATATACAATAACCTATCTTAATATTTTGGGGGATTATTGCACTTTGTACCCAATAATTTTTATCCGATTCTCATTTTGCACCCTATATTTATTTTTAGACATATTGCACCCTGAACTCTCATATTTATCTAAATCATTATAATTTTTAACATTCCAAAATTAACGGATGTTTAAGAAACCAATATGGTTAGAACCTGTCTCTTATACACATCATTATGTGTATCAACATTATTAAAAATTGGATCAAAGTAGTATGAATATCTAAGAGTTGAGGTGTAATGTGCCCAAAATTTTGAATTAGGAGTACAAAGTGAGAATTGATCATAAACTATTAAGTATAACGAAATTAGTAATAATTACTTCTATAATACAACATTACCCAAAACAAGCGGGTAGCATGCACTTACTTAACATTCGTTAATTTTGGTAATAACATTAAAAATTTGACTAAAATGAGATAATTAATCTAAGAGTTTAAGGTGTAATATGCCCAAAACGTAAGCATAGAATACAATATGAGAATATGCCTAAAAGTTAAGGAATGCAAGTGGAATAAGGCCATATTTTGGATGTAAAATGCGAAAATCAGTTAACTTTAGTGACGTGTTATAAACTTGATTGAAGTGAGACAAATATAAAAGTTGAGGATGCAAAGTATTCAAAAATAGCATTGGATGTGCACAGCGAGAATTGGATATAAGTTATGGCGTGTAGAAGGACTAATTCTATTTAGTAATGCTCAACTTATACTTGATTCCTACTTTGCATGCCAAACATTAATTTTAGACACTTTGCACCCAAAACTCTCAAATTCGTCTAACTTCAGTCATTTTGAATGCCGACTAGTAAATTAGCAGATTCAGGCATTACTGTTACAAATTCGAAAGATGTACAATAATATTTTTGCATACAATAAAAATCTGCTAACTTTTTGACGGGGTTAAAAAGGAGTTAAAGAGGGACAAAAACAGACAATATATTTTTCAATCAGTCTGAGGACCTGTGCTTATGGATATGGAGATAGTATAGGAGGCAGATACTATACAGCTCAAGACATCCAGGTGCAAACCTAGAATTGAGTCAAGACTAAAATCAACTCTAGAAATCTGCTAGCAACCAACATCCAAAGTCCGAAAATCAAAAAGATATTGCTTGATAACTAAGAAGGTGTTTGGTTAGCATTTTGAGAATGAGAATCGAAATAGGATTTATAAATTCTAACACTAGTATGGATTTATATCATTCTTCCTTACTTTTTGGTTTGAGTAAGGAATGGCTTTCATTCTGTTAATAAGTTAATCAATTTGAAATCCAAGTCACAAATGCGGAATAAAAGTGGACATTTTCTAACAATTTCATTCCCATATAATGATTGCCATATTATCATTAATTTGCTCAAAATTTCCATCACAAATCTTAAATTGATTGAATTTTTTAAGAACAAGGGACTAAATTGGTCTTTATGATATATAAGGGATCAAATTGATTGATATCCTATGATAAGGGATCAAATTAGTATTTTTTTCAAAGTCAAAATAGGAAGTATTAATACTCTCTTTCCACTTTAAAAGCAGTGCATAACTCATCCAAATTGATCTTTGACCCAAGAAATTTGTAACACACCCACGCTATGGTGTGATCAAATTCGATCTTTGCATTAAAATCTTTAGTACTCTGGTTTATTCTTCAACTGATATGTAGTATTCAATTTATGCTCCTTCTAATGATTAAAACACAGAACAATTGTATAAATAAACAAGGAAAAAAAATTGTAGAAAAGCATAATATATACTTTCTCTGTCTTAGTTTTTTTATCGCAATTTGACTTTTTTGATCAAATAAAATAATTTTGTAATTATTAACTTATATAACTTTATTTAATTTTTTAACGAAATTTATTAAACAAAAGTAAAATTTATATCAAACATTAACCCATGAAAATTTAAATTTCAAAAAAGTTAAAGAAATTTATAGAAAATTAAGTTATAAAAACTTAATGTGTTGATCAGAAAAGTCAGCAGTAACAATACTAATACGATAGAGGTAATATCTGACTTGATTGTTTATTATAATGGCCTACATTATTTATGCCTACAATTAAAGAATTGGTTTCTTAAACTATGCGAATTGTGCATTGTTGTGAAAAACTCTGTATATTGTTTTTGCCTACAATTAAACAATTGATTTTAGATTTCATACATGCGTATATTGAATAGGTTTCAATGGCTTGTCGACAAGGATTTCATGTTAATTTCTCAAGCGTTCTATGCAAATTAATATAGATATTAAATCACTTTAAAAAAATTTATTAATACGAGGAAAGTATATATATATAGGTTAAAAGAAAAATATTGTGTTATGAGTCTTATGACTTATGAGTATTAGTGCTGTATTATTGAAAAGCTTTATTGTCACTCCATTATTTTATGTAACATTTAGTAAGCTAAAAATTATTTATACACGAATCATGGCAGTTATAATCAACATTTTCTTCCATACTATCATGTACAATATTTTCTAATCAAATAATATACTTTAGAGCAAATTGCAAATATGCAGTCATTAAACTATGCATCGATTTGATTTGAGGTCATCAAATTAATAATTTCAAAATTAATCATCGAACTCTAAAATGAGTTGAATTTGAGTCATTCCATAAAATTCAGCTGTTACAGCAAGCGAAAAAGTCACTTTTTGCACAGGTAAATTCATTAAACATTTTAAAGGAATAAGAACAAACTGCAAATAAGGTCATTGAACTATTTGTACTATCTAAAATATGAATTGATTGGCTTTGTTTAAATTATCTATAATCGGACAAACCATCCCAAAATGAAGTCCTATTTAGTTAATTCATAATTGGAGGTCAGTTTTGCCACAACTGCATGAATTTTCTAAAAATCTAGATTGATTTTTTTTGGGAGCTTGATATTGGCAATATGAACTGCACATGACCAAAACCATTAGCTATTTGGATTTTTCCTTTATTAGTCATATTTTCGCTCATAATTGATATGCAATTTTTTTATAGATTGGGAGCATTTTTGAGCACTACTCATAGTTTAGCTCAGGAGCAAAACTACAAATCTTTCTTCAAGAAAAGAGCAAGTAATTTGTGAGATTATTTTCAATTAAATTTCCTTAGTTCAAATGAGAAAATGAGACTTTGAGGTCCTTCTATTTATATTACTTTGGATGTTGGTTGCTAGCAGATTTCTAGATTGATTTTAGTCTTGCTCAATTCTAGGTTTGCCTGGATGTCTTGAGCTTGTATAGTATGTTCATGGGTTGAATCATTATTTTCGGGTATGAAAGTTACTGGATCTCAAAGCCCACAATTATTGGGGATGCTTTCTACATATATATTGATTGAGCAATGAGAGTTGATTCAATGATGTACAGGTTTAGCTCTCCTTGTTCGACCTGTCACGTTCACACAACCAAATTTGCAAAGTTTAACTGCAATTGCAGTTGTAACTATACGTCTACACCTTTTCTTTCTTCCTTCCTTTTTTTTTTTTTTTTTAATAATGAATTGAAATTCATAACAAAGTTTTCAAGTTCTACAAACATACGTGGGAATTTGATTCCCCTAACAACTTCCATACATAAGTTTTTTAACAAAAAGTAGAAGAACAAGGCAAAAAAGAAAGTCTTCAGGCTGGTTGGATCCAGCTTTGGCCAAGAGATCAGCGACTCTGTTGGATTCTCTAAAGTTGTGCTTGATCTTCACTCTAGCAAATCTCCTAAGCAAAGCTCTGCAGTCACTGATGATGGAGGAAAGATGATGAGTGCAATAATCATTTGTATTGATTAAGCCAACAGTAACTTTAGAATCAGCTTCCACTATACGATGAATGTAATTTCTATCAAAAGCCATTTGAAGTCCATCTCTTATTGCCCAAGCCTCAGCCATGTTGTTAGTTGCAAGACCAAGATGCCAGCTAGAGCTAGAACCGATATTTCTAGCCATGACATATCTTCCTTAGTGTTGAAGTTACCATCAACAGCAGTACGCCAACATAAAGAATCCTCGCAGGAAGTAATGACCTGCCTTGGGGTTGCCTTGATGATTATGAGTAACTGAATCTGGCAAATCAAAAGAGATGCAAGAGAAATTCCAATCTGAGCCATTACCAAAAATATTTCTAAATGAGATATTGTTATCACCATCAGTTACATGAATAAGGATTCGAATGGTGAAAGTCCCTGCCCATTTATCAGTCCAAAACTTGGCCTTATTACCATTCTTGAGAACCCATTTAGTACTAGAGTTATAAACATTGAGATGGGTTTCCTTAATGCAATCTTGTTCACTCTTATACACAAAGATGTGTATAAGAGACAGCTTGATATGAGTAGTAGTGGAACCAAGATTATCCTAGAGAAGATACTTTTTAGATATGGCAGAGGCCCAATAACTGGTACTCTCATAGTGCAATCTCTAGTGAAGCTTGGCAAGAGCAACCTTATTGGCTTCTTTGGATTTTCTAAATCCAAGTCCTCCAAGTTCTTTGGGATAAGTAACCTGATCCCAACCAACCAAACTCATCTTTCTTTTAGAGTTAGAGTCACCCTAAAGAAATCTTCTAAACTAACTTATCAAGGACATCACCCAAAGATGCAAGTAAGGACAAACACTGCATGTAAAAGTAAGGAATAGAAGCAATAGTTTGTTGCACCAAAGTTTTTTGACCAGAAAAGGAGATCATGCTAGTCTGCCAAGAAGCCAATTTGTTTTGCACTTTTTCAAGAATAAAATTAACTTTATTTCTAAAAAGCTTGTGACTGAGACGAAAACCTAGTATTTACCTAGATCCTCAGTGTCACCAATGTTCAGCTCATTACAGACTCTAATTTTAACATCAGAAAGAGTATTTTGAGAAAAAAGAATTTTTGACTTTGTAAGATTATTAGAAGGACCAAAGGCAGCAGAAAATTCATTCAAGACTTATTTAATAGCAAGGACAGAAAAGGTAGAATTTTTCAAAATAAGCAATGAGAAACAAGAGGGCCACCATTGCAGACTCTCCATGGTTCCCAAGACTTGTCAGCACAAGCCTGGTTAATTTTGATAGATAAGAACTTCATACACAAAATGAAAATGTAAGCTGAAATAGGATCCACTTGCCTAATGCCTCTAAAAGGAAAAATCCAATCAGAAACAACCCTATTATGCAGCACAGCCAATCTAGAAGAAGTAATGCAAACCATGATTATGTTGATAAGCTTGAGAGGTAAATCAAAAAACAACAGAGTTTCACGAATAAAGCACCACTCAAGTTTGTCAAAAACTTTTTCAAGATCCAACTTGATAGCGCAAGAACCATTAGGTCCTTTGAAAAATTTAAGTTTAAAGTTTAATTCTTGAACCAAAAGGACATTGTCAATATCTCTGCTCCCTGGAATAGAGCCAGTTTGATTAGGGGAGATCCAAGATTGCATAAAAGGCCTAATAAGATTGACTAAAAGTTTTGTTAAAACTTTATAAGCTGAGTTACTAAGGCTACTAGGTCTAAAATGCTTCATAGAGCTTGAAGAGTCGGTCTTGAGGTATGAGAGAAATAAGGGTGTCATTGGACAATTCACAAAGATGTTCACAGCCATGAATTGAAAGCATCAAGAAAAAAAGAGACCGCAGATTCGCCAATTAAATTCCAAAACTTTTGAAGGAAAGAGAAATGTAAGCCATCAGGGCCAGGTGCAGTGAAAGGCTTGAATTCAAAACAAGCATTTTTAATTTCAGCATAGAAAGGAATGGAACACAAATTGGATTTGTCAATAAAATCCAACTTCCTTTGAAAATCATAAAAATGAGATTTGAGAAAAGAAACAAAATTCCAAGAGGTAAATATGTTAGCTAAATAAGAATGGATATGCAGTTTAAGGGCTTTGTCCCCTACAATCTAATCCCCAGCATCAGACAAAAGAGAATGGATTCTGTTATGTTTCTCCCTGATAAAGTCTTGGTATTAAGATATCTAGAGTTCATATCTTCCCAAAGTATATGATTCGTACGAGCTTTTATACCCCAAAATTCCTCTTCTTGCTTGAGAATACATTGTACTCCTCGACAAGAGAAATTTCAAGATCAGCCAAGAAAGAGGTAATGATGCATGGCAAGAGATTTTAGAATGCTTAACAACCTATTAGAAAGCCAAGTTTTTCTCTATAAATGTTATCAGAAGCAGATTTACTCCAAGCCTAAACACTATTAGAGAAAACAACAGCATCACAAAAAAAAAATTACTGTAATCATGCCAAGAATGCTCAACAATGTGAGGAAAATCAATATGCTCCATCCAAAATTTTTCTAGTCCAAAGGGATGATCACCAGGGCAAGAAAAAATAGTTGTGATGAGTATAGGTCAGTGATCATACCTAGTATGAATGAGATGGTATACAGAGGTATTTTTGAGAAGGTCAAGCCAACTAACATTACAAAGTGCTCTATCCAGGCATTCATGAATTATCAAACCATCAGTTCTTCTACCCATCCACGTAAACTTGTCCTTATTGCAAAGTCCATTAGGAGACAATCATCAATCATGTTTTGAAACAAAGAGCATCAGAATCTCTGGAATAGGACAACCTCCAAAATTTTCAAAGTCTTTTGAGAACATCATTAAAGTCCCACACAAGAAGCCAAGGCATAGAAAACTGATTTGAAATAAATATGAGATGTTTCCAATAATCAAGTCTTTTATTAAGATGAGGTGAAGCATAGATAGCAGAAAGTAACCATGGGGAAGAGTCTTGGGATACTTAAACCACAGATTAGATAGATTGATCAGTCTTTTCTACCACATCCAGGGTTGTTTCATGAGCATTCCAGAGGATCCAAATCCCTCCTCTAAATCCTTCGGCATCAACAATGGTTGAATTCGTGAAAGGAAATGAGTTACATATATCCTGAGCTGTAAGGCCTGAAATCTTAGTCTCCGTGTTGATGATTATCCCAGGTTTGTCAATGCAAATGTCCTCAAGGAGGTGCTATCTAAACTGAAGCTACCAGCTTCTTTAGCATTCCACGTGAATCTTCATTAAAGGGTTATTAGTTTAGAAGAAGGATGGCAATGACAGACCCAGATTGTTGAGAGTTGTCCTTTTGCTGGCATTGAGTTTAGAAGTATCCAGACACTTTGAATCCATGGAAAACTAATAAAACCATAAAGGTTCGAGAGCTTTGAGTCATCCTCCTTGAACTGAATGTGTAGCTTGCAACCTATGACCTTTAGTTCTAGGGATGAAAGAATGATTCTGCTTAGAGAACCTAGAATGCTCGGAAAGAGCAGGGAAGTGGATAGTATTCTTTCAATGGTGTCTATCTTGAAAGGATGGTTAGGCTTGGTTCGACAGGATGAGGGGTTGGTGGCATCTCGTATCTCTGTGTGATCTAGTCGAAGGTCCACAGAATTACAGCTCTCAACAACTGGGCTTGGATAATAGGCCGTAACAAATGTTGTGTTTTTAGGAGGAGAACTAATATTGATATAAAAAAAGAATTCAGAATTTAAAGATCAAGATTTTTGTTATTAATCTGAATTGCATACATCTAGAAATATCAATGCTTATTTTGAAAAATTTATTCATGATTTTTTACTAACAAATTAACTAAATTCATGTTGAGAAGATCTTGTAGAATTTTGTTGAAGAAGATTTTGAATCATATCTTCAATTCTCCCACTTGATTCAAAATCAAACACTCTTCTTTAGCATGTTGTTAGGACTGCTATTGCCTGGTTCTTGGGCAAATTTTTGTATACACATCTAGATAAAGTATAAGAGACAGGAATGGTTTTTTTATGTCCAAAGGAACAATGAATGATAACTCTAAACGGAACCTGATTGTTGTTGAATCGTTAATATCAAAATTTGCCTCCTTCTCTGTTTCCTTTGGAATTCATCCTTTTACCTCTTCTTTGTACTGCAGCCTTTTGACATTTCTTTGAGCCTTCTGTTTTTGCTCGAAATGCCTTTTTTTCATTCTTTCCTTATGTAGAATTTGCCTGTAATGGATCTAAAGAGAAGTTTTTTTCTTTCATATTCACTGAAAGATGTTCATTTCCAGCAGAGTCATAAATAACACATTTCTTATTCTTGAAAATCACAAAAAAAATCTTCTCAAGTTAACCGCCCAACACTTAACAAATTCGATCAATTTTTGGTACATATAAAACATCAGTAATAATCTTGACCTTTGAACCATACTGAATTGCCACATTACTTTTGCCTTTTACCTCAATATACTCTCCATTTCCAATTTTGACTTTAAAAATGGTTGTTTTTTCAAGTTCCCTAAATGAGTTCTTCATCATTGTTCATGGAACTTGAACAACAACCGTCTATTATACACAAGACAGGGGTACTCTTGTTGCAAAACAGGTTGCAGCTAATAATGTGCTCTTTCAGTATATGTGTTTAATCAAAAACAGATATTGATTTCTCCTTGCTGTTTTTGAGTCTTGCACACCCTTTCCATATGAACCTGTTGACCACAATTGTTGCATTTGACATCTAATCTCCACCAACACTTTTAATGAGGATGATTTATCTTTTTGCAATAAGGACAAGGTGGATAAATTCCTCCCTTTTGATTGCTATTATTGCCTGACTTCCATTGTTGGCTCTTTCCTTTTGGCTGCCAATAGGCACATTCTATGTCATCCTTTTTTCGAAAAGCTATTCACTGATCATTTTCTTTTCAAAAAGCTCTTCAAGGTTTTCGGACTTGTAAGGCATTTACTAACTCCACCAAAGTTATTTGAGTAAGATCTTTAGAATGTTCAAGAGAAGAAATTTTGCTTCGAACCTTTCTGGTAGGCTCACCAAGACTTTTTCTACAATTCTTCTACTCGGAAGCTCTTCACCAATAAGTCTGATTTTGTTGACGACACTTAAGAGTCTTTGAGAATACTCTTTAGTGTCCTCTTTTTCATTCATCCTTAAGAGTTCAAATTCTCTCCTAAGATTTAAAATATGCATTTTCCGATTTCTTTCATTGCCTTGCATGTTCTCGTAAAGCATACCATGACTTATTTTGCAAGAATCATGGCTTGTGATACTGCAAAAAAAGTTTGGGATGCTTTACGAGAAGCTCTAAATGTGTATAAGATCACAGGTGTACAAGATTTCTATGAAATTTTTGTAAAAGAGACAGCAATACTTTATTTATACAAAAACTTTGGGAAATGGTACAAAACTGAAAATACACATCTAGCATATGTTATAAGATGTGTATAATAGACAGTCGCCAGTACAGATGTCAAAATGCAACTGTTGCACCAGGTTGTACAAAAAGTTTTTTTGTCAATCTATTTAATTTGAATTGCATAAGTATCCCAATATCCAATGCCTCTTTATAGGCTTCTAAATACCTAAATTGTAGAAAAAATGTAGGAATAGAGTTATAACCTACTATGACTAAATATTGAAAAATTTATTCATGATTTTTTGCTAACAAATTAACTAATGTTGAGAAGATCTTGCAAAATTTTGTTGAAGAAGATTTTGAATCATATCTCGAACAACAGAAACTCTTGGGTTGGAGGTCGACTGTGGAAGTTAGCGAGTTCAACCTTCCCTAAAGATGAATCATTCCCATGTGGTGAACTCCCTCCTTTGGAGAGATCCAGGTAGCTGTTGGCACCCTTGAAGATGTTATCTTAGAACCGGAATAGATGTGAGATAGGTCCAATGAAGTTGAGAGTTCCTTATTGGCTCGAGGTTCATCAGGCTCCAAGGCTTTCGAGGTTGGTTGCTAGTGCAAGAGGATGTTGGCGTGGTTGGAATGGGAAGGTTCTATGCTCTGGTTGGATTGCTTGGCTTGGTACTTGAAATGAGATTAAGGAGATAAGATAACAAGATTCTCCTGTGAGTTGAGAATCTTACAATTTTCATGATTGGTAGCTAGGCTGGGTTCAGAATCTTGCTCCGAGGTTCCCATTTTAGTTTGAAATTTTGAATTATTTGAAAGTTCTTGAGGAGCAGCAAGAGAAGTAGAATCAATATCCAACAAGGAAAAAGCTGGACCTTCGACTAGATCACTCAGAGATACGAGATGCCAGATGTGGAATGTTAGTATCGCAAAACCGGGCTTACGCTGTGACTCCCCCTCTCCCAAAGATGTATCTTTGGGAGAGGGGGAGTAGCTCCTAAAGCTAGGTCATGTAAGTTTTTAGTTTGAGTCACATACATTTTGGAGGAACCAATCTTCAATGTCTTTTCTTTCGGTGACTTACTCTCAAACAAATTGACTACACTTTTTGCTTCCCAGACAAAGTGGTTGCAAAGTTGACTGTTTGAGTATAGGGTTTATCAAAGTCAATGAATTTGTTTTTTAGTGGTAAGCTTGCAGAAGGAACAAAGGTGAATTTCTTTGAATGCTTACGAGAGGTAGCCAACATCCAGGACCAAATTGATCACCACCATATTTTCATTCTTTCATCTGACTATAAACGTCTAGCCATTTACTTTTCTCGTTTATATTATAACACTACTCATTAATTAATTAAGCAATCTTTCAACTGGGGAGGGCTCACTGTTCAAGATGATTAATTAATATTATACATAAATGTTCTACTACTTAATTAGTTATCTAGTGTGTGGCTAAGTACTGCTGACAAGCATGCATGCATTTCCAGTATGTATTGCTTGTTGAAGTTGTACATCTAATCTTTGTACCCAAGAATAATCATCCACCATTAAATAAATAAGAGCAGTGAGTGTTTGACTTTATATATATTTCTATACATACAATCTCTTGTGTTTTGCATGTCAATTACTCTGCTCATGCGTGCTTAATTACAGGTAACCTGCCCCATAAATATTGGAAAATAGGTTCAATTAATGTACTCATATGAAGTCATGAAATTAGAGAAAACTAAAAATAATTAGATAGAGAATGGTCAACCACTACTCTTTGAGCAGTTGATCTCGAGAAATATTAGTCGCTGGTGCAACAGTTGCATTTTGAATCTTTTGGCGACAAGACTATGTAAACATATAAGCAATACATACTGGAAATGCATGCAAACTTGTCAGCAGTACTTAGTTTAATTTTTAAAGTAGAATGAAAATTTTATAAAATTTCATGGGGACAAAATAATTTTCAAACTTTTGGAGGCAATTGCCTCTCCCTGCACTCACTAGTTCCACCCCTAGTGTGTATCATATGATGAATGATATGTGTGATGATACATAAAATAACAGTATAATGTCCATCAAGTTCAGACGAAGTGTACCTTTTGTTCGGTTACCGCTAATTACGTGCATCAATTTTGAGTTGATTTAGTTTCTTTGGATACATCTTGTCCTAATGGATTCGTACATGAAATCCTAACTAACTTTGATGACTCCGCTTACAATTTTGTTGATGAATTCAACATCAAATTGCAGACTTCATTCATTTTACCAAATATTCACTACACTCTTGAATTTTTTTGGCTAATTACGTAGGTCATTTACATTAATCATTTCAGCCCATTATTTAAAATATATATATATATATATATATATATATATATATATATATATATATATATATATATATATATATATGGGTATATATGCAACATCCATAGACAGGTCAAGAGCACATATTTAATGGATCTTCAGCTTGCCATTGATCCCGTGATTAATTGTTTTTATTTACACATTTAAACGTATTACATAGTATTATTATTACGTACTGGAGATTGAATTTAAATTGCTCCACTCACATCCATAATTAAATGTGCCATTCAGTTCCTTCTCTGATTTGAGCAGACAAGCCTTCATTTACAATTACTTAAGCTCATAATTAAACTCTGTCCTCCGAAGGGTATTAGGTTTCATACATCTGAAGAGGTTTCAAACTTTCAATAGCTAGTTCACAAAGTTTTTCGTATAGGTTGCTTTAGCGCTTCTATGCAAATGAACAAAGATGTTGAATCACCTTAAATTTCTCCTCTTTATCAATTAAAAGAAAAGGATCTTTAATTTCTTTCACCAGAACTCTGTCCTATCTTCCACTCCTGAGCTTCTTTGTTTTAAAAAAGAAAAAATTCCACTTATTCAGGCATTTATTAGAGTTGTAGTAATCATCGATCGCATATGGCAATTTTGAAAGTTAAAAATATTCAAGGACTAATTTCATTTTGCACTCCCCAACTTATACGTTTGTACTCCGAATTTTAGTTTAAGCCACTTTATACCTTCAATTCTCAAATTTGCCACACTTTAACACCTTTTTAACACTGTAAAAAAAATTAACGGAATCTTTTGTTTTTGTATAAATAAATATTATTGTACATCTTGCGAAAATTATCTTACACACAAAAAACTCTGTTAATTTTTTAAACAGCATTAAAGAAAGGGTTAAACTAGGACGAATTCGCGAATTCAGGGTGTAAAGTATCCAAAACTAAAGTTTATAGTACAAAGTAAAAATCTGATATAAATTGAGAGGTGCAAAATAAAATTAGTCCAATATTCAAATAAATAATAATAATAACTTTTTTAAATGAATTTCAACTAGAAAGTGTCTATAGATTAAGAAAAATCAGAGAGGAAAAAGTTATTGAATAATCATATTTTGCAATTACCATCTGTCATATATATCCCTCCTCTCTTTCCGGTGAATGGGGAACATTTCAAGACCAGTTCATGTCCCTACTGAAAATTGCCTAGTAGACTCGGGATAAGCCGTACGTGCTAATTACACGAAAAAATTGGACTCGTCGGAGGATATCGATCCTGCACTTTGCCATAAGAGACTCATTATTCCTCCTACTGATTGAAAATTATAATGTCTGTTTTTGCTAAAATTAGCATCTGATTCCTACGTGATTGCCCTGTTGCCGCAAAAGGCTGCATGCTCGAGTAAAACAAGAGAATTTCCGAGTTTTTTGACGTACGAATGATGCATTTTGTCTTTCAGATCAGGAGAGGTCATCCAATCAAGAGTGCATGGATGCCCTTAAGTGGATGTCGGTTTCATAAAAACTAAAAAAGGGTTGCATGCTTTCTATCTAAGCTAATGAGGAACCTCAAGACATGGACGAATTCAATTGACAGCTTCCATGATTGGCATTTAGGTTTAATAAGATTTTTTATCCAACTTTATATATTTGACATGTGTATTATGACATAATAATCTTTATAAGTCAAAATTGAGCAATATGTTATTCCTTCAATGGTAAAAGTTGTCTATATAAATACTGCTACTATATTTAGACATTCATAAAAGATTAGGAAAACTCAATCAGACCCTATAATAAAATTAGTTTATTTTAACGGTTTGACATCTGTACTTATGACATAATAATCTTTATAAGTCACAATTGAGCAATTTGTTGTTCCTTTAATTGCAAAGATTGTCCATATAAATACTTGTACTATATTTAGGAAAAAAATACAATTTTAACCCTCAAAGTTTGGGTCATGATTTATTTTGGATCCCAAAGTTTCATGCAAAATACGTTTGGTTCTCGAACTTTTTAATTCTTATCGATTTAGGACAAATTTAAAAATTCAGTCAATTACAAATAGAAAAAGTCATGCACTTTGCACATAAGTGTTAAAGCTCAAGTTCCAAATGTGAAAAAAAAAAATACAATTTTAGCCCTCAAAATTTGGGTCATGATTTATTTTGGATCCCAAAGTTTCATGCAAAATACGTTTGGTTCTCAAACTGTTATAATTCTTATCGATTTAGGACAAATTTATGGCTGTGCAAATTCACTCAATTACAAATCTAGAAAAAGTCATGCACTTTGCGCATAAGTGTATAAATCTCAAGTTCCAAACGTTGAAAAAATACAATTTTAGCCCTCAAAATTTGGGTCATGGTCTATTTTAGTCCTCAAAGTTGTAAAACAACGAATATAATTCTCAAACTTTTAAATTTATACCAATTTAGAATAATTTTGAAAATTCTATTAATTGCTGAATGAAAAACTAATGCATGTGACTGTTAAATTTATCCTGAGATATAACATTTTTTAACCGATTTTAATCAATTTAACCATATTTCACTTTTCTCTCTGACTATCAATGCCTAACCATTTACCATTCTTGTCTACAGTATAACACTTTTCAACCGATTTCAACTCATTTAACAACAGATTTCACAACGGATTTTTATCAAAAATCCGTTGCTAAATGATTTATCGACAGATTTGGTGACGAAATCCATCCGTTCAATGACAGATTTTTCCATCGACAAATCAGATACTAAATTTGGTTTTGAAACATTGTGAAAATCTTAAATTAGCGATGTGTTTTCATTTTTTTTTTCTTTGTTTGCTAAATTTAGCGACAAAAAATCCATTGCTAAGAATAACAGTTACGATAAAAAGAATCGTTAGTGATTGATATTTTATATATTTTTAAAAAAAATTAACGACGGAAGAATGCATCACTAATTTAAAAATATTATAAAAGAGTTTGTTTTTTAGCACATGAAGTATAAATTTGAAGTAATATATTAATCATTTTATCTTGTTCAATATTTGTTACTAAATATTTAATTTTCGTTTACTACACCAACTTCAGCAAACATTCCAAAGATTAATCTTAATAAATGAGTCTCATTAAACTATAAAAAGTGAATTATTATTATTTTATTATACCTCTAAAATTAATCTTGAATCAAACTATAGTTTTAATTTATTTGTGAATTATTATTGTGTTATTATCATCCTTTCTTGGTATACAACTTTTTCAACACCGGAATAAATAGGCTGAAATCAGTTAAGAGGTGTTATGACCCAAGTTAGATTTAACAATCACGTATATAGAAAGTTTTATAATGTAGATAAGAAGGGTGAATAGTTAGGCATTAATAGTCAGATGGAAAAGTAAAATATAGTTAAACAGGTCTTAAATTTGTATAAGAAGTATTATATACCAAGAAGACGAATTTAGTCTTTCTGTGAATTGCAAACGGAAAAAGTCACAGGCATGAATTTTCAAATTTGTCCTAAGTTGGAAGATAAGAAAAAGTTTGAGAATTAAACGCATTTTGTGTGGAACTTCAGAGACTAAAATAGACTATGACCAAAACTTTGAGTCTAAAATTGTATTTTCTCACATTTGAAACTTGAGATTTAACAATCACATGCTTTGCACGTGACTTTTTTCGGTTGTAATTGACGAAATTTTTAAATTTGTCCTAAATTGGTTAAAATTAGAAAGTTTGCACCCCTCAATTATACCCAATTCCCATTTTGCGCATGATCTCAGGAGTTGTCTTGGCTCTTCTTGCAGTGGAAGAGCAATTCTTCTGCTTCTCATGTTAGAAGCTTGTCTCTAGCTGCCTCTATTTATTTTGTGTCGCATGCTAGGAATTTGAAGATTTTTCTGAACATGGCATTAAGCCCAACTCAGGCTGTCCAGAAAATCTTATCAGCTGTCCAAGCTTTTGTTTACAAGCTACATAGAGTTCATAATTGTATATTTAATTAGGAGCTTAGTGTACCTTGAAATTTTGGCCAAAAAGTTTTTGTATAATTCTAGCTTTTCAGTATTCTTTCTGTTGCTAGCCTTGTTTCTCCATTACTGGAGCGCGTTTGGATTTTCCTATGTAAAGCTCAAATGCTGATCCTTTATCCTTTTCATCATTAAAGTGAACTTTAAAAAAAAAAAATCACTTTACACGTCTAATTTTAGGTTTGAAAACTTGTACCATCAACTCTCAAAATTATTCCACTTCAATCAAATTCTTAACACCGTCACAAAATTTAACAAAATTTCATTATGCAATTACAATTAATTCAACAGAATGTACAATAACTTACTACAGTATTTTGGGGGCTTATTTCACTTTGTACCCAATAAATTTGTATCCAATTCTCACTTTACACCCTATACTTATTTTTAGACATATTGCACCCTGACCTCTCATATTTATTTAGTTCATTTTAATTTTTAACATAGTTACTTAAGTTAACAGATGTTCTAACCGTATATATTACATACCTAAAGTGGAACATTCATTAAAATTTTCAACATTATCAAAAATTGGATCAAAGTGGGACGAATATCTAAGAGTTGAGGTGCAATGTGTCCAAAATTTTGAATTAGGAGTGCAAAGTGAGAATTAATCAAAAGTTATTCAATATAACAAAATTAGAAAAAAACTACTTCTATAGTACAATATTCTCCTAAACAAGCAGGTAGCATGCACTTAATATCTATTGATTTTGGTAACAAAATTTAAAATTAGACCGAAATGTGATAATTAATTTAAGAGTTTAAGGTGTAATATGCCCAAAACATAAGCATAGAATACAATACGAGAATCGAGTAAAAGTTAAGGAATGCAAGTGGAATAAGGCCATATTTTGGATGTAAAATGCGAAAATCAGTTAACTTTAGTGACGTGTTATAAACTAGATTGAAGTGGGACAAATATGAAAGTTGGGGATGCAAAGTATCCAAAAATAAATTTGGATGTGCACAGCGAGAATTGGATATAGGTTATGGCGTGTAGAAGGACTAATTCTATTTTGTACTGCTCAACTTATACCTGATTCCTACTTTGCATGCCAAACTTTAATTTTAGACACTTTGCACCTAGAACTCTCAAATTTGTCCCACTTCAACCCTTTTAAATGCCAACTAATAAATTAACGAAAATTTTTCGTGTATATAACAAATTCAGCAGGATGTACAATAATATTTTTGCATATAATAAAAATTCTGCTAACTTTTCTGACGGGATTAAAAAGGGGTTAAAGTGGGGCAAATTTGAGAGTTAATTGGGGATACAAATGTTCAAAACTGAAAGATGATGTGCAAAGTGAGAATTGAATAAAAATTAAGGCAGGCAAAGTGAAATTAATTATACAGTGTAAAATAGATTTAGTCCTAATTTGCTAGAAGCGCTCCTTATGAGTATCTATCCAAGAATAAAAAATCTGCAAATTCAAATAGATATTGCTTGATAACTAAGAAGGTGTTTGGTTAGCATTTGAGAATAAGAATTGGAATGAGAATTATAAATCCTACCACTGGCATGGATTTATATTATTCCTCCTTACTTTTTAGTTTGAATAAGGAATGGCCTTCATTCTATTAATAAGTTAATCAATTTGAAATGCAAGTCACATGTGCGGAATGAAAGTGGACATTTTCTAACACTTTCATTCCCTTACAATGATAGTCATATTAATTACCCAAATAACATTTGTGTGTATCATTAAGATTAATTCTCATTTCTTTCCCTCATACCAATAAACCAAATACCTTCTAAATCTAGCTAGTACGTTATACTAGTCAGCTTTAAATAACTGATTAGAAAAAAATTAAAAGAGAAAAAGACCAATTTAGTTCCTTATTTTAAGGTATTGACCAATTCAGTTCTTTATCTATCATAAAAACTAATTTGGTCCATAATCTTTTAAAAAAATTTACCAATCTAAGGCCTGTGATGAAAATTATAGATACATTAACGGAGCAAATCACATGATAATCACACGGGTGTTCACCTGTAGTAGGTGTGTTATTAATGATTCTATTAATTTGCTCAAAATTTCCATTACAAATCTTAAATTGATTGAATTTTTTAAGGATAAGGGACTAAATTCGTCTTTGTGGTATACAAGGGATCAAATTAATAGATACCCTATAATAAGGGATCAAATTAGTATTTTTCCAAAGTCAAAATAGGAAGTAATACTCTCTTTCCACTTTAAAAGCCATGCATAACCCATCCAAATTGAACTTTGACCCAAGATGTTTGTAACACACCCATGCTGTGGTGTGATCCAAATTCGATCTTTGTGTTAAAATCTTTAGTACTCAAGTATTCTTCACCTACAATGTAGTATTCAATTTATAGAAATCTTTAGTACTCAAGTATTCTTCACCTACTATGTAGTATTCAATTTATGTTCCATCTAATGATTAAAAAACAGAACAATTGTATAAATAAACAAGGAAAAAATTGTAGAAAAGCATAATATTTACTCCCTCTGTCCTATTTTTTTATCGCAATTTGACATTTTTTATCAAACAAAATAATTTTGTAATTATTAATTTATATAACTTTATTCAATTTTTTAATGATATTTATTCAACAAAAGTAAATGAAATATCAAATATTAATCCAATGAAAATAAATATTATTGGTTTCTTAAACTATAAGAATTGTGCATTGTCGTGGAAAACTCTGTGTATTGTTTCTACCCACAATTAAACAATTGATTTTAGATTTCATACATCCGTATATTGAATAGGTTTCAATGGCTTGTCGACAAGGATTTCATGTTAATTTCTCAAGTGTTATATGCAAATTAATATAGATATTAAACCATTTTGAAAAAAGAAGAATCCGTTGTAGGAATGCGTCTTACTTTGCACTTTGTTGTTAGATATTGAATCGTTTAGTTAAAATCTTACTTATAAATTGCATATTTAACGTCTCCAAAAATGCAGTTCCATCTTCCACTCTTGAGCTTATTAATTAAAGTGAAAGATGTTTGCAAATAATTCTTGTTTTCTGCGTGTAGTGCTGAGGATACTAATTAAGGGTAGCGGGAGGTATTAATACGAGGAAAGTATATATATAGATTAAAAGAAAAATAGTGTGTTATAAGCCTTATGACTTATGAGTAGGCCTGTCAATGAGGTCGGGTCTAGACCCGGACCCGACCCGATCCGGACCCGTTTATCCGGGTCTGGATCTATAACAAATTTTGATTATCCGGATTCGATCCGGACCCGTTTAACTATTATAATAAACGAGTCGTATCTAGATCTTGGTGTTCGGATCTGATTAAGACCCGGATCTGATTAAAATATTTAATATATAATAAAATTATTGTATATTAGTGTTATTTTACATGTATATATACATATATGTTGTGTAAATTGCTCATGTAATTTATATTTAATATAAAATACATGCATAAATATTAATTATGAATTCAATACTTTTGTATAATTAAAAAAAAAAGAGAAAATTAGATAAATTGTAATAATTTTATATATAATTTTTAAAAAAAATTATTAAGACCCGGATCCGGATCCGACAAGACCCGACGGTCCGGATACGGATCTAATTTTGTAGACCCGTTCAGATCCGAAACTGGTAATAATAATCGGATCCGGGTCTGGATATACCTGATCTGACCCGTTTACAACCATCTACTTATGAGTATTAGTGCTTTATTATTGAAAATTGGATAGGAGACTCATCAGGATATATATGTTGGGTTTTGGACATTTACATATATATTAATTGTGTAATATGTGCTATCATATGTAATTGGCCCAATATAAAGTGATCTATTATAGTTTAAGATAAATAGGTCTAAGTCATCTAATTAGTATGAGCTTTTAGTGTAGATACTCTAAAATCTTATTTCCTGTTTTATGATAGGTAAAACCTAAGGGAATAAGGAAAGTATATCTATATATATATAGGTTATGGTCCCCAAATTCTATGTTGTTGTGTTACTTTTCTTGACATCCCATCATCAGAAAAGTGAGAACCCTATTCTCTAAAATACATACATAGTAATTTGGAAGATCAATAATCACAATATTTAAGAATCAAATCCGTAGGCTCAAGAACTACTTCTGGATATTCAAGAATCACATCAATTGTTATGGATTTAGGTACGCTTTCGCATTTAGTATTTTTATATTCTTGACCAGATGATTAAACATGAAGGATCCGGGTTATGATAACGTTGGTTGTCAAGATATTAAAGTTAATTTGGTATTCCAACAAGTGGTATCAGAGCATCTTCATGTTGAACAATTGAGAAATCAGTTTTTCTTCGTTAATTGATTTATTATGTGATTTCTTATGGATTCAGTTCTTGAATTCAACAAATTTTTTATGTGATTTAATTTGTTGTATTTAAAAACAATTGTGGTTACATTACAGATTTAAGGTTTTGGGTCCAATAATTTTTATATTTATTCAGATTAAATTGTTAGATTCGAAATTTTGGTTTTAATTTTTTTTTTCTTTTGAATTTGTTTGGTATAAGAATTAAAAAAAAAAAAAAAAGGGAATTAAGGAACGGTCATGAACTTAGTTCATGACCAATAAAGTTCATGACCAATAAAGCTATTATGGTCATTTTATGTTTTTATAATAGATTTTAAATATTTGGTAAAATAATTAGATTCAAATTTTGGTTAATTAATTAAATAATGTATAATATAGTCATAAACATATTGATTAACACAACATGCTATCAAAATAGCCCCTCTTGTGTAGGTCAATTTATTTTGAAATATTAAGATGATTGTATATTTGTAATTAATGCGGATATTTATCGACCCAAAGAAAGGTTAATATTTGGCCGAATTATATATACACCTGTAGTAATAAATATGTGACAATTATTTGGTATTCCATGTGAATAATAAGTCAGTCCAAAGATAGACTTATTATTTGACAGGATTTATTGTCAATATTTGATTACTACACCAAGAGTACCACTTACAAGTTAATATTTATGTTCAAAAACTAAATATTAATGTTGTGTTGGATATCTTGTGTATGGACAGACCAAAAATTTGTAACATAATTTATTACTACAGGTGTATATCTGTCTCTTATACACATCTAGATCTTTCACTTTAATTAATACATCAAGAGCTGTCTATTATACATAAATATCAATTCCATCACTATGTTGAATGGAACCAATTTTAAGGAATGGAAAGAGAATGTTGTAATGATCGTTCTTGGTTGCATGGATCTAGATCTTGCGCTAAGGATTGAACAACCCACTCCTCTTACAGATAATAGTTTCGTAGAAGAAAAAAGTGACTATGAGAAGTGAGATCGTTCAAATCGCATGAGTCTTATGATTATGAAACGTGCAATTTTGGAAACATTCAGGGGCGATGTGTCCGAAAAGGCAACTGCCAAAGAGTTCCTTATGGAAATTGAAAAGCGTTTTGTAAAAAAACGATAAGGCTGAAACAAGTACGATTCTATCGAACTTAATTTCAATAAGGTTTAAAGGATAAAGAAGCTGCGGGTGGTCCATTTCAAATGAAACAACAAAAGAAACAAACTGAGGAATTTTGTTGTTACTTTTGTAAGAATTCTGGACCTGAAAAATGACTGTACCAAATATCATGCTTGGCTTGTAAAGAAAGGTATGCTTCTTGTTTTGGTTTGTTCTGAGGCTAATTTAGCTTCAGTACCTCGACACACTTGGTGGATAGACTCTGGTGATACTACTCACATAAGTGTGTCCATGCAAGGTTGCCTGAATTGTCGAAAGCCGAATGATGCTGAAAGATTCATCTATGTGGGTGATGGCAAACCAGTTAAAGTTGAAGCAATAGGGACTTTTAGGTTATTATTAAAAAACTGGTTATTATTTGGATTTGAAAGAAACATATATTGTACCGTCTTTAAGACGGAATTTGATTTCTATTTCTGTTTTGGACAAATCCGGTTCCTTTTGTTCATTTAGAAATAGTCAGTTTAGTCTTTTTCTGAATTTAACTATTATTGGTACTGGTTTTTTGTCTTCTCATGATAACCTTTATTTAATCGAAACTATTGCTTCATATAATGAAACCTTGCATATAAGTTCACGTGGTACTAAACGCAAATTAATCAATGAGAATTCTACTTCACTTTGGCATAAGCGTTTAGGTCATATATCTAAACAAAGAATTGAAAGACTTGTGTCAGATGAAATTCTTGATCCCCTTAATTTGTCAGATTTCCAAATATATCAATTGCGTTGAGTGTATTAAGGAAAAACAAACAAATATAAAGAGATTAGGTGCCAGTAGATCTTCGGACGTCTTAGAAGTAATACATATGGACATTTGCGGGAAATTCCCTACTGCTTCTTGGAATGGTCAACAATATTGTATTACATTCATAGACGATTTTTCTCGTTATGGCTACCTTTATCTAATTCATGAAAAGTCTACAGACATGTTCACAGGCTTTTAAAGCTGAAGTTGAAAACCAGCTTGGTAAAAGAATTAGGGCTGTTAGATCTGACCGTGGTGATGAATACTATAGCAGATATGATGGATCAGGTGAACAACGTCCAGAACCTTTTGCTAAATTTCTAGAAGAGTGTGGAATCGTCCCACAGTATACCATGCCAGGATCTCCTAGCATGAATGGTGTTGCTGAGAGACGAAATAGAACTTTAAAGGATATGGTGAGAAGTATGATTAGTCATACAACTTTACCGGATTCACTCTGGGGAGAGGCATTAAAGACTGCAACTTATATCCTTAATAGATTTCTAACTAAGGTAACAACCAAAACTCCCTATGAACTATGGACTGGTAAAAAGCCTAGTATAAGGCATTTACATATTTAGGGTTGTCCAGCTGAGGCAAGACCTTATAGGCTAAATGAAAAGAAATTGTACTCGAAAACGGTCAGCACCTATTTTGTTGGTTTCTCTGAACGGTTTCGGGGGTACAAATTTTATGTTTGAAAAAAGAGTTGCATGCTTTCTATCTAAAACTATAGGAACCTCTAGACGTGTATGATTTCGAGTAAGCTTCGCTATGCACAAATTGATCATAATGTAAACAAATGTACTACACATAAACATAAATATGTCTAACAGTGAAAATGTCATGAGAGTTGATTGAATGATGTATAGGTTTAGCTCTTCTTGTTCTAGCTGTCACGTTCGCACAACCAATTTTGTATGATTTTAACTATAGCTGCTGTTGTAACTATACGACTATACCTTTTCTTTCTTACTCGTTGAAAACAAGTAAATCTTATTAAGGTTACATTTTCTCATGAATTTCTTCTTCTTCTTTTTTTTTTTTTTTTTTGCTCAAGAAGAAAAAGCGAAGTCTTCTATTGTGGTATCGTAGGAAAATAACTCTGGATTGTGTATACTCATTATGGGTTGTTTAAAACTCGAACACATTCAATATGAGTATACACCTGTCTCTTATACAATAGAATTATACGTCAGTTTATTCAAAAAATTCAATAAACATCGGATTTTGTTTAAACACAATAAATTACCTAATAATCTTGAACTCTTATCTGATACAAGATGAAATACTAAATGGAATCATACATTTTTTAATTGTAAAAATCTTGATAAAATTCGATTGTGTTTTCAAATATAGTCGAGTCACAAAGTTTTCGAGTCGTGTTCAAGGGCAATATTTTTAAATATTATTATATACAACTAATAAGTGAAGTTCGAATGTCTAGCAAAAATGACAAACTTGAACTCATGAGTTGAAGCATGGTTCGTAGTGTTGAAAATTTGACAATATTAAAACTGATATGCGTTTTTGAAAAATGTAATAGTATTTAATTTGAATTTTAGGGGGAAGAGATTATCAAAGTTAAGATAAATTTTTAATTATTTTCTCCAATGAAGAATAAACAAAAATCGTGTGGTCAAAATCATCGGTAAATAAAGTTGGAATTGGATTTTATTCGCCTATGGAATTCATATCCAAAGCATCACTAATAATTGAAAACTTTGGTAACTAGATAATTGTTGTATGTGACCATCAGTTTCCTAATTTGATTCCTTCCTTTATTCTTCAAAACCTTCAAGATTCAAGCAAAGCCTTTTGTCCATACGAATTGACAAATTCATAATACTAGCATATTTGGCCTCCGTTAATCCAATGATACACAAACATAGTAACTCTCCATCACAAGTGGGAGAAAACTAAGATTCTATATTTAGTTCTGTTTTATTAATTAAAAGGAGGTAGTTTGAATTAGGCCAAGATTTGGAGTTTCTTTAAGAGAGTTGGTCCATATATATTGAAACTATTATCATAAATGGTTCTGTTAGAATACTATATACTTTATGTTTTAAGACTTGTATTATACAAGTATATAAAACATATTATATTGTATTGTATATACATCTAAAGTGAACTAATATGATACCTTAACGTGACTATAGAATTTTCTTATCTTTATAATCAATATTCGCACCCAAAAAAAATCTTTGTATTCTATATACTTTGTCTTAACCATAACAAATAGAAGAAATATAATCTCGATAGGGATTGGCTCAATTGATAAGGTGTGTACACGTGCTCCAAATTCGGGTCCACTAAGGATACACACATAATTTCTGTCTCTTACACCAAACAGTTCGAGATTATATTTCTTCTATTTGTTATGGTTAAGACAAAGTATATAGACTGTCTCTTATACACATCTAGATGTGTATAAGAGTCATGCATAAGGTGCATCCAAAGAAACAAAATCAACTCAAAATTGATGTACGTAATTACGATGGCATTACACTCCTAAAAACATAAATAATAGTGTATGGTTAGATTGACTCTAGCTCACAAATTACACCAGTAAAAATGACAGATCCATTTCCTGTTTCAATCAATTAAAAGGGTCCATCTTATCAAGAATGCATACCGTAATGAAAAACTGCCAAGAAGTCTTTAGGATAAGGATGCCGTGTCTTTGGCATAACACATCTAGACCAGTCTCTTATACACATCATAGAGGGTATAAGAGACAGGTCTAAATATAGCCTATATGTTCGGATGCAGTCTGCATTTTCTTAATTCATTTGCTAAACTAAACCTTCCACCAATCATTAAAAGGATTAGTTTTGAGAAATTGTGAATTTGTTCCACCTAGATGTGTATAAGAGACAGGGGATAAAAATTAATCAACACAAATAGGGGCCAAGACCAAGACTGAATTAAAAAATGCTATAAATCTATGTTCTTGGTATATATATGAAATGCGTTATTGTTTCTTGATGGAAATCAGATGAAATGGAGGAATTTTTCCAGCCCACTGAATAGGGGCCAAGCTGTAAAGATGTCAATGATGGAGGAGGAATTTAATCGCATGCATGATGACCAAAATTTATGTATGGCCGGAGCCGGAGGAGGAATGGTGAATCTTACTAATTGCTATCTAGAGCTCTAGACCCATTTTTCTTTCACTAGCTAGAGTTTGGATGTCCTTTTAAACATTCTTGTTTATATTATAACACTAGAATGTATATGTTCATAGTTAGTAGACTCCATTTATAGTGAGTCTCCATTTTTCTAAAAATTCAAGGGCAATAGATGTGAAAAAGTGAAAAGAAAAATACTTTCTAAACTACAACCTACAAACCCTATATGGGGCAATGCCAATTCATTGAGAAAATCATAATAAATCACATATTTACAATTTTAAATATTTGAACGAATTTCGTTCTTTTTTTCGAAGATATGGTGATAAGTTAGTAGTTTCATCACTTATATAATTTGTCATTTTGTATAAAGAGACTTAGATTAATGAAATAGAAAATTCCCACTTTTCAAGGATCTCACACTTTTTTTTTTTTTTGGGGGTCATGACATTTTCACTGTTAGACATATTTATGTTTATGTGTAGTACATCTGTCTCTTATACACATCTAGATGTGTATAAGAGACAGCGTGGTGATCTGTCGGCTTAGAAACTCATCTATTGGAAGGATTAATTAATTAGGCAATCTTTCAACTGAGGAATCATGCTCTCTGTTCCAATAGATGATTAACTAAGAGACAGATACATAAATAGTCTCTACTACTTATGTAGTTATCTAGTGTGTGGCTAAGTACTGCTGACAAGCATGCATGCATTTCCAGTATGTATTGCTTGTTGAAGTAGTACCTTTGTACCAAGAATAATCATCCACTATTAAATAAATAAAAACAGTGAGTGTTTGAATTTATATATTGTCTCAAGATGTACATCTAGATGTGTTTTACATGTCAATTACTCTGCTCATGCATGCTTAATTACAAGTTACCAAACTCCATAGATATTGAAAATTAAGGTTAATTAATGTACTCATATGAAGTCATGAAATTAGAAAAAAACTAAAATAATTAGAAAGAGGGGGGCTTCTATTGTCTACCACTACTCTTTGAGCAATTGATCTCGTGAAATGGTGTGTATCAGTGGCCCGTGCAAGAGTTGGATTTTAGATATTGACATATACGAGATCTGAAGATGTTTTATAAGAGACAATATATTATGGGAATAAAATTTAATTTTTATGAGGGTTTAATTAAAATTTTAAATATTCTCAAAGGAAATAATATGATTTATCTTTCGAATATATGTTTATATAGTCTTGTTCCCAAAGGAAATAATATGATTTCTAATCTCTTGGGAACATGACTATATAAACATATATTGCAGAGGGCTTGTAATTTTTTAAATTTTTCGGAGAACAAAATCTAATTTTTAAAGTAAAATAAAAATTTTATATTTGGAGAAGGAGTACAAAACAATGTCTCTTATGGACATCTAGATCACTCCCTAGACCCAGAATGGGTCTGCAATTTGATGTTGAATTCATCAACAAAATTGTAAGCGGAGTCGTCAAAGGCACCTTATGCTACTAGATTCCTATATGAAATCCTAACTAACTTTGACGACTCCGCTTACAATTTTGTTGATGAATTCAACATCAAATTGCAGACTTCATTCATTTTACCAAATATTTGTTGCACTTTTGAATTTTCTTCTTTATTTCTTTCCTTATCTTTGATCCACTCACAAAATACACACACATAATTACAAAAGCTGCCACAAAAAGGGGACGAGGCTGTGTTAGAGGAGGCAGAGGAAGCGTTGCGGGGTAAGAAGGTGGTGGGAGAGGGGTACAGGTGAGGTGGGGGCTAAAGGAAAAAATGCGGAACAAATTCACAATTTCTCTCTAACACACTATATGGAAGTTTAGAATGCAAATGAGCCAATAATGGTTCTGCATCTTGAAAATGTGACAATAGAATTCATATAGTACGTATATTCTAAATTTTGTTTGAAATTTAATGAAGAATGTATTATAAGATTCAAGACAAAACGTCAACCGTTTTAAGTAATAAATTTAAAGAAGAGTACAATATCTTATGGTCAAAATTAAGGAATAATATATTTACTCTCTATTTCCAAAGTATTTGATAAACAGTCAACACTAGGTAAAACTCGTTTATTCCTCAAAACCTTCCACATTATCACAAAGCCTTCCCGACCAACATTCCAAAGATCGTATTTTGTTAAAAGAAAAAAAAAGATTGTCAGACCTTTAATTGTGAATTTTCAGTCTTGGTCTTGGCCCAGAGACAGTGTTGATACTTTTTTATCCCCGTCTACTTGATTTGTATGTAATGGCAAAGCAAAATTTGTAGAAAAGCATAACATTTAATTGTATATTACGATGCATTTACACTGATTTCTATACGAAGTGTAGACTTTTTCACATTGCAAGTGATAGTATATTGTGTACAAAAATATTTTGAAAAATTATTGTGTACAAAAATTAAAAAAAAATGTTGTCTGTAATAAATAATCAAAACTTATGCACTATTTATTAATTACTTATCCAAGTGTGCTGTTTTCTTTGCCAAAAATTATTAAATGGTGGGACCTTTCTAGTGAGAAAAAGTGTGAGACAGAAGATCATTGCTTTGGCCTTTTATTGATTTGTGGCTTTGCTTCCTTCTTTGATGGTTTCTCTAAAACCATTTGCATCTAGATAAATTTCAACATCTAAACCCATGTAAGTAATTCTTTCCAGTGATATCAAGAGTCACAAATTCAAGTTTTACTAGGTTAGCCATAATGATAATTGAAATAAAAACAAAAAAAAAAAACAAAACTTACCCAACTTACCTAGTGGAAGTGTTAAAAATTCCCAATAGAAGTTTTGAGAAATTAGTTTAAAGTTCGTGCTGATAACGTGTTATAAAACTACTATTAAGAACTAGTAGTATTATGTTATATCACTAAACTGATTAAATTAAAAAGTAGTGGTAGAAAGCAATATAATGTAAAGTAGAGATAAAGAAATTCTCACTTTTTTTTCTCATTTCATTCATCTAAGTCTCTATTTATGGGTTTAATATTCAACCATTCTCATAGAATTATTTGGACATTACGTGAACATATGTAGATTATATGAGTTACATAGAGTAGTGGGATTTACATGGAGCAATATAGAAAATTATGGAGTGAATCTTCACGATAATGGAAGTTACAAGAATTAATGTGTAGAGTATGAGGTAAATCATGGAAAACTATGTCGTATATATCCACAGAATATTCGAACCATGCTTCAACTCATGAGTTCTGTCTGTCTCTTATACACATCTAGATGTGTACACCATTTTCTGTGTAAAGCTCACATGCTAGATCCTGTATAAGAGACAATATAATAATGTTTTTTCCCAATAGCATACGCTGCCACTGAGGAAGAAACTAAGGATTCTTTTCCATAATTCGAGTTCCATATTTTTAAACATTGTTCTATGCAACTACTTAGTGAAGTTTAGAATGCCTAGCATAAAATAAGATGTGTATAAGAGACAGATGTTATTTTGATATTCATACCTATAATCGATGTGTCGGATCTATCCGTGAATTCTTTTGATGTTTTATCTTGCTTAAAAAACCCTAATCAATTCCTTCTGCCCTTTTATCTACCTTGAAAACGACCATGGAATCAATAAAGATCAGTCAATGTGAAAGAAGAGCTCAAATGGTCACTTCATGGACAGATGATAATCTTGGGAAAAGATTCTTTTGTTGTGATAGATTGCAGGTAGGCTTCTAGTAGCATAAGGTAAATTTCAAACAAAATTTAAATATACGGATGTTTTGTTGTGTTTTAACCAAGTCTTTGTTTGTTTGAAAGGGTAGTGTTGGACGTGACTTTTTTCAGTGGCATGACCCAAGATAATGTGTAGAAGATCTCGAGCTCTTATTCCTGGTTTGCTAAGAGGCATGACTGCAAAGGATGCCGAGAGTGAGAGACTTAGAATCCCACCACCAAAGTATATAGAATACAAAGCTTCCTTTTTATTAGTTCGAAGATTAGATGTATAAGAGATAAGAAAATAATATGTTTTACGTACTTGGTATCATACAAGTAGTTCAAACATAGATGTATATACATTACAAACAGAATATGTATGATTATATACTTCAATATATATGGACCAACAGTCTTAACTAATACAAGTCTTAAAACATAAAGTATATATCCTTAACAATTTTTCATTGAGAAAACTAGTTAGTAAATGGATGAATGTGATAGTGTAATTAAATGTTCAGGCCTTTGTAATGCAGCTAATGAATTTAGTTTTCATTTCCTATGTTATTGAAATGAAGTTGTCTTGATACACAAATGTTGTAATATAAAGCTTGCAAAACAGGTCCCCAAAGTCGTATAAGCATCTGATGTTCTGTCTCACACTTTTTCTCACTTTCTGTCGGGGACCAAATTAATTGGGTTTTAGATGTACCAAATGTACCACCAAAAATAAGTTTCAAATAGTAAATGTACTTAGAAAACTTGATTTAATAAAATATATAGTAGCCTAAGCAAATACAAGTAGATAGTAGAACTCCCATGTGGCAGCCAAAATAATGGGATCTTTGGGGGTACAAATTTTATGTTTGAAAAAAGAGTTGCATGCTTTCTATCTATCACTATTTTATGTTAGACTGTATGATAAATCGAGTAAGCTTACGCTGTCTCTTATACACATCTAGATGTGTATAAGAGACAGGTATTACATTTTTACTGTCTAACATTGGCAATGTCATGAGTGTTGATTGAATGATGTATAGGTTTAGCTCTTCTTGTTCTAGCTGTCACGTTCGCACAACCAATTTTGTATGATTTTAACTATAGCTCTGTCTAGATGTGTATAAGAGATACCTTTTCTTTCTTCTCTTATACACAACTAGATGTTATTAAGAGACATTTTCTCATGAATTTCTTCTTCTTCTTTTTTTTTTTTTTTTTTTTTTTTTTTTTTGCTCAAGAAGAAAAAGCGAAGTCTTCTATTGTGGTATCGTAGGAAAATAACTCTGGATTGTGTATACTCATTATGAGTTGTTTAAAACTCGAACACATTCATCGAATTGTATTGAATTTACTCGACACAATAGAATTATACGTGAGTTGACAAAAAATTCAATAAACATCGGATTTTAGATTATACCCAATAAACTTACCTAATAATCCCAACTCTTTATCTGAGTCAAGATGAAATACTAAATGCATATGACATATATTTTTTAATTTTAAAAATCTTGATAAAATTCGATTGTGTTTTCAAATATAGTCGAGTCACAAAGTTTTCGAGTCGTGTTCAAGTATAATTCTATCTGTCTCTTATACACATCTAGATGTGTATAAGAGACAGTGTCGCTAGTAATGATAGTTAACTCATCTTGAACATGGTTCGTAGTGTTGAAAATTTGACAATATTAAAACTGATATGCAGTTTTTGAAAAATGTAATAGTATTTAATTTGAATTTTAGGGGGGAAGAGATTATCAAAGTTAAGATAAATTTTTAATTATTTTCTCCAATGAAGAATAAACAAAAATCGTGTGGTCAAAATCATCGGTAAATAAAGTTGGAATTGGATTTTATTCGCCTATGGAATTCATATCCAAAGCATCACTAATAATTGAAAACTTTGGTAACTAGATAATTGTTGTATGTGACCATCAGTTTCCTAATTTGAACATGAAATTATCTTCAAAACCTTCAAGATGTCAAGCATACACATCTACATGTGTATGAAGACAGATTTAGTCAAATAAATAAGTTTAGCATTATTTGGTCTCCGTTAATCCAATGATACACAAACATAGTAAGACATCATCACAAGTGGGAGAAAACTAAGATTCTATATTTAGTTCTGTTTTATTAATTAAAGAAGGAGGTAGTTTGAATTAGGCCAAGATTTGGAGTTAAGAGAGTTGGTCCATATATATTGAAACTATTATCATAAATGGTTCTGTTAGAATACTATATACTTTATGTTTTAAGACTTGTATTATACAAGTATATAAAACATATTATATTGTATTGTATATACATCTAAAGTGAACTAATATGATACCTTAACGTGACTATAGAATTTTCCTATCTTTATAATCAATATTCGCACCCAAAGATTTTTTTGTATTCTATATACTTTGTCTTAACCATAACAAATAGAAGAAATATAATCTCGATAGGGATTGGCTCAATTGATAAGGTGTGTACACGTGCTCCAAATATGAAATCCTATATGAAATCCTAACTAACTTTGACGACTCCGCTTACAATTTTGTTGATGAATTCAACATCAAATTGCAGACTTCATTCATTTTACCAAATATTTGTTGCACTTTTGAATTTTCTTCTTTATTTCTTTCCTTATCTTTGATCCACGTCACAAAATACACACACATAATTATAAAATTGACAGATGTAGGGGATTTCACCTGTGTTAGAACACAGCAAAACATCTCATACATTTATCTCCTGAAGGTGGTGGGAGAGGGTACAGGTGAGGTGGGGGCTAAAGGAAAAAATGCTGCTTAGGAACAAATTCACAATTTCTCTCTAACACACTATATGGAAGTTTAGAATGCAAATGAGCCAATAATGGTTCGCATCTTGAAAATGTGCCAATAGAATTCATTAGTACGTATATTCTAAATTTTGTTTGAAATTTAATGAAGAATGTATTATAAGATTCAAGACAAAACGTCAACCGTTTTAAGTAATAAAGAAGAGTACAATATCTTATGGTTAAATGTTATGCTTTAGTATAAATTTTGCTTTGCATGGTACATGTGTAATCCTGTCTCTTTGACATCTTTACAGCTTCCTCCAATTCAGTGGTACATTAGATGTGTATTAAGAATGACAGCTTATACACATCTAGATAAGTATAAGAGACAGGTTTTTATACACGTCTACTTGATTTGTATGTAATGGCAAAGCAAAATTTGTAGAAAAGCATAACATTTAATTGTATATTAATTGCATTTACACCTTTGTATGACAGGACGAAGTGATAAGTTTATATGAAATCTACAAGTGATAGTATATTGTGTTCAAAATATTTTGAAAAATTATTGTGTACAAAAATTAAAAAAATGTTGTCGTAATAAATGTCTCTTATACACAAATAGTGAGATGTTATACAAGAGACAAGTTTTCACTAGTTTTCTTATTGAAAAATTGTTAAGGATTTTCTATTTCGTATCTTGTACACTTTCTATTATACTACTAAATGAACTGTCAAGAATACTATACTAAAATTACTTTACAGAATCTTGCCAATTTATTAAATGGTGGGACAGAAAGTGAGAAAAAGTGTGAGACAGAAGATCATTGCTTTGGCCTTTTATTGATTTGTGGCTTTGCTTCCTTCTTTGATGGTTTCTCTAAAACCATTTGCATCTAGATAAATTTCAACATCTAAACCCATGATAAGTAATTCTTTCCAGTGATATCAAGAGTCACAAATTCAAGTTTTACTAGGTTAGCCATAATGATAATTGAAATAAAAACAAAAAAAAAAAACAAAACTTACCCAACTTACCTAGTGGAAGTGTTAAAAATTCCCAATAGAAGTTTTGAGAAATTATATTAAAGCTTATACATTCTTTCTGTCTCTAAGAGACATCTAGATGTGTATAAGAGACATTATGTTATATCACTAATGATTAAATTAAAAAGTAGTGGTAGAAAGCAATATAATGTAAAGTAGAGATAAAGAAATTCTCACTTTTTTTTCTCATTTCATCTAGATGTGTATATTTATGGGTTTAAAATTCAACCATTAGTCATAGAATTATTTGGACATTACGTGAACATATGATAGATTATATGAGTTACATAGAGTAGTGGGATTTTTATGTGTAATATAGAAAATTATGGAGTGAATCTTGAGATAATGGAAGTTACAAGAATTAGCTGTGTAGACTATGAGGTATTAAAGGGAAAACATTTGTAGCTATCCACAGGAAAATTCTTAACATCTTGAAGATTTTTAAAACATAGATTAAGCCCAACTCAAACTGTCTGAAGATCTTATCAACTATCCAATCTTTAGTTTACTAGCGACATGCACTTCATAATTGTAGATTTGATTGGGAGCTTAATGTAGCTTGGAATTTTGACTAGAAAATTTGTGCATAGTTCTAGCTTTTAGTTTTCTTTCATTCTGGCTTTGTTTCTTCATTACTAGCGGTGGTTCACCATTTTCTGTGTAAAGCTCAAATGCTGATCCTTTTATCCTCTTCATCAATAAAGTAAAAAAAAAAAAACATACTTTGCATCCCAATTTTAATTTTGGACAGTTTTCCATAATTCGAGTTCCATATTTTTAAACATTGTTCTATGCAACTACTTAGTGAAGTTTAGAATGCCTAGCATAAAATAACAAACTTGAACTCATATGAGGTAAAGAATGGTTCGTAATGTTGAAAATTCGACACTATTAAAACTGATATGAGGTTTTGAAAAAGAGTAAAATGCATTTTTGTCCCCAATGTTTGGGATATTATCAAAATTGGTCCCCAAGATTTGACCAAAACAGATTTAGTTACCAAAGTTTCAAAATTTGAACAAAGTTAGTACATTTGACGGAAATTAGAATTTCTAATGAATTAGGTCATGTTCCATTAAGTAAATGCTAAAAAAACGTAGATAAAATCAAATATCCTTAAAAATCATACATGAAACCTTGAAAATAATATTTAACATAAAGCCCTCATTTTATCCCAAAATAACATAAAGAGAACCCTCTTATCCACTTTAACCCAAAACTCATTCTCCTTTTATCTTGCTTAAAAACCCTAATCAATTCCTTCGCCTTTTTTAGCTCTTCTTTCAAATTGACCATGGAATCTTTATTGATTCCATGGTCGTTTTCAAGGTAGAGCTAAAAGGCTGTCTCTTATACACATCTAGATGTTGGGAAAAGATTCTTTTGTTGTGATAGATTGCGTGTATGCTTTAGGGTTAAAATTTGTTTTTCTAATTGCTTTAAATGTATGGATGTTTTGTTGTGTTTTAACCAAGTCTTTGTTTGTTTGAAAGGGTAGTGTTGGACGTGACTTTTTCGGTGGCATGACCCAAGAATGTGTAGAAGATCTTATTCTAAGTCTCTCACTCTCAGCATCCTTTGCAGTCATGCCTCTTAGCAAACCAGGAATAAGTCTCTTATACAAGATCTAGATGTGTATAAGAGACAGAGCTTATATAAAGTGAAATTAAGGAAACTTCCTGTCTCTTATACACATCTAGATGTGTTGATATTGTCACATTGTTCAAGATTTTGCATTGCCATTTGGCTACTTGTTAGTAGACGGATGATATGTGTTGTTGTACACAAATAAGATGTGTATAAGAGACAGGTTATACATGTTTTCATTTCCTATGTTATTGACCTGTTTTGTAGTGATGGTGAAATGTTGTAATATATATTATTCCTGTCTCTTATACACATCTAGATGTGTATAAGAGACACCATACATAAATTTTGGTCATCATGCATGCGATTAAATTACTCCTTCCATCATCGTGAAGAAATCAGTGTAAATGCATCGTAATATACCTCTAAATGTTGTCTCTTATACACATCTAGATGTGTATAAGAGACATAATACATATAAACAAAATGTACTAAATTAACATAAATGATGTCTAACACTGAAAGAATCATGATATCTTCGATGTGTCTACATATAGAAATCTAGATTCGTTCAAATATTTAAAATATAACACGTTATCATCAAAGTTAAGATAAATTTTTAATTATTTTCTCCAATGAAGAATGATAAACAAAAATCGTGTGGTCAAAATCATCGGTAAATAAAGTTGGAATTGGATTTTATTCGCCTATGGAATTCATATCCAAAGCATCACTAATAATTGAAAACTTTGGTAACTAGATAATTGTTGTATGTGACCATCAGTTTCCTAATTTGATTCCTTCCTTTATTCTTCAAAACCTTCAAGATGTCAAGCAAAGCCTTTTGTCCATACGAATTGACAAATTCATAATACTAGCATATTTGGCCTCCGTTAATCCAATGATACACAAACATAGTAAGACATCATCACAAGTGGGAGAAAACTAAGATTCTATATTTAGTTCTGTTTTATTAATTAAAAGGAGGTAGTTTGAATTAGGCCAAGATTTGGAGTTAAGAGAGTTGGTCCATATATATTGAAACTATTATCATAAATGGTTCTGTTAGAATACTATATACTTTATGTTTTAAGACTTGTATTATACAAGTATATAAAACATATTATATTGTATTGTATATACACCTAAAGTGAACTAATATGATACCTTAACGTGACTATAGAATTTTCTTATCTTTATAATAATAGAAGCCCCCAAAATAAAAGTACCAACCAGTATTCTATATTGGGTGCTTAACCATTATAAATATAAGAAAATTAATCTAGACAGGGATTGGCTCAATTGATAAGGTGTGTACACGTTAGACAGATAAGAGAAATATTTTAAAAAAAGAAGGACTTCAGCCAAACATTCTAAATAAGTCAAATAATATATATTCAATTCACGGATAGATCCGACACATCGATTATAGGTATGAATATCAAAATAACATGTTAAGTTCGTTAATTACTTTCCTAATTTTCTAAGTACTAAATCCTTATTGAATGATTTTATGTGGTGAAATACTGACTTAAATATCAAAATCTACTCGAGGACTCAGTAATACATTTTTTATGTAACTCCGAATCTGTGTAAGACGTGCCATGCTCAATCTAACTTTAGACTATTCAACACTTATTGCCTCAAACTCTAGCTCAAAAATTACATCAGCAAAAATGATCGATCCATTTCCTGTTTCAATCAATTAAAAGGGTGGGCATCTTATCAAGAATGCATACCGTAATGAAAAACTGCCAAGAAGTCTTTAGGATAAGGATGCCGTACTTTGGCATTTGATTCCCAGTTTCCCACAAAGGGCATAAAGGGCATTTAGGCAAAAAATATAGCCTATAAATACGATCTAGAGTCTGTTTTTCTTACATTCATGTGCTAAACTCAACTTCCACAATCACAACCAATTACTACAATAACATATTTTCGTCAATACTAGAAAAAAAAAATGACTGAGGTGGTAACCAACTACACCATCAACATGACTGAAATCACCGCCGACTACAGTAATCTTCTTCTAATTCTCTACAAATTTACGTATAATGGGTCTAGAGCTCTAGATAGCAATTATTAATTATTACAAATTTTGAATTAAAAAATGAAGAGAAATCTATGCAAAATACGCATTTATTCTATTGTGATAATCAGTCTTTGCCAAGATTAGATGAAATATAAGAATTTTTCCAGCCCACTGAATTGGAGGAAGCTGTAAAGATGTCAATGATGGAGGAGAGATTTAATCGCATGCATGATGACCAAAATTTATGTATGGCCGGAGCCGGAGGAGGAATGGTGAATCTTACTAATTGCTATCTAGAGCTCTAGACCCATTTTTCTTTCACTAGCTAGAGTTTGGATGTGGTTTTAAACATTCTTGTTTATATTATAATACTACTCATTATGTTCATAGTTAGTAGACTCCATTTATAGTGAGTCTCCATTTTTCTAAAAATTCAAGGGCAATCATGAAAAAGTGAAAAGAAAAATACTTTCTAAACTACAACCTACAAACCCTATATAATGCCAATTCATTGAGAAAATCATAATAAATCACATATTTACAATTTTAAATATTTGATGGGTTTAGAACACATCTAGATGTGAAAAAGTAGACAGGTCCCACTTTTCAGTGAAATCTCGTTTTTACTTTTTTTTTTTGGGCGTAATTTAATTATTTGGTTTACAGCAAGCACAGGCGCCCCAAGCAGGCCTTGTTGGTCTTCCAATTCCAAAACCAAAACTGGTGAAGCCGACAGATCACCACGCGATCAAGATTGCCGAATTTGCAGTGAAAAAACACAACGAGGAGGCCGGAACCAAACTGATGTTTGTCAAAGTGGTTTCCGGCGTCAAGTGGAGCGTCGTTGCAGCAACTTTCTACGCCCTTATTATCAAAGTCAATGGCCACAAGGGTACCTATAACGGTAAAGCACTGATTGCCGAAGCCATAACCGGTCACATAAAATGCATCTATTTCTTCCTTCCATGGCATGTGAATTTTTAAGGCATAGATGTGTATAAGAGACAGTAATAAGATGATTAGAAATATGATACATAAATGTTCTACTACTTAATTAGTTATCTAGTGTGTAGAAGGCTAAGTACTGCTGACAAGCATGCATGCATTTCCAGTATGTATTGCTTGTTGAAGTAGTACCTTTGTACCAATAATAATCATCCACTATTAAATAAATAAAAACAGTGAGTGTTTGAATTTATATATTATTCAAGACGTGTAATCTCTTGTGTTTTACATGTCAATTACTCTGCTCATGCATGCTTAATTACAAGTTACCAACCTCCATAGATATTGGAAATTAAGGTTAATTAATGTACTCATATGAAGTCATGAAATTAGAAAAACTAAAATAATTAGAAAGAGGGGGGCTTCTATTGTCTACCACTACTCTTTGAGCAATTGATCTCGTGAAATGGTGTGTATCAGTGGCCCGTGCAAGAGTTGGATTTTATATTGACATATTTTTAGAGGGTTTGTTTTATAATTTTTGTAATATATTATGGGAATAAAATTTAATTTTTATGAGGGTTTAATTAAAATTTTAAATATTCTCAAAGGAAATAATATGATTTATCTTTCGAATATATGTTTATATAGTCTCCAAACACATCACTATAATAGATGTATATAATCTGTTTGGGATGTATGAATTCATCAACATATATTCAAAAGATGGCTTGTAATTTTTAAATTTTTAGGAGAACAAAATCTAATTTTTAAAGTAAAATAAAAATTTTATAAAATTTTAAGGAGACAAAATAATTTTCAAACTTTTGGAGGCGACCATCACTCCCTACACCCATTACTTCCACCCCTGGTGTGTATCATATATATATGTGTGTGATGATACATAAAATAACAGTATAATGTACATCAAGTTTAGCCAAGGTCCCATCCTTTTAATTGATTGAAACAGGAAATGGATCGATCATTTTTGCTGATGTAATTTTTTTTGTACCTATACACTAAGAGATGTGTATATGAAATTATTATACAACTTTGACGACTCCGCTTACAATTTTGTTGATGAATTCAACATCAAATTGCAGACTTCATTCATATTTTTACCAAATATTTGTTGCACTAGTTTTGAATTTTCTTCTTTATTTCTTTCCTTATCTTTGATCCAGATCACAAAATACACACACATAATTACAAAAGCAGCTCTTGTAATTATGTGTGTGTATTTTGTGAGTGGATCAGGAGGCGGAGGAAGCGTTGCGGGGTAAGAAGGTGGTGGGAGAGGTACAGTGAGGTGGGGGCTAAAGGAAAAATGCAGTGGGGCTTGAACAAATTCACAATTTCTCTCTAACACACTATATGGAAGTTTAGAATTAAAATGAGCCAATAATGGTTCTACATCTTGAAAATGTGACATCTAGAATTCATATAGTACGTATATTCTAAATTTTGTTTGAAATTTAATGAAGAATGTATTATAAGATTCAAGACAAAACGTCAACCGTTTTAAGTAATAAAGAAGAGTACAATATCTTATGGTCAAAATTAAGGAATAATATATTTACTCTCTATTTCCAAAGTATTTGATAAATAGTAATAATAGAAAACTCTCGTTTATTCCTCAAAACCTTCCACATATATCACAAAGCCTTCCCTGACCAACATACCAAATTATTAATTTTGTTAAGAGACAAAAAGTAGATTGTCATGCTTTTCTACAAATTTACAATTTTGCCTGTCTCTTATACACATCTAATTTTTATCCCCGTCTACTTGATTTGTATGTAATGGCAAAGCAAAATTTGTAGAAAAGCATAACATTTAATTGTATATTACGATGCATTTACACTGATTTCTATACGAAGTGTAGACTTTTTCACATTGCAAGTGATAGTATATTGTGTACAAAAATATTTTGAAAAATTATTGTGTACAAAAATTAAAAAAAAATGTTGTCTGTAATAAATAATCAAAACTTATGCACTATTTATTAATTACTTATCCAAGTGTGCTGTTTTCACTAGTTTTCTCAATGAAAAATTGTTAAGGATTTTCTATTTCGCATCTTGTACCACTTTCTATTATACTACTAAATGAACTGTCAAGAATACTATACTAAAATTACTTTACAGAATTTCTTGCCAATTTATTAAATGGTGGGACAGAAAGTGAGAAAAAGTGTGAGACAGAAGATCATTGCTTTGGCCTTTTATTGATTTGTGGCTTTGCTTCCTTCTTTGATGGTTTCTCTAAAACCATTTGCATCTAGATAAATTTCAACATCTAAACCCATGATAAGTAATTCTTTCCAGTGATATCAAGAGTCACAAATTCAAGTTTTACTAGGTTAGCCATAATGATAATTGAAATATTCTTAAAAAACAAAACTTACCCAACTAACCTGTATAAGAGAAGTTTGTATACAATTCCCAATAGTATTCTTGACAGTTCATTTAGAAGTTCGTATACACAGATAGCTGTTATAAAACTACTATTAAGAACTAGTAGTATTATGTTATATCACTAATGATTAAATTAAAAAGTAGTGGTAGAAAGCAATATAATGTAAAGTAGAGATAAAGAAATTCTCACTTTTTTTTTTTCTCATTTCATTCATCTAAGTCTCTATTTATGGGTTTAAAATTAAAATCTACGATCAACCATTCTCATAGAATTATTTGGACATTACGTGAACATATGTAGATTATATGAGTTACATAGAGTAGTGGGATTTACATGGAGCAATATAGAAAATTATGGAGTGAATCTTCACGATAATGGAAGTTACAAGAATTAATGTGTAGAGTATGAGGTATATCATGGAAAACATGTCTAAATATCCACTAAATATTCTTAACATCTTGAAGATTTTTAAAACATAGATTAAGCCCAACTCAAACTGTCTGAAGATCTTATATGTGTATAAGCAGACAGGAATTCCATAGGCGACTAAAATAAAGAGCTCCAACTTTATTTACTGCATCCCAATTTTAATTTTGGACAGTTTTCCATCGAATTCGAGTTCCATATTTTTAAACATTGTTCTATGCAACTACTTAGTGAAGTTTAGAATGCCTAGCATAAAATAACAAACTTGAACTCATATGAGGTAAAGAATGGTTCGTAATGTTGAAAATTCGACACTATTAAAACTGATATGAGGTTTTTGAAAAAGAGTAAAATGCATTTTTGTCCCCAATGTTTGGGATATTATCAAAATTGGTCCCCAAGATTTGACCAAAACAGATTTAGTTACCAAAGTTTCAAAATTTGAACAAAGTTAGTACATTTGACGGAAATTATGTATCATCACACACATATATATCTGTCTCTTATACACATCTATTCTGCCCTTTTATCTTGCTTAAAAAACCCTAATCAATTCCTTCTGCCCTTTTATCTACCTTGTAAACGACCATGGAATCAATAAAGATCAGTCAATGTGAAAGAAGAGCTAAAACTGGTCACTTCATGGACAGATGATAATCTTATTCTAAGATTCTTTTGTTGTGCATAGATTGCAGGTATGCTTTAGGGTTAAAATTTGTTTTTCTAATTGCTTTAAATGTATGGATGTTTTGTTGTGTTTTAACCAAGTCTTTGTTTGTTTGAAAGGGTAGTGTAGGATGTGACTAAGAGACAGTGGCATGCCACAGGAATGTGTAGAAGATCTCGAGCTCTTATTACTTCCATTCTGTCTCTTAGGCATGACTGCAAAGGATGCTGAGAGTGAGAGACTTAGAATAAGAGAAAGAAGGTTGATTTACCTAGTGTTGACTGTGTTCTCTTTGATCTTGCTTGAGATGGTTATCTTAGTGATAATTAGGCAAGATAATGTAACTGAAGTCCTACTTTGGAAATAGCATTATGCTGTTTATTAGGCACATCTTGATGCCATCGATGGTTGGATGATTAATTAGTGTTTGTTAATTTTGAATTGTGTTTGTCTGAAATGAGATTTTTCACATTCACGAATTAGTTTGTACTTGAGTAGATTGATGAATGTGTTGTTGTATACACATGTAGATTTTTTTATAATGCAGACAATGAATTTAGTTTTCATTTCCTATGTTGATGAAATGTAGTTGTAGTGATACTGAAATGTTGTAATATAAAGCTTGCAAAACAGGTCCCCAAAGTTTGAGTAAGCATGTATAACAGTCCTTAAGATTACTATACAATTAAATTTTATGCATTAAATGGTAGATTGCTTGATCAAGCATTTATGGAAGTTAGTAGGCAAAAACTATAACTATCAACCATACAAAAGTACAAAAACCAGTAGTTTCTATCACATGAATTAATAATTTCTTTCATACAAAAGTACCAAATGTACCACCAAAAATAAGTTTCAAATAGTAAATGTACTTAGAAAACTTGATACTAATAAAATATATAGTAGCCTAAGCAAATACAAGTAGATAGTAGAACTCCCATGTGGCAGCCAAAATAATGGGATCTTTGGGGTAAAACTTGAATTTGTAAATGAGAGTGTAGCATGATATCACTGGAAAAAACTATAGGAGACCTTAGATGTGTATACACATCTAGATGTCGCTATGCACAAATTGATGTAATATAAGAGACATGTACTACACATATACTATAGCAATGTCTAAGATTCATCCATTCCTCCTCCGGCTCCGGCCATACATAAATTTTTTTTCACATCTAGATGTGTTTAAGAGACAGAGTATACTTGACCTACACAATCGAATCTACTATCTATGAACATTCATCGAAGTATTCAATTGACTCGACACAATAGAATTATACGTGAGTTGACAAAAAATTCAATAAACATCGGATTTTAGATTATACCCAATAAACTTACCTAATAATCCCAACTCTTTATCTGAGTCAAGATGAAATACTAAATGCATATGACATATATTTTTTAATTTTAAAAATCTTGATAAAATTCGATTGTGTTTTCAAATATAGTCGAGTCACAAAGTTTTCGAGTCGTGTTCAAGTTCAATATTTTTAAATATTATTATATACAACTAATAAGTGAAGTTCAGAATGTCTAGCAAAAATGACAAACTTCGGAACTCATGAGTTGAAGCATGGTTCGTAGTGTTGAAAATTTGACAATATTAAAACTGATTGCAACTTATCAAAGTTCAACTCATAAGTTTTTAATTATTTTCTCCAATGAAGAATAAACAAAAATCGTGTGGTCAAAATCATCGGTAAATAAAGTTGGAATTGGATTTTATTCGCCTATGGAATTCATAATCCAAAGCATGACATAATAATTGAAAACTTATCTAATACAATATCAAATAGATAATTGTTGTATGTGACTCATTAGTTTCCTAATTTGTCATTTTCTGTTTACATTCAAGACTTCAAGATTCAATCAAAGTTTTGTCCATACGAATCTACAAATTCATAATACTAGCATATTTGGCCTCCGTTAATCCAATGATACAGAAACATAGTAAGACATCATCACAAGTGGGAGAAAACTAAGATTCTATATTTAGTTCTGTTTTATTAATTAAAAGGAGGTAGTTTGAATTAGGCCAAGATTTGGAGTTAAGAGAGTTGGTCCATATATATTGAAACTATTATCATAAATGGTTCTATTAGAATACTATATACTATGTTTTAAGACTTGTATACAAGTTATACAAGTATATAAAACATATTATATTGTATTGTATACATCATCTAAAGTATAAGAGAATGTACCTTAACACATAGAGATTCTTATCAGTTTATAATCAATATTCGCACCCAAAAAAAAATCTTTGTATTCTATATACTTTGTCTTAACCATAACAAATAGAAGAAATATAATCTCGATAGGGATTGGCTCAATTGATAAGGTGTGTACACGTGCTCCAAATTCGGGTCCACTAAGGATATTTTAATAATTTTACTATTACAGTCCAAACAGTTCTAAATAAGTCAAATAATATATATTCAATTCACGGATAGATCCGACACATCGATTATAGGTATGAATATCAAAATAACATGTTAAGTTCGTTAATTACTTTCCTAATTTTCTAAGTACTAAATCCTTATTGAATGATTTTATGTGGTCGAAATACTGACTTAAATATCAAAATCTACTCGAGGGACAAAGTTTCACCCTTTTTTTTATGTGATCCGAATCTGTGTAAGACGTGCCATGCTCAATCTAACTTTAGACTATTCAACACTTATTGCAAACTCTAGCTCAAAAATTACATCAGCAAAAATGATCGATCCATTTCCTGTTTCAATCAATTAAAAGGGTGGGCATCTTATCAAGAATGCATACCGTAATGAAAAACTGCCAAGAAGTCTTTAGGATAAGGATGCCGTACTTTGGCATTTGATTCCCAGTTTCCCACAAAGGGCATAAAGGGCATTTAGGCAAAAAATATAGCCTATAAATACGAGTAGAGTCTGTTTTTCTTAATTCATGTGCTAAACTCAACTAGATGTTACCACCTATCACAACCAATTACTACAATAACATATTTTCGTCAATACTAGAAAAAAATGACTGAGGTGGTAACCAACTACACCATCAACATGACTGAAATCACCGCCGACTACAGTAATCTTCTTCTAATTCTCTACAAATTTACGTATATGCATGCATGCCTTTGCATTATTAATTATTACAAATTTTGAATTAAAAATGCTAAGTTTTCTAAGTACATATATGAAATGCGTACTGTCTCTTGATGGAAATCAGATGAAATGGAGGAATTTTTCCAGCCCACTAAATTGGAGGAAGCTGTAAAGATGTCACTGATGGAGGAGGAATTTAATCGCATGCATGATACCAAAGACAGTGTATGGCCGGAGCTGCTTGATGAGGAATGGTGAATCTTACTTAATTGCATCTAGATGTGATAAGAGACCATTTTTCTTTCACTAAAATAGAGTTTGGATGTGGTTTTAAACATTCTTGTTTATATTATAATACTACTCATTATGTTCATAGTTAGTAGACTCCATTTATAGTGAGTCTCCATTTTTCTAAAAATTCAAGGGCAATCATGAAAAAGTGAAAAGAAAAATACTTTCTAAACTACAACCTACAAACCCTATATAATGCCAATTCATTGAGAAAATCATAATAAATACATAAATACAATTTTAAATATTTGAACGAATTTCGTATACAAATCTCGAAGATATATATGATAACAGCAGTATCATGTTATTATACACATCTAGATGTGTATAAGAGACAGAAATAGATAATTTGTAACAATTAGCGAAGAGAATACTAGTGCATAATACACGTCTAGAGCTGGGCGTAATTTAATTATTTGGTTTACAGCAAGCACAGGCGCCCCAAGATGTGTATAAGAGACAGAGTCTACCACTTCGTATACCAAATCAGTGTAAATGCATCAGATAACCATACAATTAAGATGTGCCGAATTTGCAGTGAAAAACACAACGAGGAGGCCGGAACCAAACTGATGTTTGTCAAAGTGGTTTCCGGCGTCAAGTGGAGCGTCGTTGCAGCAACTTTCTACGCCCTTATTATCAAAGTCAATGGCCACAAGGGTACCTATAACGGTAAAGCACTGATTGCCGAAGCCATAACCGGTCACAAGAAACTCATCTATTGGAAGGATTAATTAATTAGGCAATCTTTCAACTGAGGAGGGCTCACTGTTCAAGATGATTAACTATACATATTATACATAAATGTTCTACTACTTAATTAGTTATCTAGTGTGTGGCTAAGTACTGCTGACAAGCATGCATGCATTTCCAGTATGTATTGCTTGTTGAAGTAGTACCTTTGTACCAAGAATAATCATCCACTATTAAATAAATAAAAACAGTGAGTGTTTGAATTTATATATTATTCAAGACGTGTAATCTCTTGTGTTTTACATGTCAATTACTCTGCTCATGCATGCTTAATTACAAGTTACCAACCTCCATAGATATTGGAAATTAAGGTTAATTAATGTTAAGAATATTTAGTGGATATTTACGTAATTAAAATTTTAAATATTCTCAAAGGAAATAATATGATTTATCTTTCGAATATATGTTTATATAGTCTTGTTCCCAAAGGAAATAATATGATTTCTAATCTCTTGGGAACATGACTATATAAACATATATTCAAAAGATGGCTTGTAATTTTTTAAATTTTTAGGAGAACAAAATCTAATTTTTAAAGTAAAATAAAAATTTTATAAAATTTTAAGGAGACAAAATAATTTTCAAACTTTTGGAGGCGACCATCACTCCCTACACCCATTACTTCCACCCCTGGTGTGTATCAGATATAGCATGTGTGTGATGATACATAATGTATCAGATAATGTACATCAAGTTTAGCCAAGGTACACCTTCGTTCGATTACGGTAATTACGTACATCAATTTTGAGTTGATTTTGTTTCTTTGGATGCACCTTATGCTACTAGATTCCTATATGAAATCCTAACTAACTTTGACGACTCCGCTTACAATTTTGTTGATGAATTCAACTTCATCAAATTGCAGACTTCATTCATTTTACCAAATATTTGTTGCACTTTTGAATTTTCTTCTTTATTTCTTTCCTTATCTTTGATCCACTCACAAAATACACATCACATAATTACAAAAGCTGCCACAAAAAGGGGACGAGGCTGTGTTAGAGGAGGCAGAGGAAGCGTTGGGTAAGAAGGTGGTGGGAGAGGGGTACAGTGAGGTGGGGGCTAAAGGAAAAAATGCGTGTCGAACAAATTCACATGAAGTACGTACCATTCTAAACTTCTAAGTTTACATTGACTGATCTGCCAATAATGGTTCTGCATCTTGAAAATGTGACAATAGAATTCATATAGTACGTATATTCTAAATTTTGTTTGAAATTTAATGAAGAATGTATTATAAGATTCAAGACAAAACGTCAACCGTTTTAAGTAATAAAGAAGAGTACAATATCTTATGGTCAAAATTAAGGAATAATATATTTACTCTCTATTTCCAAAGTATTTGATAAATAGTAATAATAGAAAACTCTCGTTTATTCCTCAAAACCTTCCACATTATTACAAAGCCTTCCCGACCAACATTCCAAAGACGTATTTTGTTAAAAGAAAAAAAAAAGATTGTTGTCTGACAATTAGTTGTGATTTTTCAGTCTTGGTCTTGGCCCCTATTTGTGTTGATAAATTTTTATCCCCGTCTACACATTTGTATGTAATGGCAAAGCAAAATTTGTAGAAAAGCATAACATTTAATTGTATATTACGATGCAAACACACATCTTTCTATACATCTAAAGCATTTCACAGATCTTGATAGTATATTGTGTACAAAAATATTTTGAAAAATTATTGTGTACAAAAATTAAAAAAAAATGTTGTCTGTAATAAATAATCAAAACTTATGCACTATTTATTAATTACTTATCCAAGTGTGCTGTTTTCACTAGTTTTCTCAATGAAAAATTGTTAAGGATTTTCTATTTCGCATCTTGTACCACTTTCTATTATACTACTAAATGAAGTGTCAAGATTACTATACTAAAATTACTTCACAAAATTTTGCCAATTTATTAAATGGTGGGACAGAAAGTGAGAAAAAGTGTGAGACAGAAAGATCATTGCTTTGGCCTTTTATTGATTTGTGGCTTTGCTTACTTCTTTGATGGTTTCTCTGTGTGCAATTTGATCTAGATAAATTTCAACATCTAAAACATTTCTAGATGTGTATTCTTTCCAGTGATATCAAGAGTCACAAATTCAAGTTTTACTAGGTTAGCCATAATGATAATTGAAATAAAAACAAAAAAAAACAAAACTTACCCAACTTACCTAGTGGAAGTGTTAAAAATTCCCAATAGAAGTTTTGAGAAATTAGTTTAAAGTTCGTGCTGATAACGTGTTATAAAACTACTATTAAGAACTAGTAGTATTATGTTATATCACTAATGATTAAATTAAAAAGTAGTGGTAGAAAGCAATATGTTCTATATATCTCTTGATAAATCAGATTATTTGAGTAAAAGAATATTTCATTCATCTAAGTCTCTATTTATGGGTTTAAAATTCAACCATTCTCATAGAATTATTTGGACATTACGTGAACATATGTAGATTATATGAGTTACATAGAGTAGTGGGATTTACATGGAGCAATATAGAAAATTATGGAGTGAATCTTCACGATAATGGAAGTTACAAGAATTAATGTGTAGAGTATGAGGTAAATCATGGAAAACATGGGTAAATATCCACTAAATATTCTTAACATCTTGAAGATTTTTAAAACATAGATTAAGCCCAACTCAAACTGTCTGAAGATCTAGTTGATAAGCTGTCTCTTATACACATCTAGATGTGTATAAGAGACAGCTATTGTGTCGAGTCAATTCAATACAATTCGACTGAATGTGTTCGAGTTTTTAAACAACCCATAATGAGTATACACAATCCACCTCTTCATCAATAAAGTAAAAAAAAAAAAACATACTTTGCATCCCAATTTTAATTTTGGACAGTTTTCCGAATTCGAGTTCCATATTTTTAAACATTTACCTCATATGAGTTCTGAAGTTTGTTATTTTATGCTAGGCATTCTAAACTTCACTAAGTAGTTGCATAGAACCTGTCGTCTTATACACATCTAGATGTGTATAAGAGACAGGTATATAGTATTCTAACAGAACCATTTATGATAATATTTTTTTGTCCCCAATGTTTGGGATATTATCAAAATTGGTCCCCATGATACACACCAGGGGTGGAAGTAATGGGTGTAGGGCTGTCTCTTATACACATCTAGACATTTGACGGAAATTAGAATTTCTAATGAATTAGGTCATGTTCCATTAAGTAAATGCTAAAAAAACATAGATAAAATCAAATAAACTTTGTTCAAATACATGAAACCTTAAAAATCATTTTAACATAAAGCTGTCTCTTATACAAAATCATAGAAAGAGTACCCTAAGAGACAGGTTAACCCAAAACTAATTCTAGCCCTTTTATCACGTTTAAAAAACCCTATTGATTCCTTACCTTTTATCTACCTTGAAAACGACCATGGAATCAATAAAGATCAGTCAATGTGAAAGAAGAGCTAAAATGGTCACTTCATGGACAGATGATAATCTTGGGAAAAGATTCTTTTGTTGTGATAGATTGCGGGTATGCTTTAGGGTTAAAATTTGTTTTTCTAATTGCTTTAAATGTATGGATTACACATTAGATGTTTTAACCAAGTCTTTGTTTGTGGGTCATGCCACTGAAAAAAGTCACGTCAACACTACCCTTTCAAAGACTTCTTTGCAGTTTTTCATTACGGTATGCATTCTTGATAAGATGCCCACCCTTTTAATTGATTGAAACAGGAAATGGATCGATCATTTTTGCTGATGTAATTTTTGAGCTAGAGTTTGCACTGTGTTCTCTTTGATCTTCTTGAGATGGTTATCTTAGTGATAATTAGGCAGAATGTAGCTGAAGTCCTTCTTATTGTTAGCATATTTATTTATGTTTTTAGGAGTGTAATGCCATCGATGGTTGGATGAACAATTAGTGTTTGTTAATTTTGTTGTGTTGACTGAAATGAGATTGTTCACATTCCAAATTTTTTGGTACTTGTTAGTAGATGGATGAATGTGTTGTTGTAAGGAAATGTTCAGGCCTTTGTAATGCAGCTAATGAATTTAGTTTTCATTTCCTATGTTATTGAAATGAAGTTGTAGTGATGGTGAAATGTTGTAATATAAAGCTTGCAAAACAGTCCCCAAAGTTTGAGTAAGCATGTATAACAGTCCTTAAAGTTTAAATAAGGCTACAAAACAGATCCCTACAATTTCTAATAGTGTAAGCCATATCAAGCATTTATGGAAGTTAGTAGGCAAAAACTATAACTATCAACCATACAAAAGTACAAAAACCAGTAGATTTCTTGACAGTTCATTTAGTAGTATAATAGAAAGTGGTACAAGTACCACCAAAAATAAGTTTCAAATAGTAAATGTACTTAGAAAACTTGATTTAATTAAATATATAGTAGCCTAAGCTCTTACAAGTAGATAGTAGAAATTTCATGTGGCACAGACAAATTAATTTTTAATTTAGGGGTACAAATTTTATGTTTGAAAAAAGAGATAGCAATTATTTCTATCTAACAACATTATATGTTTCTAGATGTGTATGATTTCGAGTAAGCTTCGCTATGCACAAATTGATCATAATGTAAACAAATGTACTACACATAAACATAAATATGTCTAACAGTGAAAATGTCATGAGAGTTGATTGAATGATGTATTGGCAAAATTCTGTAACGTAATTTTTTTTTTTGCTCAAGAAGAAAAAGCGAAGTCTTCTATTGTGGTATCGTAGGAAAATAACTCTGGATTGTGTATACTCATTATGGGTTGTTTAAAAACTCGAACACATTCATCGAATACATTAAGACAGCACTCTTATAACTACATCTAGATGTGTAGTAGAACATTTATGTATAATATTAGTTAAAATCCGATGTTTATTGAACCCAATATATTTAGTGGATTTTTACCCATGTTTTCCATGATTTCCCTCATACCTGTCTCTTATATGACATATATTTTTAATTTTAAAAATCTTGATAAAATTCGATTGTGTTTTCAAATATAGTCGAGTCACAAAGTTTTAAGTCGTATTCAAGTTCAATATTTTTAAATATTATTATATACAACTAATAAGTGAAGTTCAGAATGTCTAGCAAAAATGACAAACTTCGGAACTCATGAGTTGAAGCATGGTTCGTAGTGTTGAAAATTTGACAATATTAAAACTGATATGCAGTTTTTGAAAAATGTAATAGTATTTAATTTGAATTTTAGGGGGGAAGAGATTATCAAAGTTAAGATAAATTTTTAATTATTTTCTCCAATGAAGAATAAACAAAAATCGTGTGGTCAAAATCATCGGTAAATAAAGTTGGAATTGGATTTTATTCGCCTATGGAATTCATATCCAAAGCATCACTAATAATTGAAAACTTTGGTAACTAGATAATTGTAAATATGTGACCATCAGTTTCCTAATTTGATTCCTTCCTTTATTCTTCAAAACCTTCAAGATTCAAAAATTTAGTTTTTGTCCATACGAATTGACAAATTTATAAAACACAATCTTATACAATCCAATGAATCTGTTCCCATAGAAGACATCTGTCCACAAGTGGGAGAAAACTAAGATTCTATATTTAGTTCTGTTTTATTAATTAAAAGGAGGTAGTTTGAATTAGGCCAAGATTTGGAGTTAAGAGAGTTGGTCCATATATATTGAAACTATTATCATAAATGGTTCTGTATAAGAATGTAGAATACTATATACTTTATGTTTTAAGACTTGTATTATACAAGTATATAAAACATATTATATTGTATTGTACATACATCTAAATGTGAACTAATATGATACCTTAACGTGAATAGTAATTTTCTTATCTTACCCTCATCATTTCGATATTCGCACACAAAAGAAATCTGTGTATTATATATATCTTTGTGTTAACCATAACAAATGAAGAAAATTATTTTGTACGATAGGGATTGGCTCAATTGATTTGGTGTTTACACTTGCTAAAAATTAGGGTCCACTAAGGATATTTTAGTTTTTTTACTATTACAGTCCAAACATTCTAAATAAGTCAAATAATAGATTTTCAATTCACGGATAGATCCGACACATCGATTATAGGTATGAATATCAAAATAACATGTTAAGTTCGTTAATTACTTTCCTAATTTTCTAAGTAATAAATCCTTATTGAATGATTTTATGTGGTCGAAATACTGACTTAAATATCAAAATCTACTCGAGGGACAAAAGTTTCATCCTTTTTTTTATGTGATCCGAATCTGTGTAAGACGTGCCATGCTCAATCTAACTTTAGACTATTCAACACTTATTGCAAACTCTAGCTCAAAAATTACATCAGCAAAAATGATCGATCCATTTCCTGTTTCAATCAATTAAAAGGGTGGGCATCTTATCAAGAATGCATACCGTAATGAAAAACTGCCAAGAAGTCTTTAGGATAAGGATGCCGTACTTTGGCATTTGATTCCCAGTTTCCCACAAAGGGCATAAATAAGCATTTAGGCAAAAAATATAGCCTATAAATAATTGAGTAGAGTCTGTTTTTCTTAATTCATGTGCTAAACTGAAACTTTCACAATCACAGGCAATTACTACAATAACAGTTTTTCGTCAATACTAGAAAAAAAAAATGACTGAGGTGGTAACCAACTACACCATCAACATGACTGAAATCACCGCCGACTACAGTAATCTTCTTCTAATTCTCTACAAATTTACGTATATGCATGCATGCCTTTGCATTATTAATTATTACAAATTTTGAATTAAAAATGCTATAAATCTATGTTCTTGGTATATATAGTGAAATTTATTATGAATTCTTGTGGAAATCAGATGAAATGGAGGAATTTTTCCAGCCCACTGAATTGGAGGAAGCTGTAAAGATGTCAATGATGGAGGAGGAATTTAATCGCATGCATGATGACCAAAATTTATGTATGGCCGGAGCCGGAGGAGGAATGGTGAATCTTACTAATTGCTATCTAGAGCTCTAGACCCATTTTTCTTTCACTAGCTAGAGTTTGGATGTGGTTTTAAACATTCTTGTTTATATTATAATACTACTCATTATGTTTATAGTTATGTAGACTCCATTTATAGTGAGTCTCCATTTTTCTAAAAATTCAAGGGCAATCATGAAAAAGTGAAAAGAAAAATACTTTCTAAACTACAACCTACAAACCCTATATAATGCCAATTCATTGAGAAAATCATAATAAATCACATATTTACAATTTTTAAATATTTGAACGAATTTCGTTCTTTTTTTCGAAGATATGGTGATAAGTTAGTAGTTTCATCACTTATATAATTTGTCATTTTGTATAAAGTGATTTATTAAAAATAGAAAGGTCCCACTTTTCAAGGATCTCTTTTTTTTTTTTTACCATACACGTTATAATGACATTATTTGGTGTTACAGCATATTTATGCGCCCCAAGTAGTACATGTTGTCTCTTATACACATCTAGATGTGTATAAGAGACAGCGTGGTGATCTGTCGGCTTAACTGAGGAGGGCTCATAAATCAAGATGATTAACTAATATTATACATAAATGTTAAGTAGTGTACTTAATTAGTTATCTAGTGTGTGGCTAAGTACTGCTGACAAGCATGCATGCATTTCCAGTATGTATTGCTTGTTGAAGTAGTACCTTTGTACCAAGAATAATCATCCACTATTAAATAAATAAAAACAGTGAGTGTTTGAATTTATATATTATTCAAGACGTGTAATCTCTTGTGTTTTACATGTCAATTACTCTGCTCATGCATGCTTAATTACAAGTTACCAACCTCCATAGATATTGGAAATTAAGGTTAATTAATGTACTCATATGAAGTCATGAAATTAGAAAAAACTAAAATTTAGAAAGAGGGGGGCTTCTATTGTCTACCACTACTCTTTGAGCAATTGATCTCGTGAAATGGTGTGTATCAGTGGCCCGTGCAAATCCAGTTGGATTTTATATTGACATATTTTTAGAGGGTTTGTTTTATAATTTTTGTAATGATATTATGGGAATAAAATTTAATTTTTATGAGGGTTTAATTAAAATTTTAAATATTCTCAAAGGAAATAATATGATTTATCTTTCGAATATATGTTTATATAGTCTTGTTCCCAAAGGAAATAATATGATTTCTAATCTCTTGGGAACATGACTATATAAACATATATTCAAAAGATGGCTTGTAATTTTTTAAATTTTTAGGAGAACAAAATCTAATTTTTAAAGTAAAATAAAAATTTTATAAAATTTTAAGGAGACAAAATAATTTTCAAACTTTTGGAGGCGACCATCACTCCCTACACCCATTACTTCCACCCCTGGTGTGTATCATATATATATGTGTGTGATGATACATAAAATAACAGTATAATGTACATCAAGTTTAGCCAAGGTACACCTTCTTTTGATTACAGAAGGTATAGTAGGCTGTTTTTGATGTACATTATACTGTTATTTTATGTATCATTACACATATATATATGATACACACCAGGGGTGGATGTAACTATGGGTGACTCCGCTTACAATTTTGTTGATGAATTCAACATCAAATTGCAGACTTCATTCATTTTACCAAATATTTGTTGCACTTTTGAATTTTCTTCTTTATTTCTTTCCTTATCTTTGATCCACTCACAAAATACACACACATAATTACAAAAGCTGCCACACAGCCTCGTCCCCTTTTTGTGTTAGCAGGTCTCTTATACACATCTACACAACAAGGTGGTGGGAGAGGGTACAGTGAGGTGGGGGCTAAAGGAAAAATGCAGGGGCAGGAACGTTAAGGTATAATATTAGTTATCTTTAGATAATATAATGGAAGTTTCCATATGCAAATGAGCCTGTCTGGTTATACACATGAAGATGTGATAATAGAATTCATATAGTACGTATATTCTAAATTTTGTTTGAAATTTAATGAAGAATGTATTATAAGATTCAAGACAAAACGTCAACCGTTTTAAGTAATAAAGAAGAGTACAATATCTTATGGTCAAAATTAAGGAATAAATTACATATATTTACTCTCTATTTCCAAAGTATTTGATAAATAGTAATAATAGAAAACTCTCGTTTATTCCTCAAAACCTTCCACATTATCACAAAGCCTTCCCTGACCAACATTCCAAAGACTGTAGATTGTAGAAGGAATTGATTAGAAAGATTGCTGTACAGCCTTTAATTGTGAATTTTCAGTCTTGGTCTTGGCCCCTATTTGTGTTGATTAATTTTTATCCCCGTCTACTTGATTTGTATGTAATGGCAAAGCAAAATTTGTAGAAAAGCATAACATTTAATTGTATATTACGATGCATTTACACTGATTTCTATACGAAGTGTAGACTTTTTCACATTGCAAGTGATAGTATATTGTGTACAAAAATATTTTGAAAAATTATTGTGTACAAAAATTAAAAAAAAATGTTGTCTGTAATAAATAATCAAAACTTATGCACTATTTATTAATTACTTATCCAAGTGTGCTGTTTTCACTAGTTTTCTCAATGAAAAATTGTTAAGGATTTAGATTGTCTATTTCGCATCTTGTACCACTGTCTATTATACACATCTAGATGTGTATAAGAGACAGCTTGACTAAAATTACTTTTGAGAATCTTGCCAATTTATTAAATGGTGGGACAGAAAGTGAGAAAAAGTGTGAGACAGTAAAATCATTGCTTTGGCCTTTTATTGATTTGTGGCTTTGCTTCCTTCTTTGAATCTGGTTTCTCTAAAACCATTTGCATCTAGATAAATTTCAACATCTAAAACCCATGATAAGTAATTCTTTCCAGTGATATCAAGAGTCACAAATTCAAGTTTTACTAGGTTAGCCATAATGATAATTGAAATAACAACATAAAAAAATATAATTTACCCAATTTACTAATGTGTTCGAGTTATTAAACAACCCATAATGAGTAGTTTACAATCCAGAGTTATTTTCCTACGATACCACAATAGAAGACTTTTAGAAAAATTCTTGAGCAACTATAAAAAAAAAAAAATTAAAAGTAGTGGTAGAAAGCAATATAATGTAAAGTAGAGATAAAGAAATTCTCACTTTTTTTTTTTCTCATTTCATTCATCTAAGTCTCTATTTATGGGTTTAAAATTCAAAAATTCTCATAGAATTATTTGGACATTCGTGAACATATGTAGATTATATGAGTTACATAGAGTAGTGGGATTTACATGGAGCATATATATAAAATTATGGAGTGAATCTTCACGATAATGGAAGTTACAAGAATTAATGTGTATCTATGAGGTAAATCATGGAAAACATGGGTAAATATCCACTAAATATTATTAACATCTTGAAGATTTTTAAAACATAGATTAAGCCCAACTCAAACTGTCTGAAGATCTTATCAACTATCCAATCTTTAGTTTACTAAACACATTCCTTGCTTAAACCAAATAATCAAAAAAAAAAAAAAAAAAAAAAAAAAAAAAAAAAGAAGAAATTCATGAGAAAATGTAGCTTTTTAGTTTTCTTTCTGTTCTGGCTTTGTTTCTTCATTACTAGCGGTGGTTCACCATTTTCTGTGTAAAGCTCAAATGCTGATCCTTTTATCCTCTTCATCAATAAAGTAAAAAAAAAAAAACATACTTTGCATCCCAATTTTAATTTTGGACAGTTTTCCATAATTCGAGTTCCATATTTTTAAACATTGTTCTATGCAACTACTTAGTGAAGTTTAGAATGCCTAGCATAAAATAACAAACTTGAACTCATCTGGATGTGTATAAGAGACAGGTATATAGAATACAAAGATTTTTTTTGGGTGCGAATATTGATTATAAAGATAAGAAAATTCTATAGTCACGTTAATGTATGGGATATTATCCCTGTCTCTTATACACAAGATGTGTATAAGAGACAGGTACCATAGAATACAAAGATTTTTTTTGGGTGCGTACATATGACGGAAATTAGAATTTCTAATGAATTAGGTCATGTTCCATTAAGTAAATGCTAAAAAAACGTAGATAAAATCAAATATCCTTAAAAATCATACATGAAACCTTGATAAATATTATCAAGGTTTCATGTATGCCCTTTTATCTACCTTGAAAACGACCATGGAATCAATAAAGATTTACTTAATGGAACATGACCTAATTCCTGTCACTTCATGGACAGATGATAATCTTGGGATAAGATTCTTTTGTTGTGATAGATTGCAGGTATGCTTTAGGGTTAAAATTTGTTTTTCTAATTGCTTTAAATGTATGGATGTCTTGTTGTGTTTTAACCAAGTCTTTGTTTGTTTGAGAGGGTTCAAACAAACATGTGTTCTCTTTGATCTTCTTGAGATGGTTATCTTAGCTGATAATTAGCGCAGAATGTAGCTGAAGTCCTTCTTATTGTTAGCATATTTATTTATGTTTTTAGGAGTGTAATGCCATCGATGGTTGGATGAACAATTAGTGTTTGTTAATTTTGTTGTGTTGATGAAATGAGATTGTTCACATTCATCCATTTTTTGGTACTTGTTAGTAGATGGATGAATGTGTTGTTGTAAGGAAATGTTCAGGCCTTTGTAATGCAGCTAATGAATTTAGTTTTCATTTCCTATGTTATTGAAATGAAGTTGTAGTGATGGTGAAATGTTGTAATATAAAGCTTGCAGAATATACGTACTATATGAATTCTATGTGTACTTTTTTCATCTAGATGTGTTAAATAAGTATAAAGTACAGATTGACCATAATTTCTTGATATGTGTTACATATCAGCTCTTGTAGGAATTAGTAAGCAAAAACCATAAGGCATTTACACATCTAGATGTGTTATAAAAACCAGTAGATTTCATATAAACTAGTAAAACTTGAATTTGTTTAGATCTTGAAATTTATCTGGAAAGAATGTTTCAAATAGAGAAACCATACTTTTGAAAACAATCACACAATAAAATATATAGTAGCCTAAGCAAATACAAGTAGATAGTAGAACTCCCATGTGGCAGCCAAAATAATGGGATCTTTGGGGGTACAAATTTTATGTTTGAAAAAAGAGTTGCATGCTTTCTATCTAAAACTATAGGAACCTCTAGATATGTGTATGATTTCGAGTAAGCTTCTTTATACACAAATTGATGTGTATAATGTAAACAAATGTACTACACATAAACATAAATATGTCTAACAGTGAAAATGTCATTATAGTTTATTTTATGATGTATACCTTAGCTCTTCTTCATCTAGATTCACGTTCGCACAACCAATTTTGTATGCTTTTAACTATAGCTGCTGTTGTAACTATACGACTATACCTTTTCTTTCTTACTCGTTGAAAACAAAATCTTATTAAGGTTACATTTTCTCATGAATTTCTTCTTCTTCTTTTTTTTTTTTTTTTTTTTTTTTTTTTGCTCAAGAAGAAAAAGCGAAGTCTTCTATTGTGGTATTTTTCATTGAAAAAACTCCTGAATCTGTCATCTTACAGCTTCCTCCAATTCAAAACTCGAACACATTCAAATCAATGTATTGAATTGACTCGACACAATAGAATTATGGAAAACTGTCCAAAATTAAAATTGGGATGCAAAGTATGTTTTCTGTCTCTTATACACTCTTATACACATCTAGATGTGTATAAGAGACAGGGTTTGAATTTTAGGGGAAGAGGTTATCAAAGTTAAGATAAATTTTTAATTATTTTCTCCAATGAAGAATAAACAAAAATCGTGTGGTCAAAATCATCGGTAAATAAAGTTGGAATTCTAATTATTATAGAGACTTTGGAATTCATATCCATAGCATCACTAATAATTGAAAACTTTGGTAACTAGATAATTGTTGTATGTGACCATCAGTTTCCTAATTTGATTCCTTCCTTTATTCTTCAAAACCTTCAAGATTCAAGCAAAGCCTTTTGTCCATACGAATTGACAAATTCATAATACTAGCATATTTGGCCTCCGTTAATCCAATGATACACAAACATAGTAAGACATCATCACAAGTGGGAGAAAACTAAGATTCTATATTTAGTTCTGTTTTATTAATTAAAAGGAGGTAGTTTGAATTAGGCCAAGATTTGGAGTTAAGAGAGTTGGTCCATATATATTGAAACTATTATCATAAATGGTTCTGTTAGAATACTATATACTTTATGTTTTAAGACTTGTATTATACAAGTATATAAAACATATTATATTGTATTGTATATACATCTAAAGTGAACTAATATGATACAAAACGTGACTATAGATTTCTTCTTGTGTTTAAGAGGTTGGTATTGGCACCCATTAAAAATCTTTGTATTCTATATACAAATGTCTTAACTCTGTCTCTTATACACATCTAGATGTGTATAAGAGACAGGTGTACACACACCTTGACACGTGCTCCAAATTCGGTAATTGTTATAGATAAATAATTTTATCATTTGTGAGTCCAAACAGTTCTAAATAAGTCAAATAATATATATTCAATTCACGGATAGATCCGACACATCGATTATAGGTATGAATATCAAAATAACATGTTAAGTTCGTTAATTTGTTTCCTAATTTTCTAAGTACTAAATCCTTATTGAATACTTTAAGAAAATTAGGAAAGTAATTAACGAACTTAAGATGTGTAACAGAGATTGCAAACTCTAGCTCAAAAATTACATAAGCAAAAGTGATCGATCCATTTCCTGTTTCAATCAATTAAAAGGGTGGGCATCTTATCAAGAATGCATACCGTAATGAAAAACTGCCAAGAAGTCTTTAGGATAAGGATGCCGTACTTTGGCATTTGATTCCCAGTTTCCCACAAAGGGCATAAAGGGCATTTAGGCAAAAAATATAGCCTATAAATACGAGTAGAGTCTGTTTTTCTTAATTCATGTGCTAAACTCAACTTCCACAATCACAACCAATTACTACAATAACATATTTTCGTCAATACTAGAAAAAAAAAATGACTGAGGTGGTAACCAACTACACCATCAACATGACTGAAATCTTTCAGTTGACTAATGTGTAAAGTCAACACAACAAAATTAACAAACACTAATTGTTTCTTGATGGAAATCAGACTCGAAATCATACACGTCTAGAGCCCACTATAGTTTTAAGCTTCAAAGATGTCAACTCTTTTTTCAAATTTAATCATTTGCATGCGATTAAAGACAGCATGTAGGCTTATAATACATCTAGATGTGTATAACATTACAGCTTGTACTATAATGTAAACAATTATTTCATTTTTAGAACACAGCTAGAGTTTGGATGTGGTTTTAAACATTCTTGTTTATATTATAATACTACTCATTATGTTCATAGTTAGTAGACTCCATTTATAGTGAGTCTCCATTTTTCTAAAAATTCAAGGTCAATCATGAAAATCTGAAAAGAAAAATAGACAGGATTTACAACTACAGGTTGTAGTTCAGTGCCAATTCATTGAGAAAATCATAATAAATCACATATTTACAATTTTAAATATTTGAGCAATTTCGTTCTTTTTGTGTTCGAGTTTTTAAACACCTGTCTCTTATACACATCTAGATGTGTATAAGAGACAGATGTAGTATGGTTATAATCTTCTATGTTCACGTAATGTCCAAATAAATTCTATGAGTTTTTTTTTTTTTTGGGCGTAATTTAATTATTTGGTTTACAGCAAGCACAGGCGCCCCAAGCAGGCCTTGTTGGTCTTCCAATTCCAAAACCAAAACTGGTGAAGCCGACAGATCACCACGCGATCAAGATTGCCGAATTTGCAGTGAAAAAACACAACGAGGAGGCCGGAACCAAACTGATGTTTGTCAAAGTGGTTTCCGGCGTCAAGTGGAGCGTCGTTGCAGCAACTTTCTACGCCCTTATTATCAAAGTCAATGGCCACAAGGGTACCTATAACGGTAAAGCACTGATTGCCGAAGCCATAACCGGTCACAAGAAACTCATCTATTGGAAGGATTAATTAATTAGGCAATCTTTCAACTGAGGAGAGCTCACTGTATAAGATGCTTAACTCATAGTAGTACATAAAGATTGGACTACTTGATAGACCTGTCTCTTATACACATCTAGATGTGTATAAGCATGCATGCATTTCAGTATGTATTGCTTGTTGAAGTATCTAGATGTGTACCAAGAATAATCATCCACTATTAAATAAATAAAAACAGTGAGTGTTTGAATTTATATATTATTCAAGACGTGTAATCTCTTGTGTTTTACATGTCAATTACTCTGCTCATGCATGCTTAATTACAAGTTACCAACCTCCATAGATATTGGAAATTAAGGTTAATTAATGTACTCATATGAGTCAGTTCATAGAAGCCCCCCTCTTGATAAGAAATTTTAGGGGCTTCTATTGAATCTTAATCTACTCTTTGAATAATTGATCTCCCTGTAATGGTGTGTATCAGTGGAGCACGTGCACCCCTGTCTTTTATGATTTACATATTTTTAGAGGGTTATACATAGATGTGTCTTTTACACAAAATATTATGGGAATAAGAATTTAGATATAAATATATTTTTAATTAAAATATTTAAATATTTTCAATAAATAATATTTTTTATCTTTCGAATATATGTTTATATAGTCTTGTTCCTTAAAGGAAATAACCTGATTTCTATTTTCTTATAACATGTATATATTGTCTCTTATACACATCCCACTTGTTTTGATGTCTTATTTTTAAATTTAGGGGAATAAAATCTAATTTTTAAAGTAAAATAAAAATTTTATAAAATTTTAAGGAGACAAAATAATTTTCAAACTTTTGGAGGCGACCATCACTCCCTACACCCATTACTTCCACCCCTGGTGTGTATCATATATATATGTGTGTGATGATACATAAAATAACAGTATAATGTACATCAAGTTTAGTATGGCTGTACCTTATGCTACTAGATTCCTATATGAAATCCTAACTAACTTTGACGACTCCGCTTACAATTTTGTTTATGAATTCAACATCAAATTGCAGACTTCATTCATTTTACCAAATATTTGTTGCACTTTTGAATTTTCTTCTTTATTTCTTTCCTTATCTTTGATCCACTCACAAAATACACACACATAATTACAAAAGCTGCCACAAAAGGGGACGAGGCTGTGTTAGAGGAGGCGGAGGAAGCGTTGCGGGGTAAGAAGGTGGTGGGAGAGAGTACAGTGAGGTGGGGGCTAAAGGAAAAAATGCGGAGTCAGGAACAAATTCACAATTATTGGTACGGCAGTCTATATGGAAGTTTAGAATGCAAATGAGCCAATAATGGTTCTGCATCTTGAAAATGTGACAATAGAATTCATATAGTACGTATATTCTAAATTTTGTTTGAAATTTAATGAAGAATGTATTATAAGATTCAAGACAAAACGTCAACCGTTTTAAGTAATAAAGAAGAGTACAATATCTTATGGTCAAAATTAAGGAATAATATATTTACTCTCTATTTCCAAAGTAATTGATAAATAGTAATAATAGAAAACTCTCGTTTATTCCTCAAAACCTTCCACATTATCACAAAGCCTTCCCGACCAACATTCCAAAGATGTATTTTGTTAAAAGAAAAAAAAAGATTGCTGACCTTTAATTGTGAATTTGCAGTCTTGGTCTTGGCCCCTATTTGTGTTGATTAATTTTTATCCCCGTCTACTTGATTTGTATGTAATGGCAAAGCAAAATTTGTAGAAAAGCATAACATTTAATTGTATATTACGATGCATTTACACTGATTTCTATACGAAGTGTAGACTTTTCACATTGCAAGTGATAGTATGTTGTGTACAAAAATATTTTGAAAAATTATTGTGTACAAAAATTAAAAAAATGTTATCGTAATAAATAATCAAAACTTATTAGAAATTGTAGGAATCTGTTTTGTAAGCCTGCTGTTTTCACTTTAAGGACTTCGTTATACATGCTTAAGGAAACTCTTTTCGAAAAGTTTTGCCAGCTTTCATTACAAAATGTAACCTTAACTACAAGATTTTTCAATAACATACTTTACTGAATCTTGCCAATTTATTAAATGGTGGGACAGAAAGTGAGAAAAAGTGTGAGACAGAAAATCATTGCTTTGGCCTTTTATTGATTTGTGGCTTTGCTTCCTTCTTTGATGGTTTCTCTAAAACCATTTGCATCTAGATAAATTTCAACATCTAAAACCCATGATAAGTAATTCTAGATGTGATATCAAGAGACACAAATTCAAGTTTTACTAGGTTTACATTATGATCAATTTGTGCATAGCGAAGATGTGTAAAAGAAAAAGGAGCTAAAACAATCCATCATTCAATCAACTCTCATGAGAAATTTTCACTGTTAGACATCATTTCATTCATATAAGTCTCTATTTATGGGTTTAAAATTCAACCATTCTCATAGAATTATTTGGACATTACGTGAACATATGTAGATTATATGAGTTACATAGAGTAGTGGGATTTACATGGAGCAATATAGAAAATTATGGAGTGAATCTTCACGATAATGGAAGTTACAAGAATTAATGTGTAGAGTATGAGGTAAATCATGGAAAACATGGGTAAAATCCACTAAATATTCTTAACATCTTGAAGATTTTTAAAACATAGATTAAGCCCAACTCAAACTGTCTGAAGATCTTATCAACTATCCAATCTTTATTTATGTATAATATTAGTTAATCATCTTGAACAGTGAGCCCTCCTCCTGTCTCTTATTCCCATAATATATTACAAAAATTATAAAACAAACCCTCTAAAAATATGTCAATATAAAATCCAACTCTTGCACGGGCCACTGATACACACCATTTCACGAGATCAATTGCTCAAAGAGTAGTGGTAGACAATAGAAGCCCCCCTGACGTTTTCGAAAAAGAGTAAAATGCATATTTTTGTCCCCAATGTTTGGGATATTATCAAAATTGGTCCCCCAAGATTTGACCAAAACAGATTTAGTTACCAAAGTTTCAAAATTTGAACAAAGTTAGTACATTTGACGGGAAATTAGAATTTCTAACGAATTAGGTCATGTTCCATAAACTTGATGTACATTATACTGTTATTTTATGTATCATCACACACATATATATCTGTCTCTTATACACATCTAGATGTGTATAAGAGACAGGGGTTAAAGTGGATAAGAGGGTTCTCTTTATGTTATTTTGGGATAAAATGAGAATTAATTACCGGTAATCGAACAGAAGGTGTACCTTGGCTCTGTCTCTGATCTTGCTTGAGATGGTTATCTTAGTGATAATTAGGCAAGATAATGTAGCTGAAGTCCTTCTTATTGTTAGCATATTTATTTATGTTTTTAGGAGTGTAATGCCATCGATGGTTGGATGAACAATTAGTGTTTGTTAATTTTGTTGTGTTGACTGAAATGAGATTGTTCACATTCATCCATTTTTTGGTACTTGTTAGTAGATGGATGAATGTGTTGTTGTAAGGAAATGTTCAGGCCTTTGTAATGCAGCTAATGAATTTAGTTTTCATTTCCTATGTTATTGAAATGAAGTTGTAGTGATGGTGAAATGTTGTAATATAAAGCTTGCAAAACAGGTCCCCAAAGTTTGAGTAAGCATGTATAACAGGTCCTTAAAGTTTAACTAAGGCTACAAAACAGATTCCTACAATTTCTAATAGTGTAAGCCATATCAAGCATTTATGGAAGTTAGCGTAGGCAAAAACTATAACTATCAACCATACAAAAGTACAAAAACCAGTAGATTTCATATAAATGGGAGAATCAGGGAAAGTGGTACAAAAGTACCAAATGTACCACCAAAAATAAGTTTCAAATAGTGTATGTACTTAGAAAACTATATATTTAATAAAATATATAGTAGCCTAAGCAAATACAAGTAGATAGTAGAACTCCCATGTGGCAGCCAAAATAATGGGATCTTTGGGGGTACAAATTTTATGTTTGAAAAAAGAGTTGCATGCTTTCTATCTAAAACTATAGGAACCTCTAGACGTGTATGATTTCGAGTAAGCTTCGCTATGCACAAATTGATCATAATGTAAACAAATGTACTACACATAAACATAAATATGTCTAACATTGAAAATGTCATGAGAGTTGATTGAATGATGTATAGGTTTAGCTCTTCTTGTTTGCTAATAAGGGCGTAGAAAGTTGCTGCAACGACGCTCCACTTGACGACGGTAAGAGACAGCTAGTCACTTGACAGATTGCCTAATTAATTACTCGTTGAAATAGATCAGCTTTAGATGTATATACAATTTCTCATGAATTTCTTCTTCTTCTTTTTTTTTTTTTTTTGCTCAAGAAGAAAAAGCGAAGTCTTCTATTGTGGTATCGTAGGAAAATAACTCTGGACCTGTCTCTTATGGGTTGTTTAAAAACTCAACACATTCATCGAATTGTATTGAATTGACTCGACACAATAGAATTATACGTGAGTTGACAAAAAATTCAATAAACATCGGATTTTAGATTATACCCAATAAACTTACCTAATAATCCCAACTCTTACCCTGTCATTTCACGAGATCACTAAATGCATATGACATATATTTTTAATTTTAAAAATCTTGATAAAATTCGATTGTGTTTTCAAATATAGTCGAGTCACAAAGTTTTCAGTCGTGTTCAAGTTCAATATTTTTAAATATTATTATATACAACTAATAAGTGAAGTTCGAATGTCTAGCAAAATGACAAACTTGAACTCATGAGTTGAAGCATGGTTCGTAGTGTTGAAAATTTGACAATATTAAAAGCGATATGCGTTTTTGAAAAATGTAATAGTATTTAATTTGAATTTTAGGGAGAAGAGGTTATCAAAGTTAAGATAAATTTTTAATTATTTTCTCCAATGAAGATTGGCAAAAATCGTGTGGTCAAAATCATCGGTAAATAAAGTTGGAATTGGATTTTATTCGCCTATGGAATTCATATCCAAAGCATCACTAATAATTGAAAACTTTGGTAACTAGATAATTGTTGTATGTGACCATCAGTTTCCTAATTTGATTCCTTCCTTTATTCTTCAAAACCTTCAAGATTCAAGCAAAGCCTTTTGTCCATACGAATTGACAAATTCATAATACTAGCATATTTGGCCTCCGTTAATCCAATGATACACAAACATAGTAAGACATCATCACAAGTGGGAGAAAACTAAGATTCTATATTTAGTTCTGTTTTATTAATTAAAAGGAGGTAGTTTGAATTAGGCCAAGATTTGGAGTTAAGAGAGTTGGTCCATATATATTGAAACTATTATCATAAATGGTTCTCATTAGAATACTATATACTCAGATGTGTATAAGACAGTATTCCACAAGGTATATAAATCATATTATATCCTATTGTAAGTATACACTCTAAAGTGAACTAATAGTCATGCCTTTAGCAAACCAGGAATTTGAGCTCGAGATCTTCTACACCTGTCTCTTATACACATCATGTCTGTCTCTTATACACATCTAGATGTGTATAAGAGTGGTGAAATCTGACTTAAATATCAAAATCTACTCGAGGGACAAAGTTTCATCCTTTTTTTATGTGATCCGAACATGTAAGACGTGCCATGCTCAATCTAACTTTAGACTATTCTGTCTCTTATACACATCTAGCCCGCAATAAGAGACATCAGCAAAAATGATCGATCCATTTCCTGTTTCAATCAATTAAAAGGGTGGGCATCTTATCACTCCTTGCATACCGTAATGAAAAACTGCCAAGAAGTCTTTAGGATAAGGATGCCGTACTTTGGCATTTGATTCCCAGTTTCCCACAAAGGGCATAAAGGGCATTTAGGCAAAAAATATAGCCTATAAATACGAGTAGAGTCTGTTTTTCTTAATTCATGTGCTAAACTCAACTTCCACAATCACAACCAATTACTACAATAACATATTTTCGTCAATACTAGAAAAAAAAAATGACTGAGGTGGTAACCAACTACACATTAACATCAACATGACTGAAATCACCGCCGACTACAGTAATCTTCTTCTAATTCTCTACAAATTTACACATATAGATGTGTATAGCACTATCTCTTATACAGCATCTTGAATTAAAAATGCTATAAATCTATGTTCTTGGTATATATATGAAATGCGTTATTGTTTCTTGATGGAAATCAGATGAAATGGAGGAATTTTTCCAGCCCACTGAATTGGAGGAAGCTGTAAAGATGTCAATGATGGAGGAGGAATTTAATCGCATGCATGATGACCAAAACACATGTATGAATGGAGCAATTCAAATAGTTTTAATAATTGTCCTGTCATAGACCCATTTTTCTTTCACTAGCTAGAGATTGGACATGGTTTTAAACATTCTTACACATTATAATTGTACATATCTATGTTCATAGTTAGTAGACTCCATCTTATAGTGAGTCTCCATTTTTCTAAAAATTCAAGGGCAATCATGAAAAAGTGAAAAGAAAATCATACTTTCTAAACTACTTTTTCATGATTGCCTATATAATGCCAATTCATTGAGAAAATCATAATAAATCACATATTTACAATTTTAAATATTTGAGCGAATTTCGTTCTTTTTTTGAAGATATGGTGATAAGTTAGTAGTTTCATCACTTATATAATTTGTCATTTTGTATAAAGTGATTTATTAAAAATAGAAAGGTCCACTTTTCAAGGATCTCTTTTTTTTTTTTTTGGGCGTAATTTAATTATTTGGTTTACAGCAAGCACAGGCGCCCCAAGCAGGCCTTGTTGGTCTTCAATTCCAAAACCAAAACTGGTGAAGCCGACAGATCACCACGCGATCAAGATTGCCGAATTTGCAGTGAAAAAACACAACGAGGAGGCCGGAACCAAACTGATGTTTGTCAAAGTGGTTTCCGGCGTCAAGTGGAGCGTCGTTGCAGCAACTTTCTACGCTTATTATCAAAGTCAATGGCCACAAGGGTACAATAACGGCTAAACCGTTACTTAGCTAATGCCATGACCTCTCAAAAGAAATCATAGATTGGAAGGATTCTATTACATTAGGCAATCTTTCTACCACTACTTTTTAACTTAATCAAGTAGTATTAACATAATATGTATACATAAATGTTCTAATAGTTAATTAGTTATCTAGTGTGTGGCTAAGTACTGCTGACAAGCAAAAGTGAGAATTTCTTTATCTCTACTTTACATTATATTGCTTTCTACCACTACTTTTTAATTTAATCATTAGTGATATAACATAATACTACTAGTTCTTAATAGTAGTTTTATAACACGTTATCAGCACGAACTTTAAACTAATTTCTCAAGAACAATGTTTAAAAATATGGATTTTATATTGACATATTTTAGAGGTTTGTTTTATAATTTTTGTAATATATTATGGGAATAAAATTTAATTTTATGAGGGTTTAATTAAAATTTTAAATATTCTCAAAGGAAATAATATGATTTATCTTTTCGAATATATGTTTATATAGTCTTGTTCCCAAAGGAAATAATATGATTTCTAATCTCTTGGGAACATGACTATATAAACATATATTCAAAAGATGGCTTGTAATTTTAAATTTTTAGGAGAACAAAATCTAATTTTTAAAGTAAAATAAAAATTTTATAAAATTCTTATACACATTTTAATTGTATAAAACAGGGTGTAGGGAGGGATGGTCGCCTCCAAAAGTTTGAATGATTTTGTTTCTTTGGATGCACCTTATGCTACTAGATTCCTATGAAATCCTAACTAACTTTGACGACTCCGCTTACAATTTTGTTGATGAATTCAACATCAAATTGCGGACTTCATTCATTTACAATATAATATGTTTTATATACTTGTATAATCTTCTTTGTCTCTTATACACATCTTTGATCCACTCACAAAATACACACACATAATTACAAAAGCTGCCACAAAGGGGACGAGTGTGTTAGAGGAGGCGAGAGGAAGCGTTGCGGGTAAGAAGGTGGTGGGAGAGGGCACGAGGTGAGGTGGGGGCTAAAGGAAAAAATGCGAGGAAATTTGCGGAACAAATTCACAATTTCTCTCTAACACACTATATGGAAGTTTAGAACTTCATTTCAATAACATAGGAAATGAAAACTAAATTCATTAGCTGCATTACAAAGGCCTGAACATTTCCTTACAACAACACATTCATCCATCTACTAACAAGTACCAAAAAATGGATGACAAATGTGAACAATCTCATTTCAGTCAACACAGTACAATATCTTATGGTCAAAATTAAGGAATAATATATTTACTCTCTATTTCAAAGTATTTGATAAATAGTAATAATAGAAAACTCTCGTTATTCCTCAAAACCTTCCACATTATCACAAAGCCTTCCTGACCAACATTCCAAAGGCGTATTTTGTTAAAGAAAAAAAAAAAAAGATTGTTGTCTGACCTTTAATGTGAATTTGCGGTCTTGGTCTTGGCCTATTTGTGTTGATTAATTTTATCCCGTCTACTTGATTTGTATGTAATGGCAAAGCAAAATTTGTAGAAAAGCATAACATTTAATTGTATATTGATGCATTTACAGATTTCTATACGAAGTGTAGACTTTTCACATTGCAAGTGATAGTATATTGTGTACAAAAATATTTTGAAAAATTATTGTGTACACATTTTTTTTTAATTTTTGTACCACTCTCTAGTACAAAGAAAGATGTGTATAAGAGACAGAGTTAAAATCATAAGAGATTGGTTGTGCAAGATGTGATAAGAGACAGCCTTATGGGAGTTCTACTATCTACTTGTATTTGCTTAGGCTACTATATATTTTATATCACTAATGATTAAATTAAAAGTAGTGGTAGAAAGCAATATAATGTAAAGTAGAGATAAAGAAATTCTCACTTTTTTTTCTCATTTCATTCATCTAAGTCTCTATTTATGGGTTTAAAATTCAACCATTCTCATAGAATTATTTGGACATTACGTGAACATATGTAGATTATATGAGTTACATAAAGATGGGATTTACATGGAGCAATATAGAAAATTATGGAGTGAATCTTCACGATAATGGAAGTTACAAGAATTTGTGTAGAGTACGAGATCAATCATGCTCAAAGATGTGGTAGACAATAGAAGCCCCCCTCTATTCTAACAGCATCTTAGTTTTTTTCATAATTTCATTGGTTTAGATGTGTAACTGTCTGAAGATCTTATCAACTATCCAATCTTTAGTTTACTAGCGACATGCACTTCATAATTGTAGATTTGATTGGGAGCTTAATGTAGCTTGGTTTGACTAGAAAATTTGTGCATAGTTCTAGCTTTTAGTTTTCTTTATTTAACTTTGTTTCTTCATTACTAGCGGTGGTTCACCATTTTCTGTGTAAAGCTCAAATCTGATCCTTTTATCCTCTTCATCAATAAAGTAAAAAAAAAAAAACATACTTTGCATCCCAATTTTAATTTTGGACGTTTTCAGTCGAATTGAGTTTTTTTTTTAAACTTTATTGATGCAACTACTGTCTCTTATAGAATGCCTAGATGTGTATAAGATGACAGGTGAATCATGTTATTAAAAGAGGTCAAATTCTAACATTATGAATTCGTCACATTCGTATGGACAAAAGGCTTTGCTTGAATCTTGAATACACATCTAGATGTGTATAAGTAGACAGAGACAGGGGCATGCCACTGTCCTAGGTCACGTCCAACACTACCCTTTCAAACAAACAAAGACTTGGTTAAAACGATGTGTGTAGAAGATCTCGAGCTCTTATTCTGGTTTGCTAAGAGGCATGGCGCAAAGGATCTTGAGAGTGAGAGACTTAGAATAAGAGAAAGAAGGTTGATTTACCTAGTGTTGTGTGTTCTCTTTGATCTTCTTTGAGATGGTTATCTTAGGCGATAATTAGAGCGATAATGTATTTGAAGTCCTTCTTATTGTTAGCATATTTATTTATGTTTTTAGGAGTGTAATGCCATCGATGGTTGGATGAACAATTAGTGTTTGTTAATTTTGTTGTGTTGGTCGTATTTATAGGCTATATTTTTTGCCTAAATGCCCTTTATTGCCCTTTGTGGGAAACTGGATGAATCAAATGCCACTCGTACGGCATCCAGATATTTTAATGACTAATTGGCATTTAAACTTCATTTGTGGTATGTTATTCTTGATGAAGATGCCAAAGTTCCGGCAGCCCCTGTCTGTTATACACATCTAGATGTGTATAAGAGGCAGGTTTCGCATGTATAACGGTCCTTAAAGTTTAACTAAGGCTACAAAGCAGATTCCTACAATTAAATGTAGATACACATAAGAGATGTGTATAAGAGACAGCAGTTTTTGCCTACTAACTTCCATAAACATACAAAAGTACAAAAACCAGTAGATTTCATATAAACTTATCAAGAATTCTGTTGTCATACAAAAGTACCAAATGTACCACCAAAATAAGTTTCAAATGCCCATAAGATATTGTACCTGTCTCTTATACACATCTAGATGTAGCCTAAGCAAAGACTTGTAGATAGTAGAACTCCCATGTAGCGCCAAAATAATGGGATCTTTGGGGTACAAATTTTATGTTTGAAAAAGAGTTGCATGCTTTCTATCTAAAACTATAGGAACCTCTAGACGTGTATGATTTCGAGTAAGCTTCGCTATGCACAAATTGATCATAATGTAAACAAATGTACTACACATAAACATAAATATGTCTAACAGTGAAAATGTCATGAGAGTTTGGGGACCATAACTACTACTTCAACAAGCAATACATACTGGAAATGCATGAATTTCTTCTTCTTCTTTTTTTTTTTTGCTCAAGAAGAAAAAGCGAAGTCTTCTATTGTGGTATCGTAGGAAAATAACTCGGATTGTGTATACTCATTATGGGTTGTTTAAAAACTCGAACACATTCGATCGAATTGTCTAGATGTGTATAAGAGACAGGTAGAATATTTCAATTACCATTATGGAGATGTGTATAAGAGACAGGTATTTCATCTTGACTCAGATAAAGAGTTGGGATTATTAGGTAAGTTTATTGGGTATAATCTAAACTAAATGCATATGACATATATTTTTAATTTTAAAAATCTTGATAAAATTCGATTGTGTTTTCAAATATAGTCGAGTCACAAAGTTTTAGTCGTGTTCAAGTTCAATATTTTTAAATATTATTATATACAACTAATAAGTGAAGTTCGGAATGTCTAGCAAAAATGACAAACTTGGAACTCATGAGTTGAAGCATGGTTATACACATCTAGATGTGTATAAGAGACAGGATTAACGGAGTTGGAATTGGATTTTATTCGCCTAGTCATTCATAATAGCAAACCATCTTGAATAGGTGAAAACTTTGGTAACTAGATAATTGTTGTATGTGACCATCAGTTTCCTAATTTGATTCCTTCCTTTATTCTTCAAAACCTTCAAGATTCATGCAAAGCTTTCAAACCAAACGAATAACCAGCTTTTTAATACTACACATAACTGGGTCTATTGCTTCAACTTTAAACTGGTTTGCCATCACCCACATAGATGAATTTAAGAGAGTTGGTCCATATATATTGAAACTATTATCATAAATGGTTCTGTTAGAATACTATATACTTTATCTTTTACACTTGTATTATACAAGTATAGAGAACATATTATATTATATGTATATACATCTAAAGTGAACTAATATGATACATTAACGTGACTATAGAATTTTCCTATCTTTATAATCAATATTCGCACCCCAAAAAAAATCTTTGTATTCTACATACTTTGTCTTAACCAGAACACATAGAAGAAATATAATCTCGATAGGGATTGGCTCAATTGATAAGGTGTGTACACGTGCTCCAAATCGGGTCCACTAAGGATATTTTAATAATTTTACTATTACGGTCCAAACGGTTCTAAATAAGTCAAATAATATATATTCAATTCGGATAGATCCGACACATCGATTATAGGTATGAATATCAAAATAACATGTTAAGTTCGTTAATTACTTTCCTAATTTTCTAAGTACTAAATCCTTATTGAATGATTTTATGTGGTGAAATCTTGACTTAAATATCAAAATCTACCCGAGGACAAAGTTTCATCCTTTTTTATGTGATCCGTCTGTGTAAGACGTGCCATGCTCAATCTAACTTTAGACTATTCAACACTTATTGCAAACTCTAGCTCAAAAATTACATCAGCAAAAATGATCGATCCATTTCCTGTTTCAATCAATTAAAAGGGTGGGCATCTTATCAAGAATGCATACCGTAATGAAAAACTGCCAAGAAGTCTTTAGGATAAGGATGCCGTACTTTGGCATTTGATTCCCAGTTTCCCACAAAGGGCATAAAGGGCATTTAGGCAAAAAATATAGCCTAAACTTGATTAGTAGCATTACAAAGGCCTGAACATTTCCTTACAACAACACATTGGATCTGTATAAGATGTGTATAAGAGAAAGCTCTAACACAGCCTCGTGAAGTCATTTTTTTTTTCAGTATTGACGAAAACCAACTACACCATCAACATGACTGAAATCACCGCCGACTACAGTAATCTTCTTCTAATTCTCTACAAATTTACGTATATGCATGCATGCCTTTGCATTATTAATTATTACAAATTTTGAATTAAAAAATGCTATAAATCTATGTTCTTGGTATATATATGAAATGCGTTATTGTTTCTTGATGGAAATCAGATGAAATGGAGGAATTTTTCCAGCCCACTGAATTGGAGGAAGCTGTAAAGATGTCAATGATGGAGGAGGAATTTAATCGCATGCATGATGACCAAAATTTATGTATGGCCGGAGCCGGAGGAGGAATGGTGAATCTTACTAATTGCTATCTAGAGCTCTAGACCCATTTTTCTTTCACTAGCTAGAGTTTGGATGTGGTTTTATACACATCTTGATGTGTATAAGAGACAGCTATCAAATTATGTTCATAGTTAGTAGACTCCATTTATAGTGAGTCTCCATTTAAAAATTCAAGGGCAATCATGAAAAAGTGAAAAGAAAATACTTTCTAAACTACAACCTACAAACCCTATATAATGCCAATGGTTCGTTGTATTTTTTTCACTTGAAATTCGGCAATCTTGAGATGGTTTCTACGCGACTGTATTTTCAAACACAATCTAGATTCGGGTTTTTTATAACGGTAAAGCACTGATTGCCGAAGCCATAACCGGTCACAAGAAACTCATCTATTGGAAGGATTAATTAATTAGGCAATCTTTCAACTGAGGAGGGCTAACTGTTCAAGATGATTAACTAATATTATACATAAATGTTCTACTACTTAATTAGTTATCTAGTGTGTGGCTAAGTACTGCTGACAAGCATGCATGCATTTCCAGTATGTATTGCTTGTTGAAGTAGTACCTTTGTACCAAGAATAATCATCCACTATTAAATAAATAAAAACAGTGAGTGTTTGAATTTATATATTATTCAAGACGTGTAATCTCTTGTGTTTTACATGTCAATTACTCTGCTCATGCATGCTTAATTACAAGTTACCAACCTCCATAGATATTGGAAATTAAGGTTAATTAATGTACACATCTAAGATGTGTATTTAATGGTGGATGATTATTCTTGGTACACATTAAGCTACCTGTCTCTTATACACATCTAGAAGTGCATGTCGCTAGTAAACTAAAAATATGGATAGTTGATAAGATCTGGAAAACAGTTTGAGTTGGGCTTAATTGGGATGTTTTAAATTGGATTCTTCAAGAGGCCAGAATATGCTAGTACTGTCTTATGAAATCCTAACTAACTTTGACGACTCCGCTTACAATTTTGTTGATGAATTCAACATCAAATTGCAGACTTCATTCATTTTACCAAATATTTGTTGCACTTTTGAATTTTCTTCTTTATGTCATGCCTGAAAATCAAATGCCAAAGTACGGCATACACACACATAATTACAAAAGCTGCCACAAGGGCGAGGCATGTTAGAGGAGGCGGAGGGCGTTGCGGGGTAAGAAGGTGGTGGGAGAGAATACGAGTGAGGTGGGGCTAAAGGAAAAATGCGGGATTTCTAGGAGTGGACCCGAATTTGGAGCACGTGTACACACTGTCTCTATGGTTAGATAGTTAATGAGTTTTTGCCTACTAACTTTAAGGAATAATATATTTACTCTCTATTTCCAAAGTATTTGATAAATAGTAATAATAGCTCTTCTCTCGTTTATTCCTCAAAATTGATTCCACATTATCACAAAGCCTTCTGACCAACATTCCAAAGTGTATTTTGTTAAAGAAAAAAAAAAAGATTCTTTATCTGACCTTTAATTGTGAATTTGCGGTCTTGGTCTTGGCCCTATTTGTGTTGATTAATTTTATCCCGTCTACTTGATTTGTATGTAATGGCAAAGCAAAATTTGTAGAAAAGCATAACATTTAATTGTATATTGATGCATTTGATTTCTATACGAAGTGTAGACTTTTCACATTGCAAGTGATAGTATATTGTGTACAAAAATATTTTGAAAAATTATTGTGTACAAAAATTAAAAAAATTATCTACATAATAAATAATCAAAACTTATGCACTATTTATTAATTACTTATCAAGTGTCTTGTTTTCACTAGTTTTCTCAATGAAAAATTGTTAAGGATTTTCTATTTAGCATCTTGTACCACTTTTACACTACTAAATGAAGTATCAGAATACTATACTAAAATTACTTCTGAATCTTGCCAATTTATTAAATGGTGGGGCAGATGAGAAAAAGTGTGAGACAGAAAATCATTGCTTTGGCCTTTTATTGATTTGTGGCTTTGCTTCCTTCTTTGATGGTTTCTCTAAAACCATTTGCATCTAGATAAATTTCAACATCTAAAACCCATGATAAGTAATTCTTTCGAGTGATATCAAGAGTCACAAATTCAAGTTTTACTAGGTTAGCCATAATGATAATTGAAATAAAAACAAAAAAAAACAAACTTACCCAACTTACCTAGGGAAGTGTTAAAAATTCCCAATAGAAGTTTTGAAATTAGTTTAAAGTTCGTCTTTGATAACGTGTTATAAAACTACTATTAAGAACTAGTAGTATTATGTTATATCACTAATGATTAAATTAAAAAGTAGTGGTAAAAGCAATATAATGTAAAGTAGAGATAAAGAAATTCTCACTTTTTTTCTCATTTCATTCATCTAAGTCTCTATTTATGGGTTTAAAATTCAACCATTCTCATAGAATTATTTGGACATTACGTGAACATATGTAGATTATATGAGTTACATGAAGTGATGGGATTTACATGGAGCAATATAGAAAATTATGGAGTGAATCTTCACGATAATGGAGATTACAAAATTAATCATACTCTACACAGATGTGTATAAGAGACAGCACGTATAATTCTATTGTGTCGAGTCAATTCAATACAATTCGACTGAATGTGTTCTTTCCTGGGTTAAGCCAAAATAAAATCCAACTCTTGCACGGGCCACTGATACACCTGTCTCTTATACACATCTAGACTGTGTATAAGAGACAGATTCTTTAGCCCAGGTTTTAAGGTCGAATCGAGTTCCATATTTTTAAACATTGTTCTATGCAACTACTTAGTGAAGTTTAGAATGCCTAGCATAAAATAACAAACTTCAGAACTCATATAGAGGTAAAGAATGGTTAAGTAATGTTGAAAATTCGCACTATTAAAGCGTAGAGGTTTTGAAAAGGTAAAATGCATTTTTTTGTCACAATGTTTGGGATATTATCAAAATTGGTCCCCAGATTTGACCAAAACAGATTTAGTTACCAAAGTTTCAAATTTGAACAAAAGTTAGTACATTTGTGACGGGAAATTAGAATTTCTAAGGTGGGTCCTTCTTCCCATTATAAATGCTAAAAAACGTAGATAAAATCAAATATCCTTAAAAATCATACATGAAACCTTGAAAATAATATTTAACATAAAGCCCTCATTTTATCCAAAATAACATAAAGAGAACCCTCTTATCCACTTTAACCCAAAACTCATTACCCTTTTTTATCTTGCTTAAAAACCCTAATCAATTCCTTACCTTCTTGTGTATACCTTGACAGGTGACCATGGAATAAATAAAGATCAGTCAATGTGCACGTCTTACACAGATTCGGATCACATAAAAAAAGGATGATAATCTTGGGAAAAGATTCTTTTGTTGTGATAGATTGCAGTATGCTTTAGGGTTAAAATTTGTTTTTAATTGCTTTAAATCTAACACAGCCTCGTCCCCTTTTTGTGGCAGCTTTTGTAATTATGTGTGTGTATTTCTTGATCTTGCTTGAGATGGTTATCTTAGATAATTAGCGATAATGTAGCTGAAGTCCTTCTTATTGTTAGCATATTTATTTATGTTTTTAGGAGTGTAATGCCATCGATGGTTGGATGAACAATTAGTGTTTGTTAATTTTGTTGTGTTGTTTGAAATGAGATTGTTCACATTCATCCATGTGTATAAGAGTTAGTAGATGGATGAATGTGTTGTTGTAAGGAAATGTTCAGGCCTTTGTAATGACTAATGAATTTAGTTTTCATTTCCTATGTTATTGAAATGAAGTTGTAGTGATGGTGAAATGTTGTAATATAAACTTGCAAAATGTGTCCCCAATAGACAGTATACATGTATACTCAAGAGCTAAACCTTGTCTCTTATACACATCTAGATGTGTATAAGAGACAGGGTTCACATTGGCCTCCTCGTTGTAACTTTTTCATTATGCAAATTTTTTTTTCTTAATTTTCTATATTGCTCCAGAAGAAAAAGCGAAGTCTTCTATTGTGGTATCGTAGGAAAATAACTCTGGATTGTGTATACTCATTATGGGTTGTTTAAAAACTCGAACACATTAGTCGAATTGTATTGAATTGACTCGACACAATAGAATTATCGTGAGTTGACAAAAATTCAATAAACATCGGATTTTAGATTATACCCAATAAACTTACCTAATAATCCCAACTCTTTATCGAGTCAAGATGAAATACTAAATGCATATGACATATATTTTTAATTTTAAAAATCTTGATAAAATTCGATTGTGTTTTCAAATATAGTGAGTCACAAAGTTTTAAGTCGTGTTCAAGTTCAATATTTTTAAATATTATTATATACAACTAATAAGTGAAGTTAGAATGTCTAGCAAAAATGACAAACTTGAACTCATGAGTTGAAGCATGGTTCGTAGTGTTGAAAATTTGACAATATTAAATTTGACCTGTCTCTTATACACATCTAGAATTGTGTTTTATTCACCTATGGGCATTCATATCCAAAGCATCACTAATAATTGAAAACTTTGGTAACTAGATAATTGTTGTATGTGACCATCAGTTTCCTAATTTGATTCCTTCCTTTATTCTTCAAAACCTTCAAGATTCAAGCAAAGCCTTTTGTCCATACGAATTGACAAATTCATAATACTAGCATATTTGGCCTCCGTTAATCCAATGATACACAAACATAGTAAGACATCATCACAAGTGGGAGAAAACTAAGATTCTATATTTAGTTCTGTTTTATTAATTAAAAGGAGGTAGTTTGAATTAGGCCAAGATTTGGAGTTAAGAGTTGGTCCATATATATTGAAATATACACATATACTTGTATAAGACAAGATCAAAGGGCATAAAGTCTATTGGGTTAATATTTATAATTGTATTGTACATTCATATAAAGTTAAACTAATTATGATACCTGTAACGTGACTATGAATGAATCTTATCTTTCAGACAGTCATTTGTGTCCCAAAACTTAGACTATTCAACACTTATTGCAAACTCTAGCTCAAAAATTACAACAGCAAAAATGATCGATCCAACACCAAGTTTCAATCACATTAAAAGGGTGGGCATCTTATCAAGAATGCATACCGTAATGAAAAACTGCCAAGAAGTCTTTAGGATAAGGATGCCGTACTTTGGCATTTGATTCCCAGTTTCCCACAAAGGGCATAAAGGGCATTTAGGCAAAAAATATAGCCTATAAATACGAGTAGAGTCTGTTTTTCTTAATTCATGTGCTAAACTCAACTTCCACAATCACAACCAATTACTACAATAACATATTTTCGTCAATACTAGAAAAAAAAAATGACTGAGGTGGTAACCAACTACACCATCAACATGACTGAAATCACCGCCGACTACAGTAATCTTCTTCTAATTCTCTACAAATTTACGTATATGCATGCATGCCTTTGCATTATTAATTATTACAAATTTTGAATTAAAAATGCTATAAATCTATGTTCTTGGTATATATATGAAATGCGTATTGTTTCTAGATGGAAATCAGATGAAATGGAGGAATTTTTCCAGCCCACTGAATTGGAGGAAGCTGTAAAGATGTCAATGATGCATGCGGATTAAATATCTCCTGCATCATTGACCATCTTTACAGCTGGCTCTTATACACATCTAGATGTGTATAAGAGACAGGTGTAATAGAAAGTGGTACAAGATTTTAAACCCATAAATAGAGACTTAGTGATTTATTAAAAATAGAAAGGTCCCTTTTCAAGGATCTCTTTTTTTTTTTTTTTTTTTGGGCGTAATTTAATTATTTGGTTTACAGCAAGCACAGGCGCCCCAAGCAGGCCTTGTTGGTCTTCCAATTCCAAAACCAAAACTGGTGAAGCCGACAGATCACCACGCGATCAAGATTGCCGAATTTGCAGTGAAAAAACACAACGAGGAGGCCGGAACCAAACTGATGTTTGTCAAAGTGGTTTCCGGCGTCAAGTGGAGCGTCGTTGCAGCAACTTTCTACGCCCTTATTATCAAAGTCAATGGCCACAAGGGTACCTATAACGGTAAAGCACTGATTGCCGAAGCCATAATTGGTCACAAGATACTCATCTTATACACATTAATAGATGTGTATAAGAGACAGCTTGCACTTTATGAGCCGATGATTAGTTGATCATCTTGAACAGTGAGCCCTCCTCAGTGTTCTACTTAATTAGTTATCTAGTGTGTGGCTAAGTACTGCTGACAAGCATGCATGCATTTCCAGTATGTATTGCTTGTTGAAGTAGTACCTTTGTAAGAATAATCATCCACTATTAAATAAATAAAAACAGTGAGTGTTTGAATTTATATATTATTCAGACGTGTAATCTCTTGTGTTTTACATGTCAATTCTCTGCTCTCATGCATGCTTAATACAAGTTACCAACCTCCATAGATATTGGAAATTAAGGTTAATTAATGTACTCATATGAAGTCATGAAATTAGAAAAAACTAAAATAATTAGAAGAGGGCTTCTCAATTGCTCAAAGAGTAGTGGTAGACAATAGCTGTCTCTTATACACATCTAGTGGCCCGTGCAAGAGTTGGATTTATATTGACATATTTTTAGAGGGTTTGTTTTATAATTTTGTTATACACATCTAGATGTGTATAAGAGACAGGTTTTGGTCAAATCTTGGGGGACCAATTTTGATAATATCCCAAACATTGGGGACTTTCGAATATATTTATATAGTCTTGTTCCCAAAGGAAATAATATGATTTCTAATCTCTTGGGAACATGACTATATAAACATATATTCAAAAGATGGCTTGTAATTTTTAAATTTTAGGAGAACAAAATCTAATTTTTAAAGTAAAATAAAAATTTTATAAAATTTTAAGGAGACAAAATAATTTTCAAACTTTTGGAGGACCATCACTCCTACACCATTACTTCACACCTGGTGTATCATATATATGTGTGTGATGATACATAAAATAACAATTATAATGTACATCAAGTTTAGCCAAGGTACACCTTCTGTTCGATTACCGGTAATTACGTACATCAATTTTGAGTTGATTTTGTTTCTTTGGATGCACCTTATGCTACTAGATTCCTATGAAATCATAACAAACTTTGACGACTCCGCTTACAATTTTGTTGATGAATTCAACATCAAATTGCAGACTTCATTCATTTTACCAAATATTTGTTGCACTTTTGAATTTTCTTCTTTATTTCTTTCCTTATCTTTGATCCACTCACAAAATACACACACATAATTACAAAGCTGCCACAAAAAGGGGCGAGGCTGTGTTAGAGGAGGCGGAGGAAGCGTTGCGGGGTAAGAAGGTGGTGGGAGAGGTACGAGGTGAGGTGGGGGCTAAAGGAAAATGCGGGGGTCAGGAACAAATTCACAATTTCTCTCAGCACACTATATGGAAGTTTAGAATGCAAATGAGCCAATAATGGTTCTGCATCTTGAAAATGTGACAATAGAATTCATATAGTACGTATATTCTAAATTTTGTTTGAAATTTAATGAAGAATGTATTATCACAACAAAAGAATCTTTCAACCGTTTAAGTAATAAAAAGTACAATATCTTATGGTCAAAATTAAGGAATAATATATTTACTCTCTATTTCCAAAGTATTTGATAAATAGTAATAATAGAAAACTCGTTTATTCCTCAAAACCTTCCACATTATCACAAAGCCTTCCCACCAACATTCCAAAGTGTATTTTGTTAAAAGAAAAAAAAAAAAAGATTGCTGCATCTGACCTTTAATTGTGAATTTGCAGTCTTGGTCTTGGCCTATTTGTGTTGATTAATTTTTATCCCCGTCTACTTGATTTGTATGTAATGGCAAAGCAAAATTTGTAGAAAAGCATAACATTTAATTGTATATTACGATGCATTTACTGATTTCTATACGAAGTGTAGACTTTTCACATTGCAAGTGATAGTATATTGTGTACAAAAATATTTTGAAAAATTATTGTGTACAAAAATTAAAAAATGTTATGTAATAAATAATCAAAACTTATGCACTATTTATTAATTACTTATCCAAGTGTGCTGTTTTCACAGATATATAAGTTAACAAATGCCTTATTATTATTATTTTTTTGTCTTGATAAAGGAGCTCAATACCCATAATGAGTATACACAATCCAGAGTTATTTTCCTAATGATTAAATTAAAAAGTAGTGGTAGAAAGCAATATAATGTAAAGTAGAGATAAAGAAATTCTCACTTTTTGTGGCCATTGACTTTGATAATAAGGGCGTAGAAAACTAATTAAGTACGTAGAACCATTCTCATAGAATTATTTGGACATTACGTGAACATATGTAGATTATATGAGTTACATAGAGTAGTGGGATTTACATGGAGCAATATAGAAAATTATGGAGTGAATCTTCACGATAATGGAAGTTACAAGAATTAATGTGTAGAGTATGAGGTAAATCATGGAAAACATGGGTAAATATCCACTAAATATTCTTAACATCTTGAAGATTTTTAAAACATAGATTAAGCCCAACTCAAACATCACGAAGATCTTATCAACTATCCAATCTTTAGTTTACTAGCGACATGCACTTCATAATTGTAGATTTGATTGGGAGCTTAATGTAGCTTGGAATTTTGACTAGAAAATTTGTGCATAGTTCTAGCTTTTTATTTTTGCTAGACATTCTGAACTTCACTTATTAGTTGTATATAATAATATTTAAAAATATTGAACTTGAACACGACTCGAAACTGATGGTCACATACAACAATTATCTAGTTACCAAAGTTTTCAATTATTAGTGATGCTTTGGATATGAATTCCATAGGCGAATAAAATCCAATTCCAACTTTATTTACCGATGATTTTGACCACACGATTTTTGTTTATTCTTCATTGGTATTCTAACAGAACCATTTATGATAATAGTTTCAATATATATGGACCAACTCTCTTAACTCCAAATCTTGGCCTAATTCAAACTACCTCCTTTTAATTAATAAAACCTCTTATCCACTTTAACCCAAAACTCATTACATACTTTTATCTTGCTTAAAAACCCTAATCAATTCCTTAAGCTTACATCTACCTTGAAAACGACCATGGAATCAATAAAGATCGGTCAATGTGAAAGAAAGAGCTAAAATGGTCACTTCATGGACAGATGATAATCTTGGGAAAAGATTCTTTTGTTGTGATAGATTGCGAGGTATGCTTTAGGGTTAAATTTGTTTTCTAATTGCTTTAAATGTATGGATGTTTTGTTGTGTTTTAACCAAGTCTTTGTTTGTTTGAAAGGGTAGTGTTGGACGTGACTTTTCGAGTGGCATGACAGGTAATGTGTAGAAGATCTCGAGCTCTTATTCTGGTTTGCTAAGGCATGAAGCGCAAGGATCTTTGAGAGTGAGAGAGACTTAGAATAAGAGAGAAGGTTGATTTACCTAGTGTTATTTGTGTTCTCTTTGATCTTCTTCGAGATGGTTGTACTTTGATGCGCACTTCAAGCATTTCATGGAAGTTAGTAGGCAAAAACTATAACTATCAACCATACAAAAGTACAAAAACCAGTAGATTTCATAATAAGCTTATCAAGAATGCATCCTGTCATACAAAAGTACCAAATGTACCACCAAAAATAAGTTTCAAATAGTAAATGTACTTAGAAGACTTGATTTAATAAAATATATAGTGGCCTAAGCAAATACAAGTAGACAGTAGAACTCCCATGTAGCAGCCAAAATAATGGGATCTTTGCAAGCAGCAAAAAGTATTCAAGTCCTTTTTCTCCTTCCTTTACTAGCAGATCTTCCTCTTCCTTGATTAGATGACGTAGGTTGGCTATTATTTTTTGCAGTAGGTTTTGGAATACCAAACATTTCATACAAATTTGGTTATGGTACTGGAAAGTGCCAACTATGTTCTGTATCAATCCCATCTCCTATACTATTGACAGGAACCAGTGCAACATAGGTTAGTAGTATAGTATTCTTCTTGTTCATCCACACTACCTTTCTTCTATAAAATAATGCAACAAAAAGAATAGAGATTCAGTTAAATAGACCATATATATATATATTAACGAACAACTCATATAAAGATTAGAGTAATAAGATGGCCTTTTTTGAATTATTGTCTTCATTGAGCTCCTTTATCAAGACAAAAAATAAAAATAAAAAAATAAGGCATTTGTTAACTTATATATGTTAAAGAATGAAGTAAAATACCAAATCAATGAAAAATATTTTACTGTAACCTTGTTGCACTGGTTCCTGTCCATCACTTGCAGCATTTTGAGCCTCCTTCCTCAAATTGCATGACCTTATGTTATGACCCCTGTTGTGGCAGAAAGTACAAGCATTGAATGCTCCATTCTCCTCATCTTCTTTGTCTTCCCTTTAATTTGCTGAATCTCATCCTCACCTTTCCTTATATTCTTTTTAGGCCTACCAGTTGCACTTTTATATGATGGTGGCAGTGGATATGTTGCATCAATGTCTTCCCAGTCCTGCTCTCCAGCTAAAAACACTTGATATATGACTCTACACTATAACATTTGTCAACAAAGTCCATTGGATCTTGAAGTAATATCCAGATAATTAGCAAGGCTGAAATGGCATGATAGCATGGTATCCTAGTTGGATCCCATTTCCTACATTTGCAGGTCCTATCTTCAAGATTCACAACAAACGTATCACCATAAAGGCATGCCACTTCATAGTGAATGTCATGACTTTTATGAGGACATTGAGTGGCTTTTTCCCATGTTGTTGGTTGAGCCTCTAATTATCTTGGGAGTGAACTTGTGCCTGACCCATCTCTGTTTTGCTTTATCTCTATTGTCTTTCATTCTTGTCATCATTTGATAAAGCCTAATCTTCTCCATCATCTTTATGATAGATTCCCCCCTAGCATCTACAATTTTGCTATTGAATGATTCGCAAATATTGTTCAGCAGCATGTCACACTTGGGGAAAGTCCTGAAGTGTGATCTACTCAGCTCACTAGCTGGTTTATCATCCAGCCACTTAGCAGTATCCTCATCAATTTCAACAAGCTCCTTCATCTTTAACACAAATTGAGCTGCTGTAGCGGCCTTTGCAACAACACACATTCAAGCATGCCTAAGTGATGTTCCTTTGAAGCTAGCTGTTGACCAATTACGATGCAAATGCTTGACACAAAATCTGTGATCAGCATTTGGAAAAATAACCTCACATGCCTAGATTAGACCTTTCTGTTTATCATTCATAATTGTCCACTCATAATCCTTTTCAATTTTCAAATCTTCCTTAAGCAAATTTAGAAACCACATCCAAGAATCCTTAGTTTCTTCCTCAGTGGCAGCGTATGCTATTGGGAAAAAACCATTATTTGGATCAACTCCAACAGCAGTTAACAAGACACCCCTAGCGTCTCCTTTAGAAATGTTCCATCCAGCCCAAAGAATGGCCTACAGGCTACTAAGAATGGCTCTTTCACACCAAAAAAGTACATATACAATCTCTGAAATTGTTGTACATCTTTTTCATCAGAACATTTATCAGCCAGCTTCATAATCACAGTACTAAATCGATTACTCCTTTTAATTTCCTTTATATAAGCTAGTAGCTTTATATACGATTGATCACTTTCAGTTCCTTGGATCATTTTCATGGCTGTTTTCTTTGCTCTATGCTTTGGGACTTTGTCAAGTATAATTTGCTTTCCTTTATTACTTTGTTCCTAAAGCTATAGAGATCAATATTAGGTAAATCTCTTAACTTCTCTTTGTACCTTATAGCTACCCAAGTTGATTTTACACACTTATTGTGGTAAGTGAATCCACATTTGTGTTTTTCCTGAAAAGTTCTAATCTGCACACAACTTTTTCCCTTCATCTTCCTAGCATATATGCACCAACCATACCCCTCCCTAGGACATATTGCCCTACATCTCAACATGTCATTCTTCATAAACTTGAAAGGCCTTCCTCTTAAAATGTTCCAAGTCCTAACTGCAGCTTTGAACTCCTTAAAATTGTTAAAAATTAGTAACAATTACAGTGGTGGATTTTCCATGTCAGACTAGGGATTAAACTTAGAAGGTCTGTTACTATCTTCTTCATCTGACCCTCTTATACTCCTCAAAATTAGAACCTGAATCTAGTGCTGCATCTTTTTCACAATTTTCAACATTTGAGTCAGAATCTTGTTCTTCACTCATCCCCTTCCTTTGACCAGTCATCTTCTTTCTAACTCTATTTTTCTACCATTCTCTCTGATTTTTTACACCCATCCACTCCAAATTCTCATCCACATTATCATCATACTTATCATCATCTTCCTACATTTCATAATCTAAGTCCTTTCCTGGGAATTCAGAACCTGCACTACCATTATCTTTATCTTCATCCATGTTGTAATCATCATCATTACTGTTGTCATCCTCAAAATCAGATCCTATCTATAGTTGCCTAATTTTCTTGAATGATGTCTCTATGTAAAGCTCAAGTAGCCTATTCTATTGAAGACTTTCAGCACAATACTTATTCAATTCCCTATCACGCACAATTCCCTAAAGCCATACTTTTCTACCAAAATATAGTACCTCTTATGACCAAAACCCCAACTCCTTCAACTATTCACTATCTAGTTCAAAGATGGTTATTCCAGTGATCTCAACCTCATCCCATACCGTTAATTCCTCACTACATACCCATTATTCTTGCATTTACCTTAATGGAAACATCTCATGATTACAAGTGGACTATCAGAAGTTGCAAAATCATAAATATAATATATTAACTAACAGGGGACCCATTTTATTTTTTTTATTAAACATTGGGGACCATTTCTATTTACTTATAGAGCATTTGTGCTACAGAAAAGGTGAAATTATGGATTTCAGTTTAAGAAGGACTACTTATTCACTTTTCATGAATAAGACACCACCAGTTGATGTATGTGTTCAGTGGTCTTTACATGAGTCTCTTCATACAATCTGATGGCTGTATAGAGACATTTAAGTAAAACCTGTATATATTTTGGTTATTACTTTCTCTTTTAAACAATAATGTGTAAAAGATCTTGTTATCCTGACAATCATGGTTTAAACATAAAAATAAGTAGAAGAGACTAGGTTTGGAGATTTAATATGTTTAAATGGAATAACAATTAGTTGTGAAGTATTAGACCTCATAGATAGATTTGACAGTCATGCAAATTTTGAAGTTTTTTAGTCTAAACTTCCAAAACTTGCACGATCGTCAAAGAAAATAAAAAGAATTGACTAGGGTTCTTCAAGCAAGATAAAGGGGCAAAAAGAGTTTTGGATTAAAGTGGATAATAATTCTGTTATGTTTAATATTTTAGTGTAAAATGAGGGGTTTATGTTAAATGTTATTTTCAAGGTTTCATGTATGATTTTTTAAGGATATTTAATTTTATCTATGTTTTTTTTTTTCGGCATTTACTTAATGGCACGTGACAATTTTGTTATAAATTCTAATTTCCCATCAAATGTACTAATTGTTCAAATTTTGAAATTTTGGGGACTAAATCTATTTTGGTCAAGTCTTGAGGGACCAATTTTGATAATATTCCAAACATTGGGGGCTAAAAATGCATTTTACTCTTTTGAAAAAAGCAATAGTATTTAATTTTTGAAATTTAGTGGAGAAGAGATTATCAAAGTCAAGATAAATTTTGTAATTATATTCTCCAATGAAGAATAAGAGACAATTGTAGGAATGAAATCATTGGTAAGCGATCGTCACATATTATTCGCCTTAAAGGATTTATACCCAAGAATCACTGATAATTGAAAACTTTGGTATACTATGTGACGATCGCTTACCAAATTTCATTCCTACCTTCATTCCTCAAAACCGTCAAGATTGAAGCAAAGCCTTTTGTCCATACCAGTTTACTTCATAATGATGATTTGGCTTCCGTTAATCCAATGATGCACAAACATAGTACGATATTATCACTAGTGGAAGAAAACTTAATTCTAGATTCTATATTTAGTTATGTTTTGTTAATTAAAAGGAGATAGTTTGAATTAGCCAGTTTTGGAGTTGGAGAGTTGGTCCATATTGAAGCTATTATACAAATAATCTCATTAGAATACTAAACCATCATTTTATCCAAAAAAAAAAAAAGAGAGAGAGAATATCATACTGTCATACTTTAGATTTGTACTGTATAAATATATAAAGCACATTATATTATATTATATTATATAAATATTTAAAATATAAAAGATTATCACTCTAATGGGGTCGTAAAATTTTCCTATCTTTATAACTAATATTCGTACCAAAAAAATCTTTATATTCTATATACTATATTTAAATAATAATAACAGATAAAAGAAATATAATTTTGATAGGGATTGGCTCAACTAATAAACAGAGCTATCAAATTATCAAAATATTATAGGTTTGACTGTGACTCTCACTACCCTCTGTCTCTATCTAGAATGACACAGTAAGTAGTGAATATGTATCTCTGTCTCTTATACACATCTAGATTTTTAAGAGAAACATTTGCTCCTACTTTGATGTAAGATTTTGATTAGTTTATGCAAGTAAAAGTTGATCTATCCTATCTTATATTATAGAGGACTAACTTTTTTTTTTTTAATAGATATATATAGAGAGGGGACAACTTGATCATCTTAATAGATGTGTATAGAAATTAGCCATCATATATAGATTCAAAAATCACAAGTAATTATTTATGGCTTGAGAGAAATAGGATAGGGAAGAATTCTTTACTACAAAAAGGTATAGTTTCACGATACAGACAAGTTAGATTCATTAATTACTTTCCTAATTTTTTAAGTACTAAATACTTTTTGAATTATTCTATGTAATCGAAATACTGACTTGAGTGTCAGAATCTACCTGAGAGATAAAACTCCACCCTTTCTTTTGAGGTGATCCGAATGTGGATATTACGTACAGTACTCAATCTAACTCTAGACTATTCATTACTTGTTGCAAACCCTAAGTCAAAAATTACACAACAATAATGATCTATCCATTTCCTCATTCAATCAATTAAAGGAGAGGGCAACTTATCAAGAATGCAGCCCCTAATGAAAAACGGCCAAGAAGTCTCTAGAAAAACGATTCCGCACTTTGGCATTTGATTCCCAGTTTCCAAGGGAATAAAGGGCATTTAGGCAAAAACTATAGCCTATAAATGCAGAAGGAGTCTGGTATTTTATTTCATGTGCTAAACTCTACTTCCACCATCACAGCCAATTACTACAATAACATATTTTCGCCAATACTAGAAAAAAAAAAAATGAATGAGATGGCAGCCAACTACACCATCGCATCGACAAGATTGAAGTCACTGCCAACTACAGTAATGTTCTAGACATTCTTGTTGTGTATAAGTTGACAGCTGCATGCATGCAAGTAATTATTATCTATTACGAATTTTAAATTAGAAAAATACTATAAATCTATGTTCTTGGTCTATATCTGAAACGGGTTATTGTTTCTTGATGGAAATCGATGAAATGGAGGGATTTTTCCAACCCACTGAATTGCAGGAAGCTGTAAACATGTCAACAAAGGAGGTGGATTGCTATCGCATGGACAGTTAAATTTTCCGTATGTGAATAGCATTTGGTAAGAAGGATGGATTCTCATCCATATTCATCTATATCACCCTAAAAAAATTTATTTTTAACGAATTAGAATGATGTTTATAAATATGGATCAAGGGGTCTATCTCACTTACTATGAATCGGCCCATATAAAATTTTCCTCGCATGGACGATGACCAAAATTTATTTATGGCCAGAAGCATGGACGATGACCAAAATTTATTTATGGCCAGAATCGGAGATGGAAAGGTGAATCTTACTAATTGCTAGCTAGAGCTCTAGAATCATTTTTCTTTCACTAGAGTTTGGATGCGGTTTTGTTTCATTAATATTGCTAATTTGCTTAAAGGAAAATAGAAAGATTACATACGTTAATCTTTCATTAAATTAGAGCTCATGACTAGCTTATAGTTTATATTCAAGATGTGTATAATTGACCACATCTACCCTCATCTCTTTTTTCCCCTTGTATTGCACATGACTGTTAAATCTATCTTGAGGTATAATACTTCACAACTAATTTTAACCCATTTAATCATATTTTTACTTTTTCCTTTGACTATAAATGCCCAACCATTCATCATTCTTGTCTACAATATAACACTATAATCGTTATGTCTATAGTTACCCTTGAAGTGAATAATACAAGATCCATTTAACAGTGAGCCTCCATTTTTCACAAAATGCAAGGGCAGCCATTGAAAAAAAGAAAAAAAAAACTTTCTAAACTACAAACTAAAACACTATCTAATGCCAACTCACGTAAAAAAATCCTATTAAATAACACATTCATAATTTTATATATTATATCAGATTTCATTCTTTTTATTTTTTTGAAAATATAGTGATAAGTTAGCGGTTTTATCACTTAATTTGTCATAATTTTGGGTTATCAAATTCATAATTGTACTATATTTTATGTGTCAATTACCACATTTTCATGTGTTGTAACTCATAAGACTTGATAGTGCTTATGTCTCTTAATATGGTTATCTAGATGTGTATAAGAGACAAACTGAAAAAGAGGTGAAAAAGATGGAAAAAGATGAAAGAAAATGCAAAGAACGGAACATGCATGAGTATGAAGCTATTTTGGATGTTGTTTCGTATTTTAATCATATATTTTGAGTCCAAGCTCCGATTGATATGATTTTAGATGATTTGGAAAGATATTGAAGAGTTATACAACTTTTGTGTTTTGAGTTTTACCAGATTCTATAGGCATCTTGTTCAAAATTGTAAAGTTGGAAAATGTGCACGGGCAAGGAGCGATTCTAACACAGTTTGGTAGATTTAGCATAACATTCTTATCTGAGCTCCAATTGAGGTGATTCAAGATGTTTTTGAAATCTAAGACATAAATCTACAACTTTTATGTTTCAATTTTTCCCAAATTCAGTCTAAATCAAGATCAAAATCGAAGCCGAAAGTGAAGCCCAGCGCACATGAGCTGGGGTTGTATAGCAAGATGTGCGCCGGCATGCCTAGCGCGCACATGCGCCCAAAATAGGCATGTGCGCCCAAAGCAGTAGAAATTGCGTATTTTGAGTTTTTGATAGATTTTTTTGCCTGGTTGGACTCTTTTTCACCCAATTTCACGTTCTTATCTATAGGCATGTATTTGTAACCCTAAGTACTCAATATAAATACCTCAAGTAGGGTGAGAAAAAGGGATCGACACCTTATTTTCTTTTGGCTAGGGTTTTTAACAGTAGAAATTCCTTTTTATTCTTTTATGGCACTTTGTGGCTAAACTCTTTTCTTGGTAGAGGGAATTGAAGCCATGGTCAATTCTACAAAGTTGTGAAACTTCTTGTGCTTGGATTATTCAATTATATTTCAAGTATTGATTTTTTTTTTTACGATTAAATTTATGATTGTTCTTTTTAACTTGTTATTGCTACAGAATATTAAGTTATTATAATTAATCTACTGCTAGATTGTTTTAACAAATGTGTTTAATTCAATTTGTGAAGCAAAGGGAATTTGATAATTACTGGATTTGTGTTATTGAATTTAGGAAAATTAATCATCTAATTGGCATAACCGCGTGTGTTTATGTTTAATTAGTCTATTTGTTCTTGTGGATCTTAATGCTTCTATTAATTGATCTTTGGTGCGTGTCTGGATTAAATTAATAGTTAGGGTTAATTGGATAGCGTGTTAAAAATTAACCAACTTTAGAAAGAAACAAGAATCGACTTTGAATTGGTATTCGTTCAGGTTAATTCGTCAATTAGTGCTTGATATAAAATTGAATTATCTTGTATGTCAAGGATCGACTAGTGAAATTGCCATGGTGGATATGACCAAAACCAAGACTTTCCTTACATCAAATTCTCTCTAGTCATTTTATTGTTTTAATTTTAGTTAAAAAGCATTCAAAACTCCCCTTGTTCCATTAGCACGAAAATAAACTCCGTTCTCTGTGAGACGACCTGTACTCACCACTACAACATATTGAGAGTTGCTAATTTTGGGTGCCTACGACAGCATTACAACTTCTCAGCATCATTTTGCCACACCAAAATTTTAGCGCCAGAGACAGAGTATACGGTTTGATTTATTTTTGTGCTTGAATTTTTTTTTTAAATTTAACTGTGTATACTTATTACTTGATTTCTTTTTTTATCTCTGCCATGGTTACCAATTCGCATGAGGTGTATTGTTCCGATTTCATTATCAAGCAATTACCACCACAACCTTGGTATGACCCCTATACGTATAAGTACAATCAAAGATGGATAGATTATCCTGACTTTGGCTATCCATCACAAGATCTTCCGTGTATACATCCAATTTTGACACAACAACCTTACACCAAAACTAGTAAGTCTTTGGAAGAATTAATTTGTTCTCTTGCTGTTAATACTTTGCAATTTCAACAGGAAACAAGACCCACTCTACAAAGTTTGGAGCATCAACTAAGTCAACTGAATTCTTCCATAAGTACACTAGAATCTCAAGTGACTGAGGGTAGAGAAGATGAAGAAAATGATCAAGAACTAGAGATGGGATTAACAGATGTGAAGCCTATTGAGGATAACTCTAGTTCATTGCCTCTGATTTCTGTGCCTCAAGATCTTCCAGAGCAAGAGCCAATCAAGGTTTCAGGCTTAGCTATGGACGAAACACAAGAGATTCTAACCACTATGAAAGATCACCACTTGGCTGTTAATAGGGATTGTATTGTGGTGTCAGTATATCCCACATTTTGTTATGAATTGACCTTAAGAATTGAAGATTAAACAGTGGCTCGTAAAGAGTTTAATATTTTTGAGTCTCTTAAGGGTCATGAAGAAAAGGTTAAGTTGGGTTACATAGACGACAATGGGGTTAGAGTTGAGTTTATAATTGATGGAGTCAAGAAGGAGATTGAGGATAAGTATATGGTTAGCAATTACAAGGAGAACATCTATGCATGATCGCTAACAATTAAGGAGCTCTCTTTCCTCTGGTATGGAGATGGTTATTCTGACCATCTTGTTCACAATCAAGCTATTGACTATAAAGGAGCGCTGCAGCATGGGAGGCAACCCATGTCCATTTAGATTTTATTCCGTTTGTTTTTGAGTTCTAACTTTTGTTTATTTTATTTTTAGTTTTCGTTGTTTTTACTGGTTAGACATTTTTGGGTTAATTGTCATTATGGTGTGTTTCATTTATTTTGTTATGTTTTCTCTTAAGGGAGTAAGTTTTTTCTTGATTATTGTAGGATTATTTTCTACAATTTTTTTTTTCTTATTGTCTCAAGGGAATTATTATTTGTTTTGTTCTGTTTTGTTTAGTGTTTACTCCAACTTTCATTCATGACAAGGGGATATTTATAGGTGATACTGCTCCAAACAGACGCATAAAAGTGTCGATCCCAAAATTTTTGTGGATTAATTGACCATTATTTTTTTGAAATTTTTGAAAGTTTTTGCTTAATGTATTTTTCCCATTTTTCTGCAAAATAATCATTAGTTGAACCATGCATGAATGAGTAGTCAATGTTAATATTTTTCGTTCATGATTTTCGAAGATTTTTTAACACTAAGCCATACTTTAATTTTTGATTTGGGATATTTAGAAAAAGTTATGTAGACTCAATTATGTCGCATCCCAAAAACTCGCTTTATTACATTCTCGAAACTAATTCTTAGATGACCCGATTTAGTTTAAATATTAGGGCAGTGCTTTTTGTTTGATAAGCCTTTCTAGCCAACCATTTTAACAATTTATTCTAAGTACTTTATTTGAGCTTTATTTTTGTGAAGAGAAACATCATTCACCTTCTTTCATATAAACTCAATTTACCTACCCTTATTGAGTTTAAAGTTCTATTCATTGTTTTATCCTAAGTTTTCCCTTTAAGAACTTTTAGTGCACATTATTCTGTTAAGGGGATATAAGGGTGGAAGTTTGTGAGAAGTGAGTGATGTATATTTTTTGTTGCGAAATGGGGTATTGGAAAAAAATTGAATATGGAAGTTTTTGTAGTTGCAGGTAGTGCCCATCTCTTGTACCTGCGTATTCTTGATATTTACAGGTAATGCCTATCACTGGTACCGTAGTTACGTATTTTCTGAACAAATAGACTAATTAAACATGATGCGACGACAAGACAAACTACATTTTGGCTTTTCCCTCCATGAGATGAGCCCAATGCATTGGACCGATGGATAAAAGAATTGAGCTGCCCATTACTGGTACCTGCGTGTTTATAAGTTGCGGGTAGTGCCTAACACTGGTACCCGTACTGTGAGCGACCACAAAACTAAAATGACTACGTAATGTATATATGTACGAGAGAGGTTGGCATGTTTGGTTGTTTGAATTATTTATGGGTGTTTGTTACTCAAGTGTGAGGTTGTGGATGTTTGATATTCCGCATGTGTAATAGAAGTTTTATTTTAATGTATGGCTATTATTACTATAAAGCTCTTGTTCTTATTTGATATATCCTTGCCCTTCTTTGGCTAACAAATATCCTAATTTCTAGCTCGAACTGAAAGTCCTACCTAAATTTGAATTGAATCGGTTGTTTAGATACGTGGAGGGGTGTAAGAAGAGCGAGCTATGAGGTGTTTAGAAAAATTTTGAGGGATTTCATGATTTAATCTAGATATTTTGAAATCTAAATTTTTGAATGGCTATACACACATACACACGAATTTCATGTTTTGATTTTTATTAACATTTAAGCTCTTGGGTATTTTGACTACTCTGACTGGTGGATTGATTATTGATTATTATGTGGATATTTGAAGGAATATGTTGAGTAGAATGTGTTATGCTTAAATGTTTTAATTTTATGTTTGATAGGACGATCAAAGGCTAAGTGTGGAGTAATTTGATAAATTTATGATTGTACTATTTTTTATGTATCAATTACCACGTTTTTAAGGATGTGTTATAAGCAAGATTTGAGTTATTATTGAGCTTAATTTGGTTATTCTTAGTTTTTGTAGGGTTAAAGTGAAAAAGAGGTGAAAAAGATGGAAAAAGATGAAAGAAAATGCCAAGAATGGAACATGCATGAGTATGAAGTCATTTTGGATGTTGTTTCGTATTTTAAGCATAAATTTTGAGTCCAACCTCCGATTGAGGTGATTTTGGATGATTTGGAATGATATTGAAGAGTTATACAACTTTTGTGTTTTCCAAGATTCTATAGGAATCTTGTTCAAAATTGCAAATTTGGAAAATGTGTACCGGCGAAGAGCAATTCTAACATAGTTTGGTAGGTTCAGCATAACTTTCTTATATGAGCTTTAATTGAGGTGATTTAACATGTTTTGGAAAGATAAGACATAGAGCTACAACTTTTATGTTTTGAATTTCTCCAAATTCGGTCTGTATCTAGATCAAAATCGGATCGATGTGCGGTGGCAACTTTTCAAGATCGCCTTGCGCACAGCCAAAATATAGGCAGCGCATGTGCGCCCGAAGCAGTAGAAATTGCGTATTTTTGAGTTTTTGGTAGATTTCTTCGCCTAGTTAGACTCTTTTTCACCCAATTTTACGTTCTTATCTGTAGGCATTATTTGTAACCCTAAATACTCAATATAAATACCCCAAGTAGAGTGAGAAAAGGGATCGACACTTTTATTTTCTTTTGGCTAGGGTTTTTAACAGTAGAAATTCCTCTTTATTATTTCATGGCACTTTATGCCTAAACTCTTTTCTTAGTAGAGGGAATTGAAGCCATGGTCAATTCTACAAAGTTGTGAAACTTCTTGTGCTTGAATTATTCAATTATATGTCAAGTATTGATTATTTTTCTGCGATTAAATTTATGATTGTTCTTTTTAACTTGTTATTGCTACAGAATATTAAGTTATTAGAATTAATCTACTGCTAGATTATTTTAACCACGTGTGTTTAATACTTCAATCTGTGCAGCAACTGAATTTGATTATTACTGGATTTGTTTTATTGAATTTAGGGAAATTAATCATCTAATTGGCATAACTGCGTGTGTTTATGTTTAATTAGTCTAATTGTTCTTGTGGACCTTAATGCTTCTATTAATTGATCTTTGGTGCGTGTCTGGATTAAATTAATAGTTAGGGTTAATTGGATCGCGTGTTGAAAATTAACCAACTTTAGAAAGAAACAAGAATCGACTTTGAATTGGTATTCGTTCAGGTTAATTCTTCAATTAGTGCTTGATATAGAATTGAATTATCTTGTATGTCAAGGATCGACCAGTGAAATTGCCATGGTGGATATGACCAAAACCAAGGCTTTCCTTACATCGAATTCTCTCTAGTTATTTTATTATTTTAATTTTAGTTAAAAAGCATTCAAAACCTCCTTGTTCCATTAGTACAAAAATAAACGCCGTTCTCTGTGGGACGACCTATACTCACCACTACTACATATTGAGAGTTGTTAATTTTGGAGGTGCCTACGACAACATTACAACTTTGCAGCACCATTTGCCACAAAAAAATAAAAAAATAATACATAAGATGCCCAGGAAGGCGATTATAATTTGGAATTATTCCCTACACAACAGATAACTTCAATTTCTCGTTAGAAAGTAGTAAAGTATTAGGACTTCCATTACTTGTTTGTTATAACATCTAATGCTTTCCCTTGAGATGTTCTACACGGTTCGTGTTCACCTCCTGATTATCAGTAGGTTCATAATTTCCTGTATTAGAGGCTTACACACATCAATTACAGAAATAAGTTTAGTATGGTCAGATGGTTCGACATCATCATAAATGTTAAAGTTAACACTTTTATCTCCAAATTCCATACTAAGAGTGCCTTTAAGAACATATATCTTTGTCTGGGAAGTAGTTAGAAATGGTCTTCCTAACAAAATAGGAGCATTGGAATCACCTTGTTCTATTTCTAACACATAAAAATCAGCAGAAAAAACTAGACTTTCTACTTGAACTAAGATACAGGTACCCTTGGTCCTCTACGATTCCCTTAGGACAGGTTAAAAATCTATCAGTCAACTAAATTACCACACCAGTTTTATTCAATGGTCCTATTTTCAATACATCATAGACAGAATATGGCATTATATTAATAGATGCACCTAAATCCAGCGTGGCTTTTTTAACATATATATTGCCTATCTTGCAAGGAATAGAGAACATACCTAAGTCCTCACGCTTTTCAGGTAGGAAATTTTGAATTATTGACAATACATTTCTCCCCACCTCTACCTTTTTAACTTTCTTCTCTTTTTGCTTTCTTTTATTGGAATACAATTCCTTCAAAAACTTAGCAATCGAGGTATTTGTTTAATAGCATCTAATAAGGGAATATTTACCTCACACTTACGAAAAGTCTCGTATAGCTCTTTGTCGGGATTCTCCTTTGAAAACTCTTAGGTAATGTCTCGGGTCTCTTATACAGTTGAGGAGTGGTAACTGATGCTGCATTATATTGATCTAGATGCATTTGTATCCTGCTGGAATTGAATCGTATTTTTAATTAAAATATCCAGCCGTTCCTCTAAAGACTTACCAGACTGATTATTCAGATTTGCTTGTTGTCTTTGAGTAAATTGTGGCCTATATGGTTGGAAGTTCTATCGATTTTGTTGAGGCTGATTTTGGGTTCCCGTATCTCAAGTTAAAACCACTAACCTTCCATCCAGGATTGTACGTGTTCAGTAGTGATCATAACTTTGTCGTGGCTGCCTTGGGAATCCTCCGACTACACTTACTTGCTCTTGACCTTCATCTTGTAATGTGGGACACATAACTGTTGAGTGTCATCTTATTTGAACAGATACCACATGGTTGTACAGTCGGTATGGTACCATAAGCCAACTGTCGAACAAAAGAAGTCAAACTTGCCATTTGTTGTTCTAATGATGAAACAGTTACCTCATTTACACATTTGAGAGGTTGATCGCGTCACATCCCAAACTTGTGATAAGCGACCATATTCGATATAAGCTCACGAGCAGCGTTTATGGTCAAATTGTCTAACGCCCATCCACTTGTGGCGTCGACCATGTTCCTTTCATTAGGCAATAACCTTCATAAAAATATTGAATTAGTAAGGAGTCACTTATCTGATGATGCGGACAGCTTGCACACAATTTCTTGAAGCGCTCCTAATACTCATACAAGGATTCTTCATTGAACTACCTTATTCCACAAATTTCTTTGCGAATATTTGTAGTTCGAGAAGTTGGAAAGTATTTAGCCAAGAATAGTCTATTCATCTACTTCTAAGTTGTGATACTACTCGAAGGCAAATCGAATAGCCAATCCTTCGCCCTCATCCTTGCGTGAGAACGAAAATATTTTTAACTTGATATACTCCTCTGACACCCCAGTGGGTCTCATACTTGTGCAAACCACATGGAACTCCTTAAGATGCTTGTTCAGATCTTAGGCCTGGCAATACATGAAAAGAAGTGTATAAGAGACAGGTACTTAAGTATGAGACCAAAATGTGTCATTAGGAGTAAATCAAGTTAAGTAATGCATAAGGGTTGTTGGTTCAAAGTGGGCGCGGCTAATTCTCTCAAAGTGCATTGCGCCATGTTAGTCTCTTCCTGTTGATCTTCCTGTTGTTCCTGATGACCTGCAAAGATATAATTGAACAAATATTCTTCCCCTAACTGTCTTTCTCGTATCTCTTTTCCCAATCTGTGTAATGTTCTCTTTATTTTCGGATCAAATTGAAATTCAATTTGTCCAACTGATCAAGTCACAGGCATACACAATTAGTGAAAAAATAATAATAAAAAGAAAGAAAAGAAAACTAAAATAACTAGCACAAAAATAATTCGATGTTATAAGAATTGATCTAGTATCAGAATACAGATGTAGATGAATAGATATTCCTGTCTCTTATACACACGTGGAGAAAAGGAGTTAAAGTAACGCACATCGGACTCTCATATTGAGCACCAAAAATCCATGTATAATAGCCTTACCATTAGGCTAGAATCTCTATTCGACTCTCTCAACTCAACTCTTCTCAACTGAATCAACTAAACAAACCTCTATTTATGGTAACAAATTTAACTACTATCCTACCTTAAAAGAGTGCTACTTAGGTATAATTATATTAGGAAACTAAATTATTTAAATAACTAAATTACCAAAATATAACAATAACATATTTCCTAATTGATAAGGAGTTTGGTTTAATTATGCCATCAAAATAGAAAGGTCTCACTGGTCCAGGATCTTGATTATTTTTTCGTAATTTAATTATTTGGTTTACAGCGAAAACCAAGGCTCCCCGCAGGCCGTGGTCGTATTCCTATTCCAAAACCCGTGATGCCAACAGAGTCCCCCACGTGATCTATATCGGAGAATTTGCGGTGAATATACACAGCGAACAGGCTGGAACCAATCTGGTGTTTGCCAATGTGGTTGGCTGCGTCAAGTGGAACGTCTTTGCAGCAGCTTTCGACGCACTTATCATTAAAGTCAACGGCCCCAAGGGTACCTATAACGGTAAAGCACAGGTTGCCGAAGCCATAACCGGTCACAAGAAGCTCATCTATTGGAAGGAATAATTAATTAAGCACTCTGTCAACTGAGGAGGACTCACTGTTCAAGATGATTAATTAATATTATATGTAAATGTTCTACTAGGCAAATTAGTTATCTAGTGTGGCTAAGTATCATGCACTGTGGATGTTTACAATTACTTAAGCTTATAATTAAACTCACTCTTCTTAAGGATATTAATTTCATACATTTGAAGAGGTTTCAAACTTTCAATAGCTAGTTCACAAAGGGTTTCGCATAGATTGCTCAAGCGCTTCTATGCAAATTAACATAGATGTTGAATCACCTTAAATTTCATCTCATTATCAATTAAAAGAAAAGGATCTTTAATTTCTTTCAGCAGAACTCTGTCCCACCTTCCACTCCTGAGCTTCTTTGTTTTAAAAAAAAAAGATTCCAATTATTGAGGCATTTATTAGAGTAGTAGTGGCATCAATAGGACTAATTTCATTTTACATCTCTTAATTTATACTAAATTTTTTTTTTTGCACTCTGACTTTAGTTTTGGATACTTTGTACTCTAAACTCTCAAATTTGTCTTACTTTAGCTCCTTTTTAACACTGTAAAAAAAGTTAAAGAAATATTTATTTTTGCATGCAAAAATGTAGTTGTACATTCTACTGAAATTGTTTTACATGCGAAAAAATTCCTTCAACATTTTAGACGGCGTTAAAGCAAATGTTGAACTAGGACGAATTTGAGGATTCAAAATTACTTTTGTATAGACAGTTGGCTTCTGGTACCATACCGTTACAATCGAGTATAAGTTAGGGGGTGTAAAATAAAATTAGTTCAACATTCAAATAAATCATTAGTTATAACTTTTTTTGATGAATTACAACGGGAAAGTGTCTAAAGATTAAGAAAATATGAGAGAAAAAAGTTATTTAATAAGCATCCTATAAATTACCATCTGTCATATCCCTCCTCTCTTTCCAGTGAACATATGGGGACGGCATTTTGTCAACAGTGCATATCCCTATTGAAAATTGCCTAGGAGAAACAGCATATGCCGTACGTTAGTTACGATCCTGCACTTTGTCATGTCCCTCTCATTATTCCTCATACTAATTGAAAATTATACTGTCTCTTTTCTCTAAAATTAGCATCTGATTCGTACGTGATTGCCCTGTTGGCGCATAAGGCTGAATGCTTGAGTAAAACAAGAGAATTTCCAAGTTTTTGACATGAAAATGATGCACAAAAACTAAAAAGGGTCCATGCATGCCCTTAAGTGGATGTCTGTTTCACAAAAACTAAAAAGGGCTGCATGCTTGCTACCTAAGCCAACGAGGAACCTCAAGACTTGGACGAAGACATTATAATCTTTAGGGTTAATAACACTTTGTCCCCTGATTAAGTGAGTAATTACACTTTACCCCCTAAACAACAGAAATGTACACTTTACCCCTAAATTATAGAAATATACACTATACCCCCATTCACATTATCCATTCTTTAAAAATTTTAAAATATAAAGAAAATCTAGTTAAATGACAAAAGTATCTTTAGTATTATATTTTGATTTTTATGTACTTAATTGATTTTTGATAGTTATAAAAGAATTAGAAAAAATTTAATATAATAACACGTTGATATCTTTTACTTTAAAGAGTGTTTAAAGACAGTAATATTAAAATATAATATATTAATATCTCTTTTGCACATCTTAGATGTGTATAAAAGTGTAAAATAGTAAGAGACATATTAAAAAAATCACAAAGCTTTATAGAAAATATATTTTCATACAATATCTTTCAAGAAAATTTTTCAAAAGAAAATAAGCCAATTTGAGAATTGTTCTACCAATTTAGTTAAACATTCAAATAAGCAATAATATAAAATGAGATCCAAAAATTTTTAAAAATTTGACTAAAAAATATATTGATATAGATTATATTGAAATATTATATAATATATTTTTGATTATTTTTAAATAATTAACACATTACTATAAAAATTTATATACATAAAAAAATCAAAATATAATACCAAGAATGTATTAACCATTTAACTAGATTATCTCAATACTTTTAATCGTGGTAATAAATGAATAGTGTTAATAGGGGAAAGGTGTATATTTCTTAATTTAAGGGGGCAACGTATAATTAACCACCTAGTTCAAGAGGTAAAGTATTATTATCCCTAATCTTTATGAGTAAAAATTGAGCAATATTTTATTTCTTCATTTGTAAAAATTATCTATATAAGGATACTAGAACTATATTTATTATTCATAAAAGAATAAGATAACCCAATCAGACTCTGTAATAAAATTACTTTGCTTTGATGGTTCTTAAATAACTTTTAAAGTCGTTACCTCCTAATGTTAGAATAAATCAGAGAACACTTGAAAAGTATGCAAAGGTGAGTCAAAAGATTCGTAGGGAGACTATAAACTCCTCTAGCTTTGTTTTGTTCTATCAGGTACACCGAGGACGACATGAACTAGAAAAAACTAAAATTCGAAGATTAGAACTTTTACTATCTATTAGTACTCTTTGAGTTGATCTCGCGAAACAATGTGTATCCTATTTTGTGAAGTTACTATACATATGAGCTAAGACAGTGGCGGAGACACACAGCGAACAGCCGGGGTAGCTGCCCCTAGTAATCTCCCCATATACATTGCTTGAAGAAGTAATATTTTTTCTTCCACTAAAAAGTAAAATATGATATGAATTAATTAAAAAAATCGTGTTTCTCCAAACGATGTATAGGGTAATAGTGTTGTACTAATAAAAAAATAATTTCGTCCCAAATTAACAAGTTAACTACAATTCTATTGCTTTAATAATTAATTAATTAATTAAGTATTCGTAAAATTTATAATTGATTTTTTTTTTTCCAATCTTTCTAATAATTAATGAACAATGTCAAGAAGATATAAGTTTTAGAAAATTCTACAATTCTATCGAGAGAACTATCCCGTTGACTTGAAGGACTTGTACAATACAAATTTTTAAAGTACATAATATTAAACTGTACAAACTCTTAAAGTACAAAGAGATGATTTCCAAGACCGTAAATTTTTCATCAGTTTTAAGGTTTTATCTAATTTGCTAATTATCATATTCAAAAGAATACATGACAAATATTATATGTTAAATTCCAATATAATTCTTTTAAATTAGAAGTTGTGTATAAGTTGTAACTCAAATGGTAAGATCATACTTTCCTATAATTTAGGTCATGGATTCGATACATTAATGGAATAGTATGTGGAGATCCACTGCAAATTTTCTTTAAAATAATAGGAAAAAATTGTTTCATATTTTTATAAATTATTATTAATATCATTTTACGTGTAAATAACTCTTATTATTTAAGTAAATCTATAAATTTAAAAGAATTTTGACGATTAAGAATAGAAAAAATAATAAGGAGAATGAATATATTAAAATACACAAAGCCATTATTCTCAAATTGTATTATAAATCTTTTCCCTAATGCACAAATTTTTTACCTACGCCCCTGAGCCAAGAATGGCTCTGTGTCTTCAAAATGTATTGACAGAGGTCGACTATTGGATTATAATATGCATGCACATATATTTTTTGAATACACTTATAAAATGTTATAAAGTTAGTGAGGTGTTATCAAATAAGAAAAAGAATGAATAAACGAAATATTGAATATTTAAAGCATCAGTAAGTTCGTGATTCACTATAATTTCTTCATGATGAATATTTAAAATCAGTGAGTTCGTGATTCACTATAATTTTGACGCGTAAAGTGATTTTGACAAATTTATAAATTTATAACTTTATAATTATTTTTCATACTTTATTTGAAATTCAATGGAGAAAGATTATAAAATTCAAGACATTTTTTATGTGTATGAAGAGAAAATAACTTAAAGTCAAAATCATGGGAAATTATATTTGGACTTTATTCGCCTTTCGATTTGTCCAAGTATTAAAATAATGATTGAAAACGTAAAACTGTGATACAAGTTGTATCTGACTCTATTTCTTGTTTCATTCATTTATTCCTCAAAACGTTTCCACAATACCATCACAAAGCGTTTCCACTCCAATATTACCAACTAAATTGTGTTGTTGGTTTCTTTTATATCACTAGCAACATCCAAAATACCAAAAAAAAAATGACTACGGGTATGAATCGAGTACAAGTCAAGAAGTGCAAAGTAGAGTAAGTCTATATTTTGGATGTAAAATGCAAAAATTCAGTTAATTTTAATGGTGTGCTAAAAAATAGATTAAAATACGGACAAATATAATAGTTGGGGATGCAAAGTATTCAAAAATAAAATTGAATGTGAAAAGTAAAAATTGGATATAAGTTATAGGGTGTATGACTAATTTCATTTTGTACCCCTCATTATACCTAATTCCCACTTTGCAACCTGAATTCTTAATTTCGTCCCATTTCAACCCTTATTTAATGTCGACTAATAAATTATTAGAATTTTTTTGTGTGTATTTTTAAATTCAGCAAGATATAAAACAACATTTTTGCATTCAATGTGTATTTTGTTAACATTTTTTACAAGGTTAAAAAGGGGTTAAAGTGGGACAATTTTGAGAGTTGCGGGTACATATTATCCAAAACTAAAAGATGAGGTATAAATGAGAATTGTATATAAATTAATGTAGTAAAAATGAAATTAATCCAAGTATAAAATAGATTTAGTTCTAATTCGCTTGTAGCGCTCATCATGAGTATATATGTCAAGAATAAAAATTTTGCAAATTCAAAAGATATTGCTTGATAATTGAAGGAGGTGTTTGGTTGGCATTCGAGAATGGAAATCAGAATGAGAATTATAAATTCCACCATCGGTATGGGTTTATATGATTCCTCCTTACTTGTTCAATTGGAGTAAAGAATAGGTTGCATTATGTTAATAAGTTAATCAATTTGATACTCAAGTTACAATAATGGAATGAAAGTGGGCATTTTTTAGCACTTTCATTCCTACAGAATGATTCTCATAGTGATTAACCAAAAAACATCTATAGATGTCATAAACTTTGATTTCCACTCCTTTCCCTTATACCCATAATCTAAACACTTCCTAAATTACAAGTTAGTTTTAAATAATTGATTAGAGAAAAAATTAAAAGAAAAAAGACCAGTTTAGTCCCTTATTTTTAGGTTATTGACTAATTCAATTCTTTATCTATCGTAAAGACCAATTCGGTCAGTCAACTTTAAAAATATTAACGAATTTAAGGCTTGTGATAGAAATTGTAGATAAATTAATGGAGCAAATCACATGATACTATCACATGGGTATTCGCCTCCAGTAAATGTATTGTTAACGACTCCGTTAATTTGCTCAAAATTTCCATCACAAATCTTGATTGAATTTTTTTAAGGATAAAAAACTAAATTGATTGTTATGGTACATAAGGAATCAAATTGAGTGATACCGTAAGATAAGGATCAAATTGGTATTTTTCCAAAATCAAAATAAGAAGTAATACTCTATTTCCACTTTAAAGGCAATGCATAACGCATCCAAATTGATCTTTGACCCAAGAAATTTGTAACACACCCACGCTATAGTGTGATTATAAATTCGATCCTTGCGTTAATATGAGGAAATAGTACTAATTAAGGGTAGCGGGAGGTATTAATATGAGGAATATATATATACATATAAAAGAAAAATATGGTGGTATAACTTATGAGGATTAGTGCTTTATTATTGAAAATTGGATAGGAGACTCATCAGGATATATAAGCCGTAACATGAAAAGATTGGACGAAGAAAACGATCCGCATTTATCCCTCTCATTGGAAATTATTGTCTGTTTTTGCTAAAATTAGCATCTAATTCCCAAGTGATTCTATGTTTGACAAAAGAGCTGCATGCTTTCTATATAAACCTGCAGGAACCCCAAGACATGTTGATTTCGAGTGAACTTCGCTATGCACAAATTGATCATAACGTAAACAAATATACTAGACATAAACATATATATGTCTAATTAGTATTAAAGTTTAGGATTATTCCAACAACCAAAATTGATTGGACTACTTTGATTGCTTGCCTTACGAAGGTATGTCTGTCTCGTACGTATAAGTGTAAGAGTGTTTTAACTTATGCCTAAGCGAAAAAATACTATAGAATAGATACGGTATCACATATTTATTTATACGCTAGATTATGGTTCTTATTTAGAAGAAAAAAAATACTTAAAAATTCCTTCCATCAAAAAAATTATCTTAAATATATAATCGGAAATATTTATAGAATAATATATAACTTAAATTATAATATTCTATTTATTTAATTGATTAGAAATATTATTCAATCATTACCAAAAGTGGCATATCAATCAAGTAAATAAAATACCAATTAATCATGTGAGTCACATATAAAACAAATCTCGCATTGCAAGTCATATATTTTTTCATTCAATCCACATACATTAGTAAGACAACTTCATAAGTGAAGGAATGTGGCAAATTCTTTATTGTCACTCCATTACTTTATGTAACATTTACTAAACTAAAAATTATTGATACACAAATCAAGACGGTTATGATCTTAATCAACATTTTCTTGTACAATATGTTCTAATCAAGTAATATACTTTAGAATAAATTATAAATAAGGTCATTAAACTATGCATCAGTGTGATTGGAAGTCATCAAATTAATAATTTCAAAATTTTAATCATCAAACTCTAAAAAGAGTTGAATTTGAGTCATGCTGTCAAATTCAGCTGTTACAGCCAATGAAAAATCACTTTTTTGCAAAAGTAAACCCGGCAAACATATTAAAGGACATAAGAGCTAATTACAAGTAAAGTCATTAAACTATTTGTACTGTCTAAAATATGAATTGAATGGGTTTGTCTAAGTTATTTATAATCAGTCAAACCATCCTAAAATGATGTCTTGTTTAGTTAAAATTCATAGTTGAGGACCAATTTTGCCACAACTGTACGAATTTTCTCAAAACCTACATTTATTTATTTATTTATTTATTTTTTAAAGTTACGGAAATATGAACTACACATGACCAAAAGCATTAGATATTTGGTATTTACGTTATTTATTCTATTTCCGCACATAAGTTAATAGTATGGAGACCAAAACTACAAATTCATATAAATTGGGGGCATTTTTTGAGTACTACCCATAATTTAGGGATCAAAACTACAAATCTTCCTTCAAGAAAAGAACAAGTAATATGTGAGATTACTTTCAATTTAATTTCCTTATTACTTTCAATTTAATTTCCTTATTTCAAATGAGGAAATGAGGGCTTTAAGGTTCTTCTGTTTATATTGTACTTTGGATGTTGGTTGCTAGCAAATTTCTAGAGTTAATTTTCAGTCTTGCACACTTCCAGGTTTTCTTTTCAGCTTGTTTGATATGTTCATGTGTTGACGGATTATCTCCGGGTGTTGAAGTTACTGGTCCTGGAAGCCCAGAGTTACAAAGGGATGCTTTCTGCATGTATGTTGATTGAGCAACAAGAGTTGATTGAATTATGTGAAAAAATCAACCTATTGATTTGTTATATTTACAATGATAGAGAGAGAGCTTATATATAGATCTGAATACGAGACATCTTATTACAATTATACTACTAAATCAATAAGTTTAAAAAATTAAAAATTTTAGCTAAGATAGATAAACAATTTACAACAATCTATATAGATAGATATATACAACTATTTAAAATATTAACAAATGATGTATAGGTTTAGCTCTTCTTGTTCGAGCCGTCACATTGGCACAACCAATTTCCATGATTTTAACTGCAGTTGTTGAAACTATACGTCCATATCACTTTCTTTCTTACTCGTTGAAAACAAAATCTTATTAAGTTTACACTTTCTCATGAATTTCTTCCCCCCCTTTTTTTTTTTTCTCTCAAGAGGAAAAAGCCAAGTCTACTCTACTGGTCTCGTAGTGGGATAACTCTGGACTGTGTATATCCCTATGTATAATAGTTTAAAAACTCCACAAAAAAAAAAAAAAAATATCGGCCAAATTGTATTAGATTGACTCGACTCAGTAGAATTATACGTGAGCTAACAAAAAATTCAATGAACATTGGATTTAGATTAAACTAATAAACTCATTTAATAATAATAACTTTTTATCATAGTCGAAATTATTTATAACTAATAATATTATAAATTGTCAACAAATTTTTTGGAAATTAGATTTTCTGAATCAATAATGAATGTTATGTTAGTGATCATATATAAAAATATATAATATTCTTAAATATTTAGTCTAATTGTTAGAATATTTTATTTTTTAATAGATGATCATAACATAAATGTCTCTTATAACTTCTATACCATCGAATTTTAAATTTATAGATATCTCTTTTGATCAAACATAGAATATAGTTGAGTCATAAAGTTTTTGAGTCAAGTTTGAGTTCTATATTTTTAAATATTGTTTTCTACAACTACTAAGTGAAGTTCAGAGTGCCTAGCAGAAAATGACAAACTTCAGAACTCATATGAGCTAAAAATGGTTTGGAGTGTTGAAAATTTAACACTATTAAAGCGCATATGGAGTTTCTGATAAGGTTAAATTCCTTTCAACTACACTTTCCTCCAATTTTTTCTATTGATCTATTATATTTAAACAACTAAAAATTATAAAAATTATTAAATTACATCAATAATTTTATTTCAATGGATAGATCAACATATTTTAAAATCAAATTTATTTGTAAATGTTTTTGATATTCAATTTGCACGAACTATTTAAATGGTGTTAAATATTTCAAAATCAAAACAAAAATTAGAACATTTAATCAAAGAGAAAAACTTAATCTATTTATTTTCTAAATTTTATATATAGCAAGTGTGTATAAAAATTATATTATGAACGAATATGATTTTTAAAAATTATTTTTAAATTATATTTTCATAAAGGGTATTGGAGAGAAATTCTCTCCAATTACTTGAGAGGAGTCTAACCTTTTTGATAAATGCAATAGTATTTAATTTGAATTTTAGTGGAGAAGAGATTATCAAAGTCAAGATAAATTTTTAATTATTTTCTCCAATGAAGAAAAAGCAAAAATCGTATGGTCAAAATCATCGAAAAATAGAGTGGGAATTGGATTTTATTCGCCTATGAAATTTATATCCAAGCATCACTAACAATTGAAAACTTTGGTAACTAGATAATTGTTGTATGTGGCTATCGCTTTCCAAATTTCATTCCTTCCTTTATTCCTCAAAACTTTCAAGATTCAAGCAAAGTTTTTTGTCCATGCCAATTGACAAATTCATAATACTAGTATTTTTGGCCTCCGTTAATCCATACGCAAACATAGTTAGACATAGGTTGCTATCACAAGTGGGAGAAAACCTATTTCTAGATTCTATATTTAGTTATGTTTTGTTAATTAAAAGGAGATAGTTTAAATTAGCCCCAAGATTTGGAGTTGGAGAGTTGGACCATATTGAAACTATTATCATAAATGGTTCCATTAGAATATCATACGTCATGTTTTAAGACTTGTACTATGTAAATATATACAATACATTATAATTTGTTTACACAAAGATTTAAAATATATATATTTGATATCTTAACGGAACCATAAAATTTTCCTATTTTTTAATCTTAGATCGTATAAGAGACATCCTTTATATTCTATATACTTTAGTTGAACAGCAACACATAAAAAAAATATAATCTTGATAGGAATTGACTCAAATAATAAGTGGAGTTATTAAATTATTAAAATATTTTAAATTTAACTATGACTCTCACTACCCCCAATCTCTTTGTCTAGCTAACACAGTAACTTGCGTATTGTCTCTATCATGATGAGAATCCAAAAGTATTTTTTGAAACATTTGCTCCCACTTTGTGTAATATTTTGATTAGTACTAAGACTATGCACGTAAAAGTTGATCTGTCCAATCTAACTTGATCAAACATAGAAATTAGCCATCATATATAGATTCAAAAATCACAAGTAAATATTTATGGCTTGAGAGAAATAAAAGGAGGAAGAATTCTTTACTACAAAATGGCATCATTTCATGATACGGACATTTACAAAAATGATAATTAATGATGTAAAATAATATGTCCACTAAGATATACGTGTATACGGGCTTCAAACCCGGGTCTACTAAAAGTATTTTAATAATTTTATTATCACAATGGGTTAAATAATATATATTTAATTCATATATCAATTTGACCTATCAACTACAAGTATAAATATTAAAATAGTAAATTAGGTTCATTAATTACTTTCCTAATTTTTTAAGTACCGAATCCTTGTTGAATTACTCTATGTTGTCGAAATACTGATTTGAGTGTCAGAATCTACCTGAGAGACAAAGCTTCACTCTTTTTTTTTAAGATGATCCGAATGTAAGCATTACACGCGATAATCAATCTAACTTTACACTATTCTACACTCGTTGCAAACTCTAGCTCAAAAATTACATCAAACAATAATGATCGATCCATTTCGTCTTTCAATCAATTAAAGGGGTGGGCATCTTATCAAGAACGCATGCCCTTATGAAAAGTGGCCAAGAAGTCTTTAGGACAACAATGCCGCACTTTGGCATTTGATTCCCAGTTTCCCACAAAGGGCATAAAGGGCATTTAGGCCAAAACTATAGCCTATAAATACAGGAGTCGTCTGGTGTTTTATTTCATGTGCTAAACTCAACTTCCACAATCACAACCAATTATTACAATAACATATTTTTGATAATTCTACCGGGGGGGGGGGGGGGAAATCATTTCCCCTGTCTCTTATACACATCTAGAGTGAATTAAGAGACAGTACAGTTATTTATCCTCTAATTCTCTAAAAATTTACGTATATGCATGCAAGCGTTTATGCATTATTAATTAGTACGAATTTTAAATTAAAAAAATACTATAAATCTATGTTCTTGGTATATATATGAAACGGGTTATTGTTCCTTGATGGAAATCAGATGAAATGGGCGGATTTTTCCGACCCACTGAATTGGAGGAAGCCGGAATAGATGTCAAAAATGCAGGAGGATTGCTATCGGATGCACGATGACCAAAATTTATGCATGGCTAGAATCGGAGGAGAACAGGTGAATCTTACATAATTGCTAGCTAGAGCTCTATACCCCTTAAATTCTTATCACTAGAGTTTGGATATGGTTTTGACTTGTTTTGTTAATATCGCTAATTTGGTCAAAGGAAAATAGAAAGATTACAGACATTAATAATTACAAATTTTTTAAATACTTATTTTTTATTTTTAAATTGATCACAATTCCTAAATTTAAGACGACATTAAAAAAAAAAAAAAAAGTATTAAAATTTTAGTCTTCAAATTTTGAGTTGTGGTCTATTTTGGTTTCTAAAATTTTATGTAAAATATATTTAGTCCCCAAACATTTTAATAGTTACTAATTTAGGTCAAATTTAAACTATTCTATCAATTACAAACAGAAAATAATTACGTGAAAGCATGTGACTGTTAAATCTCAAATTCTAAAGTAAAAAAAATGCAATTAATTAGCTCTCAAAGTTCGGTACATGGTCTATTTTAGTTCACAAATTTCCAAAAAAAAAAATGTATTTAAATCTCAAATTTTTTAATTTCTACAAATTTAGTACATATTTGAAAATTCTGTCAATTATCGACTGAAAAAGTTTTATTAAATCTATCACGTGGTATAAGACTTTCCAACTAATTTCAACCTATTTAACCATATTTTAACTTTTTCCTTTGACTATAAATACTTAACCATTCACCCATCTTGTCTACATTATAACACTACATGTTATGTCTATACTTGCTCTTGAATTGAATAATACGAGCCTCCATTTATGGTGAGTCTTCATTTTTCTAAAAATTCAAGAGCAATCATTAAAGAAAAAGAAACAAAACCTTTCTAAATTACAAACTACAATACTATCCAATGCCAACTCACATAGAAATCATATTAAATCACACATTCATAATTTTATATATTTAATCACATTTCGTACTTTTTTCGAAGATATAACGATAAGAGAGCGGTTTCATCACTTTATTTGTCATTTTGTATGAAGTGATTTACTTCGAATACAAAGGTCTCACTGGTCCAGGATCTTCCTTATTTTTTCGTAATTTAATTACTTTGGTTTATAGCTACAACCGAGGCGCCGCGCAGGCCGTAGTTTTGTTCCTACTCCAAATTCCGCGCTACCAATAGACCCCCGCGTGATCAATATCGGAGAATTTGCAGTGAATATACACAACCAGGAGGCTGGAACCAATCTGGTGTTTGTCAATGTGGTTGCCGCCGTGAACTGGAACCTCGTTGCTGCAACTTTCTACGCACTTACAATTAAAGTCAATGGCCCCAAGGGTACCCATAACGGTAACGCACTGGTTGCCGAAGCCAATTAACCGGCCACAAGAAACTCATCTATTGGAACGATTAATTAAGCACTCTTTCAACTGAGGAGGGCTCACTGTTCAAGATGATTAATTAATATTATATATAAATGTTCTACTACTTAATTAGTTATCTAGTAGATATGTGGCTAAGTATCATGTACTGGTGGATGTTTAATTAAGATGTACGTACTGCTGACATGCATGCATGCATGCCAAGTATGTAATGCATGTTGAAGTTGTACCTTTATACCCAGCAAGGGAATAAAGTTTAATATTTATGAGGCTGTAGTTAAAATTTTAAATATTCTCGAAGGAAATAACAATATGATTTTAAATCTAGATGGGAACAACATTATATAGACATATAGGGTTAATAATATTTTGCCCCCTGAATTATTGGGTAATTACACTTTACCTCCTAAATTATAGAAATATGTAGTTTGCCTTCTATTCACATTATTCATCCTTTAAAAATTTTAAAATATCAAGAAAAAATAGTTAAATGACATGAAATACCCTTAGTATCATATTTTGATTTTTCATGTATTTAATTGATTTTCGATAGTTATAAAAGAATAAGGAAATAAAATAAAATATAATAACACATTCATATCTTTGACTTTAGGGAATGAAAATGTGAGAAACCATTGAATTATATTATATTCAACATTGCAATTTATATAGATTAAGCCATACATTAAAAATGTAAAATACTAAGAGATATCGAAAAAATCACAAAATTTTATAGAAATTATTCATACAATACCTTTACTGAAAAAATTTTCATAGAAAATAAGCCCATTTGGAAATTGTTCTACCACTATAGTTAAACATTCAAATTTGAAATAATATAAAGTGAAATTTAAAAATTTTTAAAATTTGATCAAGAAATATATTGATATAGCTTATATTGAAATATCGTATAGTTTATTTTTGCTTATTTTTAAATGTATTATCATATCACTATCAAAATTTAAATACATAAAAATCAAAACATAGTACTAAGGGTAATTTTAGTCATTAAACTAGATTATCTATAATAGGAGGTGTTGATGCCGTTCGGTAATGCAGTTAGTAGAATACATTAATAATGTAATGTGATTATATATGTGTAAAGAGAATGTGGTATAATTCAGGGGCGGTCTGTCTCTTAACCCAAACATATATTATGTGATAACTTAAAGTTTTTGAAAATTTTAAGGGGACAAAATCTAATTTTCAAAGTCCAATAAAAATTTTATAAAATTTTAAGGGGACAAAATAATTTTCAAACTTTTGGAGGCGACCGCCCCTCCCTATCTTCCTGCAGCCACCCCTGGTTTGTATCATATGTGACAGGAAAGAAGTATAGGGGAGGAAGGGGCTAAAGGAAAAATGCATGGAGCTGCAGGAAGATGATGGTGGGTGAGGACACTATAGAGAGGAGGGAGAGGAGTGGTGCATAGTGATGGTATTAACTGTCTTATAAAAAATAAATAAATAAATAAATATATATATATATATATATACATCTAAGATATATATATAGTGAAAGATAAATTTATTCAATACATATAAAAATATGTATATAAAAAGAAGAGTTACAAAATAAAACTCAAACTCTCATATTGAAAAAACATATATCTACGATATATTAGTCTTTAGTTGTACTTTAGAATTTCCCTATCTAAACTCTCATCTCGACTCTTCTTAACTGAATAAACTGACAAACTCTCTATTTATAAAGGATTAAATTTAATTACCAAGAAATTCAATTATATTAAGAATAACAACTTTAAACATAATTTTTTTTAAAAAAAAACTAAATTTCTCTAATAACTAAACTACTAAATTCTATTACACACTTATTATTAAAGTCAATGGCCCCAAGGGTATCTATAACGGTAAAGCGCTGATTGCCAAAGCCATTAGCGGTCACAAGAAACTGTCTATTGGAAGGATTAATTAAGTATTAGAGCATTTGTAGGAGGATTAATGTTCAAGATGATTAATTAATATTATAGTTGCTCTACTACTTAATTATTTATCTTTAGTGTGTGGCTAAGTATCATGTACTGTGGATGTTTACAATTACTTAAGCTCATAATTAAACTCTGTCCTCTTAAAGGTATTAGGTTTCATACATCTGAAGAGATTTCAAACTTTCAATAGCTAGTTCACAAAGGTTTTCGTATAGATTGCTCAATCGCTTCTATGCAAATTAACAAAGATGTTGAATCACCTTAAATTTCTCCTCATTATCAATTAAAAGAAAAGGATCTGTAATTTCTTTTACCAGAACTCTGTCCCATCTTCCACTCGTGAGCTTCTTTGTTTAAAAAAATAAAATAAAAAAATCCACTTATATGGACATTTACTAGAGTAGTAGTATCGATCACATATTGTAATTTTGAAAGTTAAAAATATTCAGGGATAATTTCATTTTACACTCCTCAACTTATACTAAATTTGCACTTTGTATTTCGAATTTTAGTTTTGAACACTTTGCACCTTCAATTCTCAAATGTGTCTCACTTTAGTCCCTTTAATAGGGTTATAAAAAAAGTTGGCGGAATCTTCGTTCTACATGCAAAAACATTGTTATACATCCTGTTGAAATTTAGTCTTTATGGGTATTTAGAATGATGTATAACTTTATACACGGCATTAAAGAAAATGTTGAATTAGGACAAATTTGAGAGTTTATGATACAAAGTGTCCAGAACTAAAGTTTAAGGCTCAAAGTGAGAATCGAGTATAAGTTTAGGGGTATAAAATAAAATTAATCCAACATTCAAATAAACACCAGTTATATCTTTTTTTAGATGAATTACAACAAGAAAGTGTCTAAAGATTAAGAACAATGTATGAGAAAAAAGTTAATAAGCATATTGTGTAATTACATACCATCAGTCATATCGCTCCCCACTTTCTAGTAAATGGGGAGGGCATTTTATCAACAGTTCTTGTCCCTGTTGAAAATTGCCTAGGAGACTCAGGATAAGATTAAGTTAATTACACTGAAAAATTGGATTCTGCACTTTGCCATATCCCTCTCATTATTCCTCATAATCTGAAACTGACTGAAAATTATACTGTGTTTTTGCTAAAATTAGCATCTGATTCGTACGTGATTGCCCTATTGGCGCATAAGGTTGCATGCTTGAGTAAAACAAGAGAATCTCCAAGTTTTTGGCATACAAATGAAATGATGCATTTCGTCTTTCAGATCAGGAGAGGGCATCCTATCAAGAGCGCATGCATGCCCTTAAGTGTATGTCTCATAGACTGTATAAGAGCATGCTTTCTACCTTTTTATGGAACCTCTATATATTTTTACGAATTCAATTGACAACTTCCGTTATTGGCATTTATACACATCTAGATTTTTGTCCTGAGACAGAGTCAATCCCATACTTTATGGGTCTGTTTCGTTCATGAGATGATGCAAGATTGGATAACTAATCTCATGTCATCCTATGTTTGGTTGATTTTTTGATATGGGATTGTTATCCCAGCTAACTTAATCGCTTGTGGAGGGATAAAATAATACCATAGGGGAGGTGATATTAATGTCTCATATCCTACAATGATTCCTAAATGAGATAACAAAAATGTTGACTAATTCACCCCTAATAAAATTTTTGACCCTACATCATATGATGTCATGTTGGGTTATAGGGGTATTCATAGATCGGTATTAGGTCTATATGCCCAATGGACAAGCCAACTCAATTTTAACGGTTCAAGAGAAAATTACATGATATTTAGTCTTTTTACACAAGTACTTGACACAGTACATTTATGACAATTTTGTTTTCCAAAATTTAAAAAATAAAAAATTTGACTTCCTAATTATACAAATACCCTGTAATTAAGTATAATAAGAGAAAAAAATTATTTAATATTAGACTTTAGTTTGTATAATAAAAAAATGAATTTTTTAAAATAAAAAGACTGCTTATTACACATATACACTTATAAAATAAGTATAGATGGAGTAAAAGTTCTTTATTATTAGGTCATAATACATAATTGAATCAATATATGCATTGAGTCCGGTTATACTGGGCATATAGCTTATCTTATACAAATACTCTAATTTTAATACAGAAAGGTACCAATATCAAATGGCTTATATGACTCAATTTTTATAGTACATGTGGATCTCTTATAACATCTTGATAAATGAATATTTCTACATTATACTATGTAATAATAATTATATTTAAATCTCACATTTATTTTTAGCTATTATAATTACTAGATGTGTATATTTAATTATTCCAATGAAATATAAAGAGTTTGTCAGTTTATTCCTCTCTCTTACTGACAGATCAATGCTTATAAGCTAGATCGAAACTGACCATCTACGAGACAGGTATTTTTATATCAATTTGGTTATACAAGAAAAGAATGTTTCAATTCACATCTATTATATGAAATTCTTTATGAAAAAAGCATTAGTTAGAAATTAATTTAGTTGTATAGTGTTTAGTTTATATTCGGTATATATATCTGTCTCTTATACACATCTAGAAGCGAGATTGCAAAAGAATCACTTTCAGTCATGTGCGTAACCTGGGCCAAGACAAGAATGACATAAATTAGTATTATTTGAATATTATTTGTTGGATTACCAAAAAAAAAAAAGTGTAAATTTAAGGATATATTGGACAATAAAATAGTAATCCGATCTCATCCAATTCACAACTAAATGCAAGATGGTTATTATTTTTAAAATATCTCATGCAACTCAATATCAACTAAACACTATATAACTGAATTAATTATCTGGGGATGACTCATCTCATGATTAATTGTCTGAGGATGAGACATCCTACCTCATCCCATCCACAAACCAAACGGATCCTATATGTTTGACATGTGTACTATGATATAATGGGAAAAATGTAATTTTAGACCTCAAAATTTGGGTCGTAGTTCATCTTGGCCCTAAAGTTTTATACAAAACACATTTAATTCTCAAACTTTCTAATTTTTACCAATTTAAGACAAATTTAAAAATTTTGTCAATTACAAACGAAAAAAGTCACGTCAACGTGACTGTTAAATCTAATTATTTTCTAATAATCATTACAAAATCTTTTTCTAACTTCTAATTTTCTTTTTCAGCAAATTATATCTTACTCAGTTAAGATGGTCTAGCTTTAGTAGGCATATATTTTTCATCAAAACCTTTTTCATAGGGTAATCTCATAATATCTTGTTTCTTATACCAGAAGGCATTAGGAATGTCATTACACATTGTTTTAGTTATTTTTTGAGTAATATCTTTAATTTTTTCTTGTATTTTTGGGCCTTGTAATTGTTCTTCAATTTTTAAATATGAATACCTTGACTAAGAAAATTAATTTGATTTTGTTTAAGAACTATATTTTCTTGTAGAAAATCATGTTCTCTAGTTTGAAGGGGTGTAACAAAGTGAAATAATATCTTTTGTCCATTTTTGAAAATTGTTATTGCTTCATCATCTTATACCTATAATTGGTTTTAATAATTGAATAAATGGAGTTCCTAGAATAACTTGTTGGCTTATTATTTTTTACAGTAAAATTTGTACAAAAATTAATATTATTTTATTATTTCAGACATAAACATTTGAATGTAATTTCAAATTAATGTGGAATTTTGACCCTTCAACTGCATTTAATATTTAGAAAGTTTTTGTGCAAAATATCTTGAAAGGATAAGGCCTTCTCTGATGCAATTCATATCAGCACGAGAATCAATTAAGGCAATTGTAGGAACTTTATATTCCTTATTTATTATCAAAGTAAAATAAATAAATAAATAAATTCCCACTTTTATGATATTACTAATGCTGGATATATTTAGAAAATTTATTTGTAGATTCTTCTTGATTGTCTCTTATACAATCTAGATGTGTATAAGAGACAGAATAAGTGGCTTTGTTCAAAAATGTATTTCATGGATTAAATTAAATTTTTTTCATATCACTTATTCATTCGTGGATTACTTTGATTTCTTCTTTTGGCTCATTAATTTCTTGTTTTAATATTGGAATTGTTACAGGTCTATGGGCAGAAGTGTTTTGTACATAAGTTAAAATATCTTGTATAGAGAAAGATAGATTTCTTTTGTCTCTATCTTTATTTTAATTTTAGGTTTAATTTGTTCTAGTATAAAGGAGTTATTAGAGCTGGAAGGTATATTTTCAGTTATTTTGAGATATTTTTCAAGAAAATTTCTTTTTTGTGCAGGATTTTGTCTTTGATCTATTAAGGAGGTGTTTGGTTTATGGGTATGAGAGGGGGGAATGGGAATCAAAATTAATGATACCCATAGATGGTGTTTGGTTGAACACTATGGGAATCATTCTATGGGAATGAAAGTGTTAGAAAATACCTACTTTCATTCCCCACTTGTGACATGGGTTTCAAGTTAAGTAACTTATTAACATAATGAAACACATTCCTATGTTAAACCAAACAAGTAAGGGGGAATGATATAAAGACATACCAATAGTAGAGGCCAATGATTCCCATTATACACATCTAGATTCCCGAATGTGAACCAAACACCTCCTAAGTCAAGAAGCAATTTGTGTTTTTCTGAGATAGTAAATAATCCGATTGTGTTAAAGCCATTGGCCTCTATAATGGCCTCTGTCAAATGTAGTATTCAATTTGAGAGCTACATTCATTATAATTTTGTTCTACCATTTCATTATCATCTTCTTGGACTTCCATTAGAGGCCAATGGCTTTAACCTGGATAATCTACTCTTATGAAGAGGATGGATTAAATTTTGGTGGTTTCTTCAGTCTTATAATGAATGTAGCTGTGGAAAGAATTTCATAAATAGATTTCCTCGTCTTACATTTATTTGCACAATAACCTAGTTTACGATATTTTCTACAAGTAATATTTTTCTTTATCTACTCATTTCTTGAGCTTTTGTTTTTATTTTCGGATTTTGGAAAGGGAGTTTTGAAAGAATTTTTCTTCTAGAATGTGTAATATGTTTACGTTTAGTATGTTTCCTAGATTTGTGAAATGTAAGTTTTTCTAGTGAAAAAGTGTAAGCAAATTGAGTACAAAAATCACCTAGTTCAGTTATTTGTTTTTGACGTTTTATTTAAACTTTTAATTTGATATCATTCACATAATTTTAATCCCTCATTAAATTTTTTTTGGGCAAACGTCAATGGCTAGATTTTTATTCATATAAACAAGTATAAAATGGAGCAACTGCTCCTCTTACAAAAGCCTAGAATGGTTAGATTAACCTACTAGGAAAACAATCCTCCCAACTAGTCATAGAAGTAAGATTCACAGCAAAAAGCTAATTTAATAGCTTTGCTATTCCTATCTCTTAGTTTCCAAGCAAAAGAGCACTTTAAAAACAAATCAGTTAACCTGATAATGTCCTCTGAAAAAGTTACAAGTTTGACATCATTAAAATCTTTACAATTCAACATTTGGATAAGAGACCTGTTATTTGAGCTGAAAGCCACTTTCACCCAGCCAGCAGATTTCTCGAGGATTGCTGAGAATCAGAGTCTTAGGCTCCTAGGAAATACAGTATCTTTGTCTCCTACCTTTCCATCAACCCAAACCTTCAAAATCTTCCCTTATCTATCTCTTCCCAGCAGTCTATAGACTTACTCTATACCCCTATCTTCCTGTGTCTTTATTCACTTGTGTTGCAATGTCAACTTGTACATCTGCTAGAACTTATAAAATACCTGCAAGCTGCAAAGACATTGAATTTGTTTCTCTAGTGTTGTTGTCTTGGATAGAATCATGAACACTATTAAACTCCCCCCATTCCTCCTTAGCATTAAGTACTATAGATGTATCTTTAGGTTTTTCTTTTCATAACATTCTTTATTCCTGGCCTTCCAAATATTTCATAAAATATAAGCAGTTAATCTGGCTGCTTCTTCGTTTTTTCTCTGAATAGTGGCCTGTCTAATCATATTCCAGCATTGCCAAAAATCTCCTCCAGCATCTTGGAGACCATCCAACTTTATTGGAGTCATTTTCCATACATCTTTAGCATGTCTACAAAAGAAAAAATATATATATGCTCCACACTTCCTGGAATACCATCGCGAGAGTTAACTCAGGAGTTCCTTTACCAGTCTTTTTTAAAATATTAGATGCATCTAGTACAGGTACAACGTTATTAAGACGTTTCCATAGGAAATGCTTAATCTTATATTCAATTGCAGCTTAAGATCTCAAAAGATCCATAAATCCTTTGTCGATTTGCAATGCTGGATTCCTCATAAGATTCCTTCCTATATGCTTTTGCTTCTTCTCTTATCTTCAACTCATTATAACCAGATTTCACTTTATACAATCCTGAAGAAGAGTGACATCAAAACCATTTATCATATCTCTTGGTAACAGAAATAGGAACCTGAATATCTTGTTAACATCACTAGAACAGAACAAATGCTTAATCACGTTGACATTCCAAGTGTTCCCAATAATTAGTTGATCTACAGTAGAGATCTTACTCTGAGAGGGCTTAAGAGTGCTAATCTTTCTTTTCTCATTCCCATTAACACATCTATCCTCCCACACAGCCACTGTCTTGCCATCTTCAATACTTTTTCTATGACCCTCACTAATGAACTGTCTAGTGCCACTACTAGAAAAAATTCTTTTAGCAACGGAATTTAACAATGAAAAAAATTCCGTTGTAATTTGCAACGGAAATAGCAACAGATTTTCTTAAAAAGAATTTTCCTTTTTCCAAATCCATTGCAATGGAAATTTCCGTCACAAAACTAAAAACAATAAAATAAAAAATATTTTCAATGCATTCATAAATGACTATAATTTACATGCTACTTACTTAAAAACAAATATCAACACATCTTTAATTAGCAACCTATATTCCATTGCTATATTTATAAATATATATATATATATATATATATATATATATATTAAAAACCTATAAATTAATCACTTAAATTAGATAACTAATCAATCCTTTCTACACTCCTTTCGGCATATCTGGTTATTTTCTCCCCCATCCCCTACCGAGCGGCCCCTTCCTTCTTCTCCCTCTTACCAAAAAATTTTCCCATCTCCTCCTCGACCCTACTCCTTCAAAACACCCCCACCCACACTACTACTCCACCATAGACTAGTGCAACCCTCCTCCACCACCATCCATCCTCTTCTCCACACCCTTTCGTCTCTAAACTTCCACCCGATTCACACCACCGACTCAAGCCTCCACCCTTGAAGCCGCGCCACCAACTTCGAAGTAACTCCTCAAGCCGGCGCTGCCACCACATACAAGTAAAACCCCCTTTGATTTGTACTAATTTTATGTTTCAAACCACACCCCCTTTCTTCCCCTAACCCTTCTTCTTTCCTGTTTCCTCTGTAGGTTCGTCCCACTCCGAGCCTTAGGCCACCACCTCAAGTGTCGGACCACCAACTCAAGCTGCCAACACCTCAAGCCACCTTCACATCAAACTCCAAGGTACAATTTCATGCCCCTTTCTATTTTCTATGAAATTCCCCACTCGATCGATCCCCATTTTAGGGCTATAGCGATCTAAAATTACTGTCAGTTGAGATTTATGAGAAATTTTAGTGACGGTTCAATGGAAAAACTTGGTTCATTATAGAGCTTCGTATTTGAAAGATCAAGTATTATTCAATATACCGAGAGAGAGAAAGAAGAGAGCCAAAGATCTGGTGGAGGAAATAATTGGATGGATAGGAGCGGGACAGAGTGGAGGAGTAGCAGAGGCCTCGTGGGTAGCGGGAGATACATGGAGAAGACAACTGAGAGAACTATCGGGCTTGGGGATTGGGTTGACTTGAATGAGGGTCGTTCTGGTATTTCATTAAACTGTGCTATGGAATTAAGATTATTACTGTGGAAATATCATTTGCCGCCTTCTTGGTATAAGACAATGCCATAGTAGGATCAACAGTTAAAATAATTCAGTAGTGTAACCATTTCCTAAATGCAACAATGCTTCACATTTTCTAGAATACACAACTGGTCCCTCATGTAGCTTAGAAATAGCCCTTGTATTGACAACAAATTGTTAGTCAAAAGCACTTCACACATAACTAAAGTTATTAATGCTGAACACTATAAGAGACAATTCCAGCTACATTATACAATTCTACAAGTTTGGAAGAAGCAAATGGTTAATCTTACAAAAAAAAAAGGATTTCTCCTATGACTTCTAAAATTCCTAGGTTCTTTTTTTTTTTAAAAAACTGAATAGTATCCAAGATTGCATTGTTACAGTAAATGTAGAGGTGAATTACATGAAATAGAAAAAGGCGAAAAATCTAACCTTTTGCGGTAATCTTGCTGCATCTTTTAACAAACTCCTTAAAAAGCCAAAAGATGTTGTCTTAACCAATATCATATATATGAAATATATACTGGATTATCACTTAATCATTGACTACTGCAGAAAAATTAAAATAAAATCAAAAGAAAATTACAAAAAAAAAAAAAAATCAAGATGTACTACTTAAATGGACAAATATGGACCATATTAGAAATCTTAAATAAAAGAATTCAAAGACACTATGGATAAGATAAGTAAAGGTAAATTAACCAATACTCTGATGGTGTTAACAACTCATCGTACATTACAGAGTCATATTACTAATTCCCTGACACATTGTTCCCCTACTTGCCATATACACATAATTTGCTTGCAAAATCAGAAAATAAGGAATGGATCAGAATAGTATTTACCAACGACTAGAGTTGTAGATAAATTTTGATTTTCTTCTTCATCTTTATCTAGATTGTAGTCATCCTTGAATGTTACTATTAGGAAACACGATCTGATATGTTAGAGAGTGAGATATTAGAGAAGGGAAGGTTTTCTTTGTTTTACTTTTATCTTTCCAAAAAAGTTAACACCTAGTTTTTTAAGCCCTAGTATATTATTGGGATAAATTTTTCTTTTTTCCTGTTTTTTTCATATTAGTTGACCTAGATTACTCTATCAATCTACACATAATTTTATGAAAAATACTTAAGTAAGCCTGGTCTTAGGCCTTTTTTGTAGAAGAATCCTACTTGTCATATTTACATTTACAAAAGTAACAAATATAGTGCTATTTTCCTGTCAACTTTAAAATATGATGTTTCTAGATTACTAAAAATTGATCCTATTGCATGCAAGCTAGTTTAAGTCTCCAAACATAGTTGAATTGTTTTTGTTCTTCAAAATATGTTGAATACTAGCTTCATATAATTGGTTTCAAGTTGTGATAGCGTCTTCCTTTCTTGCTACCCAATAAAAATATAAGTACTAATTTAATTTAATTATTAAACATGTACCCGATTCCTTGTTTCATTTCTGGTTATTGATCCACAATTTCCCTCAATTTCTCTATTATGTTATCATACTTAATTTCTTGCTCTCGTTCAGGGTGCTGAAAATCTAGTGGACATTGCGGGACAAAAATCAAGTCTATCGAAGAGCATTGGCAAAGTAAGTCTCTTTTAAACATATTTAACATGTGAAAATCCCATTTAGGTTGATTCGTGTATGTGGAATTAGTTGAGATACAAGTCATAAAATTGGTGCATAATTTTTTAACATTTTAAATTGTTGTGTATCTTTTGGATCGACCCTTGTTGGGTCATGATTGATTATTTTATATCCACCCTTGTCGGGTCATGATTGATTATTTTGTATCCACTCTTGTAGGCTACTTTAAGTTGAACTTTTCTCATTTGTGAAAGTTTATTCATCTTACATTCTTATTATTAATCAACTTTTGTCCATTCTATTCATTAGTGATAGTAAAGATTACTTGAATGAACTTTCTGAATATTAAATTTCTGAGTCAACCACTGATGGTTCACGAATGATTGTTTTGATTGGTTTGAAACTGGGGAAATGGTCTAAATTTAGGGAAAACTCTGCCAAAAATTGCATTAAGAATAGAATAAGCTTCCAGCTATTGTTAATCATAGACCATAGAAAAGTTTAATGGAATTCCATGAAAAGGATGACATCTAGTCAATGTCTCTTATAAACATCTAAAAGTGTTTAAGAACAGGTCTCTAAAATTTGGACACGAGTCCACCTACACGGAGGAACACATGTACACAAAGTTTCGCAATGAAAGTTATAGTTAGGGGAAGAAAGGGAGTCTGGTTTGAACTGTATTTTAGTAGCAAACTCCAATCGCTATACCCATTTAATTACTCTCATATGTTCCAAATTTTCTCTAAATATGAAGAAACTTGCTTTTCTCATTTATATTATGTACTTCATGATAAATAGTTTCAATAGAACTCATATCATCAAAATAAAAAGGTTATTTCCATGACCAATACATATGCCAGAACAATACCATAGCATTACAGATAAAATTTTCAACAGCATAAAATGTAAACTTTCTAAAGAAAATAGTAGGGTACTAATAAAGATCACGTTTTAGATGTTTAATATAGAGCAGCAGAATTAATAGAAAAATGATAAAAAAAAATTAAGTCTCATAAATCTAACATACTATGAGAAGTGTCATGGTAAGAAAGAGACATACTATGAAATTTGTGACATACCTGAAAAGCAGCAAAATAACAGAGAATAAATCCCAATTAATAATTTGAAAGCTAAAGTAGATAACCAAGAAGTCCAAAAACAAAATAAGTTCTAAAAGTAAATAATCTCAAAATAACATAAGAAGACCCCTAAATAGTTATTTGGTTTTTTGGAGTAATATGTTATGATTAAGGGCTTATAAGTCATTTCACACTTTTACAAAGAGAAAAAATCAAAAATCTTTTCCACATTGCAATGTAATGCTTGAAGAAGCACTTGATTTTATTTTATTCTGTGTACACACACATATATAAGTAGTCTTCTTTCTCAATAAGTGATCAAGAATATATATATATATAACTAGTTTTGATCCCTTTTATTCAACGGAAGAAACCATGAAGATGATAGAAAGCATTTCTAATTTTTATGTCAAATATTATAAATCTTTTACAATTAAATTCTAACAATTAATAGCACCGAATTTTTATTTTTATTTTTTGAAATTTTCATAGCCATGAGGTGGGAATGCATAAACAAATTATGTAATTGCAAAAACAAAGTAACCAAAATGAGCTCAAACTTGGAAGATGGCAAACAAATTTTAGTTCATATTGCATCACTAAGTAATTTAACAAAGTATAATCACTTTGAGTATTCATAATTAAACATGAAGGCCCAAAAGATTATCCAAGGTATGGGTGACCAAAACTTGAATAGCAGTATAGAAAAAAAAAACATAATGCCATCAGTAAAGGAACAACAAACCCGCAAGAATAAGACAATTTAATGCACCACAATGGCATGCAAAATAACAAAAATAGAGGCCACAAATTTGGGAGAGATAAAATGATTTTTCCATTCCTTATTTTCTGATATTTGCAAGCTATAATAACATGGCATATATAAAACAAACATAAGACTCTTGCTCAATTTTTTTCCCTTAAGACTCCTAAACTAATTGAATAACCAAAACTATATAGACTATTGAATGTGATTGAAATTTGTATCAATTCCCGACCTTGCTAAAACCAAATCAACTTAAAATTCTTAAGTAATTGAAACTAAATAAAACCACAACTTTGATTTAGATAACCATATAACATAATCACAAGGAGTTCTCATTATCACTTCAAATGATAAAACAATCAGATTTTGTACAATTAGCAATTAATAGTTCAAGAAAATCGTTCTATTATATTTATCTACATCTAGTAGGAGAGATCTCGCACAACAATACATTGTAGATTACTTAAATTGTATTACTATCTTTCTATAATTTATATTCTAGCTAGCATATTGAAATAGAAATTAAGCAACTATAATTGAATATAATATGTACGAAATATTAGTTAGAGTGAAATTTGCCCGAACATACTTTTTGTTAGGAAATTTGTTAGGATTTAATCCACGAAAAAATATACATAAAGCCTTTTGTATTTCCAAATTTATTTGAACTTTGAATTAACAATATGCTATGAGAATTCATCCTTCAAATAGGTCTTTATAGTTGATCCCAAAAAATTATTTGCATGGACTTTCCAAATAGCTGTCCAACATTGGTTAACTTTGATTTTATTATTGAGTGAGCAAAAATCAATATGTAGACCAAAAATAAGAACATAAATCTTGCTTTCAAAAATTTCAGGATTGATCCAACAATAACATATAAATATAAATCATTAATCTCTTGGGTGAAAGAATAAGAGACTATAGATGTAAGTGTCGGCAATAGCTAACTCCATGTCCAAGTTTCTCTCTTACATTTCTTTCAACTGTCAATAAATATTTCTCTTATATTTAATAAATATGAAGAACTTAGGACATGCTTTTACTATTAACTATCATCTTCAAAAATCTGTTATAACTATGCACCCATCATTGATACTTAAAGCTTTATCAATTTTGATTTTTTTACCAACCCTTCAAATATTATTATAATTCAAAATTTTCCGAAAGTCTAGAAACAATAGTTTGGGATTCTTAAACGCAACAAAGCAATAGAATTGCTAAAATGAAATGAAAATTCTCAAGACATTGACTTACATCCATTCATGGTGGTTCAAGAAATTCACTTACAGAGGCATTGAAGATTGTTCTAATAAAGAAAAAAAAAAGAGAGAGACCCTGAAAAGAAACAAAATTCAATAAAACTGATGACATATTAATTCAAAGAACAAAAGAATGACGTGAATTGTGATAAAACTAAAACTATAAAGAGAATTAATAGAAATTTGTCTAATAAAAGTGAGATAATAGGAATATATTTTTTATCACTCCGAAAATGGGTTTTTAACGTTCGTTTCACCTTTACTATCACCACCCCAAATTGCTGCAACAACACCTTTATATATAAGCATGTTTGATTTTTTGATGGGTTTTTATTTCAAAATAGATAAAGATGTTGATAAGTTTTTGAGTTTTTTGAAATTAAAAAGAGATTTGTTAAGAGATAAAGATTAATAGCAGTTAATAGAAAATTTCAAAAATTAGTAGCAGTCATCATCGATAGTTTGAGAATTGGGATAAAGAAGAATAGAATAGTCGAGATGGTGAGGAAAGAGAAAATAGGAGGGCTTTAGAGAATGGGTGTAATATACGTTCCAATTAGGTCTTGCCAGATAAGAAAGCGAATGTGGGATGGATAAGTATTAAGGGTCAACTTTGTCATATTTTTATCTTCTTCCCCAAAATCTGTCTTCAACTAGTGATCGACCATATAATCCCACACAGTAAATATTACACACTTCATTATCTTCATTGGCAAGAAATAAATGAAAAAAAGTTTAAACTTTATATTAATACAAATTAGTAAGATCAATGTATGTAGTAGCTTTGTTGCAAAGCAAAAAAATTTTACAGGATATGTGACAATGTTGTCCTTCCCATCACCATCAGCTATAAAAGCCTATATATCACATGTATTTATTTATTTATGCAGTACTACATGACCAAATAAATATTAAATTTGTCATTTCAACTCAAATTAGATTATCAAGCGACAAAAATATATCACAAGTGATATGCTATATTAGCACAACACAAAGCTTTAAACGTTTGCATATGATTCATTAATTACTTAGTTTATTTCAAAATGGACTAATAGATAAGAAGACTGGAATCAAATCTTTTGAGACCATGGTGTATATTGAATTTATCTATCTTTATTCAGTTTGTTTTAATGATTAAGTTTTATGATTGGTTTGGCATGTTAATTTCTTTTTGGTCCTAGATTAATTCAAATGATTAAGATTATTGTCGTACATGGTAGAAATGTGGAAGATTATGTTTCAATCCACCTTTATAATATCTTAGAGAAAATATACTTTACATTGTATTTGGAAAAGAAATGCTCAAAAAATTGGGGTATACATTTCTGAATTAGAATGAACTTAATCTTGCAGATTGTGTTCAATTAATCCACCATTTTACTCGCAATTGTTATAAAGCCAACTAACTCAGCTGCATAATTTTAAGCCTATGCTTGGTTATTGGTGGCCTTACATTTTATTTGCTTCTTAAAACTCCATTAAATTTATCTATTACAATGAGCACTACTAACTTTAAAGTCAATGAAATACATGTTTCATGCTAGCATCTTCCTTTCTTGCTACTCAATTTAAATACAAGTACTAATTTAATTTAATGTACTAAATGTGTATCCGATGTGGCCTCTATTTTTATATTAATCTTCAATTTTAAGTCTATTATTTTGGTTATAAATATAACCTCCTGCTTTCGTTTAGGGTGGTCTATTCTATTACAGAAAATTCTTTATACAACAATCATGTGTAAACAGAAGAGCATTTCTACGAATTAAGTTTTCCATCATTCTATTTGTGTTACAAATTATAAAATTCACAGAAACTTTGTGATATATTAAATTTTTGTGGATCTTTTGGATGACCCTTACTGGGTAATGATTGATTATTTTGTATAAACCCCTGTCAGGTCATGTTTGATATTTTAAGTTGCATTTATTTTAAAATTTCTTTTGGATGACCCTTGCCAAGTCATGATTGTTTTATTCATTTATAGTGACAATAAAGCTTACTTGGAGTAAAATTTATGAATATTAAATTGTTAATTAAACCCTTGCAGTGTCTTGAATGTTTATTTTGATTGGTTTTGAACTAGGGTATTGGTACCATATTCTTGATCTAAAATATGATAACTAAGAAATATGACATTTATTGTTAAATTCTAAAATGTTTGAATATTTAATTATCAGATTATGGAAATGCGCCATAGTTGTATTTGGATATACAAAAGGCTCTTGCCTAACCGTTCTGATTATACTTCACAATTTATTGATGGTTTAAGTCAATTTGTGCAATTTGCATGCATGCAACCACAATATATAAATGATCATGAAATTCGGTGTCCCTGCACTAAGGATAAGAGCACGATAATGAATCCTGACAATGTGGTTAAGCAAATTCTAAAATTCAGGTTTATGTCAAATTTGGTAATGGACTATACATGGTATGTTGGGGAGTCTGAACCAATTGGGGTCGATATTCACATTGGTGATTCTAGTACACCTAAATCTATGAATGTCCATCGTTGCACATACCAAAATATGCTATTTGATGTTGCTGGTCCAAGTAATACTGGATTTGATCACCACCATACAGATCAAAACAATAATGATATAGATGAAACTCCAACTAGCGAGTCTGTACGATTTTAACGATGTACATTAAAATCTGTTTAACAGCAACTATATCTCGATTGTGAAACATTTTTTGAACTATCCATGGTAGTTCAATTGATGAGTCTAAAATCTGATTACAACTTATCTCAGGGATGTGTGGATCGAATGTGTGATATCATAAAACGGGTAGTTCCTTCCAGTAATTGTGTGCCAATTAACTTCTATGACACAAAGCAACTGGTAAAGAAACTTGATCTCTCTACAGTTAAATACAATTGTTGCATATATTATACACATCTAATTGTACTTAGCCGGAAATTTTTGACACAACCCGATAACACGACACGAATCACGACACGAAATTAATAGGTTATGACACGACCTGAAATTTATCGGGTCATTATTGAGTCAACCCGTTTATGACACGAAATTAAACGGGTTAGGTTGGGTCAAGCCATGGGTTGACACAATAACCCATTAAATTATTGTATGAATAGATTTTGCTAAAGTTTTTATTTTATTATAATTTAATACAGTATATTTTAAGATTGTAAATAATAGATTTAATATTAGATTATTATATCAAACATAATAATTCTATTAAATATTATCTAAAAATTTTCAATAATTTTAATTATGTGTTTTAAATTACTATAATAATGAGGTTTGTAATAATAATTGTTTGAGATATTAAATAATCAAAATTTGATATTTGAACCCAAATGGATCGCAAGTTATGTAATTGTTAAATAGGCTGAAGCTCATTGTCAATAGTAAATGGGTCAGACACGAGCACGACACGAACCTGAATGAGTCAGACACGAACACGACACGATAAGAAATGGGTCCCACACTATGGTCACGACACGACACGAACACCATAAGAAATGGGTCACTCCTGACACGACATGATAACTTGATAACTCGACCCATTGACACCCCTAGTTGTACTATAAGACTAGCGAAAAAGAATGCAGACTTTGTCATCATCCTTGCTACAAACCTCCTAAAAGGGGGAGGAAAAGATGTAAATCGGTTCCTTTCAAGCGAATGCGTTACTTGCCACTCATTCCAAGATTGAAAAGGTTGTATGCCTCATTTCGCTCAGCAAAACAAATGAGATGGCATTTTGAAAATAGAAGAGAGTTGGGTGTCTTATGTCATCCATCAGACGTTAAAGCATGGAAACACTTTGATCGAACGCATCTAGATTTTGCCTCAGAACCAAGGAATGTTAAACTTGGCCTGTGTGTTCAGATAGTTTTAACACATTCAATAATAATAAAAAACCATATTCATGTTGGCCTGTAATTGTTATTCCATATAACCTTCCTCCGAAAATGTGCATGACAACTCCATATATGTTGTTCCTAACTTGTTTGATTCCAGGTCCACATAATCCAAAAAGTAGGATTTATTTTTATTTGCAGCCTTTGATTGATGAGCTTAAATTTTTATGGGAAGAGGAGGTCCCAATGTATGACGTCACCAAAAAAAAGAATTCCAAATGAAGGTAGACTCATTGGACAATTAATGATTACCCTACTTATGGCATGCTATCAAGGTGGAGTACAGCTGGAAAATTGGCATGCTCTATTTGTAGAAGACCAAGGCATTCACATTGAAATTTGGAGGAAAAAATTCATGGTTTGATTGTTATCGGCAATTCTTGCCTATTGATCATGTTTTTATGAGGAATAAAGATTCTTTTTACAAGAATCATGTCGAAAGATCAAACCCGCCTACCAGGTTAAGTGCTGCCGAATTGTTTGAGCGAGTTAAAAAATTGCCCCACATACTAGAATTGAAAGTAGATCATGAAAAAATTGAAGGATATGGGATGACACACAATTAGTCCAAACGAAGCATATTTTGGGATTTACCCTATTGGAAAGATAATCTAATCTGCCATAATCTAGATGTTATGCACATAGAGAAAAATGTGTTTGATAATGTGTTCTACACTGTGATGGATAACAAAGATAAGACAAAAGACAATTTGAAAGCAAGGCAGGACTTGGGTGTATATTGTAGGCAAAGTGAATTAGAGTTGAAGGCCTTACAAAATGGTAAGCTTGCCAAACCTAAGGCAAACTCTACTTTGACAATGGAATGTGTACGAGAGATATATTTTTGGCTTTAGGGGTTAAAGATATTTGAATCTATATTCATCTGACATCTTTAACCCTGTCTGAATAGACACAATTAGTTGTGTATGAAGAGCCATGATTGTCATGTGTTTATGGAGCGCTTATTACCAATTGCGTTTAGTGCATTGCCTAAATCAATATGGAAGCCTATAACTGAATTGTGTCATTTTTTTCGTGATGTGTTGTACAGAAGTGCGAGAAGATATGTTGTCGTTGATGGAGATAAATGATATTCCAGTCATATTGTGCAAGTCAGAATGAATATTTCCACTAGGATTTTTTTTATGTAATGGAGTATTTGCTCATACATCTACCTTACGAAGCACTAGTTGAAAGACCCATTCAACATTGGTGGATGTATCCATTTGACATGTAATAATCATTTTGTAAAGTTTTAATTAGCATTGACATATTGTAAATTAATAATATCTATCTTTTTTTGTTAAATCAAATATAGATTTTTACACAACTTGAAAGGTTTCGTTAAGAATAGAGGTCGTCCAGAAGGCTCAATATGTGAGACTTATCTATCTCTCGAGACATCATACTTTTATTCTTATTACTTTGAAGTTGATGTAAAAACAAAAGCCACAAGGATTAAGCGAAATGAAAATGATGGATTTGATGCAACCTTACCTGTTACTTTATCTGTTTTTAATAAAACAGTGCGACCAACTGGTAAGAGTGAACGTCAGTTCTTGATTGATCAAGAGATGGCTACTGCAAACTTGCACGTGCTATTAAATTGCGATAAAGCCAAACCATTCCTGACGTAAGAATAACATTCATTATTTGATTTAACTTGGTTGTAAATTATGTTATTACTTATTAAAAAAAAAATATTGTGTGTAGGATTTATGATATACAGTGCGACGTTATTATCATCAGCTAACTGATAAGGAAGTCGAGAAATCAGTAGAAGTTAACTTTGTAGTTTGGTTTTGTGAATATGTAAGTATTAGTACAACATTCAATAAATAACTAATTGTAAATCCTAACTAATATAACATTTTACCAATTATGAATAGGTTGTAAATCCACAAAACATGGTGCGAAATCAGCATTTGCATGACCTATTGTGGGGCACTAGCAGAGAGGTTCAAAGATGGACAAAATTCTTTGTCAATAGGTGCCTTCTTTAACACCTAGTCATAATTTCAAAGAAACACCTAAATCCTACTACTAACTAGGTGGCATCCCGCAAGTATATGGTTGTCAACTAGTAGCAAAGGAAAGTAGGGATCACGTTCCCACAAGGATTGGTCAATAATTACCGGTTATTTGGTTAGATTTCAAGTTGAAGCGATTGATTAAGTGAAGAGATTTAACTAAAACTATAACTAATTGAACTAATAAAAAAATTTAAAGTAAAGATTAATCACTATGAAAGCAATTAGAAAGAAAGTATCTTTAGAAAGCAAATAAAGCGAACAATTAAAAAGAAAAGCATATTAAGCAAGCAACTAGTTAATCTAAACTATTCATTATCCCTAAGCAAGTACAATTAGAGAAAGCCCCTAATCTATTCTAAGAAAGCAATTAAAAAGAACGTATTTTTAAAAAGTAATTAACTAACCTAAACTACAAATTAACACTAAGAAAGCACAATTAAGGAAAACCCATTAACTAATCCACCAATTAAACTAAGAAAGCAAGTAAAGAAAGTAATTAAATGAAAAACCCATAAACTAATTTATCCTAATTAACCAATCTAAACTATGAATTACCACTAAGGAAGTATAATTGAATTCCTGGAAACCCATTAATCAAACTAACAATCATGCAAAGAGAGAAAATATATGAAAGTAATTAGACTAATTAAACTAAGGAAATATGAAATTAAAGTTTAACTAAAAGAGTTTTAACATAAACAAGGGACTTACCACTAAAAAGCTTCAATCTTTAGCTAGGAAATTGTGATTACAAGAAAGAGAAATCCTACTCTAATCTAATCTAAGAAAACCCTCCCCAAATGGGGAGGAAAAAGGAAGAAAATTACTCTCTAATCTAGCCTACTTCTACTAGCTAAGTTCTCCCTCAAATGAGCTTTAAAAGGGGTATATATAGTGCTAGGGTAGTGGGATAATTGTGCAGCAAAAATCAGCCCCGAACAAAGTCATTTTTTGCTCCAACCGCCTCTAGACCGTGATCTCAAATTTGAGAAGGCGGTTCTGGACTGAAACTTCTGAAATGCAGCACTTCACAGTTTTGCTTCCAAAATTTTCATCCGACGTCCGATTAATGCACCATTTTTTTCATGGTACGACCGTAACACATAGGAGAACATTATTATATATAATAAACACTTAAAATAACACCTAAACATATAAATAAAAGTCTAACAAAATAGGCCAAAAAATGAAGGGCAAACAAAGACGAACGAAAACTTAACTCCCAACGAAATTAAGTCAAACACACGACACAACTCTAAATGGAAAAACCTAATAAAATGTGCTAATTATCACCTAAATAAGTACTTCAACACTTAATAAACACATACTAACACATTCTAACACATAAAAGAAAAATAGATAAAAACACACGAATACACTAAAAATACTCGAAATTTGGAGCAAAATCATCAAGTTTAGGGTATATATAACTCTAGTTTTCTAGAGTTATCAATAGGTACATCTTCCATACTAGTGAATGGGCAAAGGATAGGAAGACCAATAATAACAGAATATTTGTTAAAAGTGAGGGGTCTAGTAAATTTTATGGTATCCTTAAAGAGGTGCTCGAATTGCAATATCCAAATCAAAAAAGAGAAAGTTGTTATTTTTAACTATGATTGGTTTGATTCTGTGAGTAATCGAGGTATTAGGGTGCACAACCAATATGGAATTGTTGAAATTAGGAGAAATGGGAGATATCCAAAATTTGACCCATTTATACTTGCATAACATGCAGCTCAAACCTATTATCTTGCTTATTCTGGTAGAATGAGGGACAAAGTCAAGGCCAAGGAGTAGAATTGACAAGGATATAATGTAGAGAATGCGTATCAATTCTTGAAATGTGTTCTAAATGTTGTCACAGTTTTAGATAATGATCCCATTGGTCTTCTAGCAGACAGTGATGGGGTATATGAAGAAATTGATATGCAAATTGAAATTCCTTTAGTAGTTCAAGAAGCAGAGGAAGAAGAAAATGAGGATGATGATGAGGAGGAAGAAGATGAAAAAGATGAAGATGATGAAGAATAAGAAGATAAGGATGACGAATTTAAGATGAAGGTGAAGAGGAAGAAGATGAAATTGTCCAGTCTGAGGAAGAGGAAGATGATGTACATGAGGATGAGGAAGATGACGATTGCTAACTTCTTTTCCATTTAACATGAATTTTTAATATACCATAAATTTAGAGGATTTTCACTTGGAACTATTACTTTTAGTATAAAGATGATGGGTCCTTTCTTTTTTTTTCTTTGTTCTTTTTTGTTTTTGGAACTATTACTTTGTGTTTTTTCTTTTTTGAATTAAAATTTATGGTAGTTAAAAATTTGGATCGGTGTTATATTTGAATCATTTGATTATTAGCAGTAAGTGATTTAGTCTTTTGATATTTCTGTTTTTAATTTTTTTTTGTGATCATTATATGGATAGATCACATTCTTTTGTTTTTTTAAAGTATGTAAATGAAATTCCTAATAATGTTAATTACTCATGCTGTTATTTAAATGTTGATGTTATTGCAAATGCTATTTGTTTTGTAATGGAACTTAGAATAAAGGTGGCTATTGCTACTTAGTGATTGAGTAGGGTATTTTGCATAAATATTTCCAGTTTAATTGACACAAGTCTTTTAAAATTGGTCTTTGGTGGTTTGTAGTTTTGATTTATGAGATTATTGTAAGTAGTATTGGAGTGGTTACTTGAATGAACTAATAATTGTTTTTTTAGTTGGATCTCTCAACATAGATTATGGTGTACGTACTACTAATTTTTCCTTTTTAATAGTTGAAACTTTTTTTGTAATCTAGATGTTATAAGTTTTCTGGTGAGATTTTCTTAAAATGTTCTGTTTATGTTATCCATGACACATGACTAAACTAGGTGACTTGGTACAAATGGAGACTTTAACATACAAGAAAATGTGAAATCTTGTTCTCCTTCCTAAATTGCAAAAAATTAATTCAACATTATTAACCATTTTATTGTCATTAATTGTATAGTATGTGGTTGTTTCAACGCTTTGGTGGTGCTAATAAATTTTGGTTGTGAACATGAAGAATTTGGAGATCATGAAGCCCTTGACCAAGTCTTATACCCACATCCCCCTTCTTCCTACTTCTTTAAGTATCCTACTTATAACTTATAATAGTCCATAATGATGCCTAAATGAACTATTGTAGCCAAAGTTTGATTGTTATTTTATTGTTATCAAACTTTTGAAATTTAAATTTATATATTCTCTAGCCTCTTTAGTAGGACATGCAACTGGAATGAATTGGGAAGTTAACTCTATGTTTTAAATACATAATGTGAACCTATTCTTATTAGTTGGTTAATGCACTCAGTTAACTACCGATGTATGTGTGTCTATATATATATATATATATATAGAGAGAGAGAGAGAGAGAGAGAAAGACAGAGAGAGGCATACCCACGCCTTGCTTGTGGGTTAATAACTAGTTTAGTAGAAGTGTACTAAAACAGAGTACACTTCCATTTCTTATCTTTTTTTTAAAAAAAATTAACATGAATTTCTTTTATTATTGTACCTTATTGTTTTATAATTTTGCAGATGGTCGATAAAAGGAAGAAAAAAAGCATGGTTGGGAGAGCAAGAAGAAGACGTACACTTATTCTATCATTCATGCCTCCTGTAAACACTACAGTACCACCACCTATATCCATTCCATCATCTATATCCATGTCACCACCTATATCCGTTCTACCCATATATCAATGCCATCACCTACATCTGTTCCACCACCTATATCCATGCCACAGTCTATATATATTTCCCCACCTATATCCATTCCCTCACGTATATCCATGCCACCACCTATATCCTAGCCACCATGTCTTATCACTGGCGTCCGTCCATCTATGTCATTTAGGCCTACTCATGGTGCTCAACAAGTACCGAATAACTATTTTTTCCAACCCTTCACTAATACTACCCAATACCAACAAATTATGTCACCTTCTTCGCAACCATCAGGATCATCAACTTCTTCTACAAATGGTTCTCAATGTGGTACTCAAATTGGGAGCTCCATTTCTAAGACATTTATATTTCCAAGGGGAAAACAGCAATGAACTTACAACTTCCTTATGATATTACTTATTTATTATGGGATATAAATTTTAGTTTCACTTTATTTTATTTTATTTTTTTGTGTTTTATATTTACGTGTATTAAATAATCATAGCATTTTTAATTAATAGGTTTGACAAACAGAAGGAGTGTGCTAGGAAAATTAGTTGCATCATTAAATCCCATTATAATGGTGCTCATCATTCATGGAAAAGGTGCCACGAGAAGTAAGAGACTTATGGTTTAGAGAGTTTGGGGAGAGCTATAAATTCTTAAAGTTATTATATATTTTCAAGTATTGTACACTTTCTTTTACCTTAATATGCTAACTCATACTATTTTTTTGGTGCTACAAATTAGAACACTTATTGTTGGGTTCTGGACAAGGAACATGAAATAGCACGATGTTTGAGCATCATGGCTCTGAATCTAGAAAGAATTTGATGGGGAAAGTTAGAAAGAAAAAGAAGAAGCCTCATTGGATTGGGGAGTCTCATTGATTGACTTAGAGAAGCAGTGGGATAACAAGGATTATAAGAAAATGTGCAAGACAAATCAAAAGAATCGTGAATCTGATTGCAATGGTCAAGGAAAACCAATTCACTTTGGTGGAAGCATCACTTATTTGACCCATCGTGATAGAATGGTGATTGTATTTCTCATGTTATTATTTTACCTTTAATTGAATTTTGTTTCATATGTCTCATATATTATTTGTTTTAATGGTAGGCAAAAGATCTTGGTAAAGACCCTGGTGTAGCTCGAACTTTTCTACGTACACATTCAAAGATGATTGATGGCAATATACGATGGGTAAATGAACGTGCACAAGATTTTCATGTAATTATTACATATTAAAATAGAACATATTCTTGAGTGGCATAAGAGATCTAATTACATGTACATATTTTATTGTAAATTTGTAGTTTAACTGATTATTGATATAATCTTGGAATATGATTTCCCTTTTATGTAATTTGGGAATATGACTTCCCTTGGACTGCTTTTACAATATTTATATCTAACTAATTAAAATCTCAAAATTATTGATTACACTTAAAAAATATAATTACTACTAGAATTAATATAACTATTATGCGATTGATAGGACAAATTTACTGCAAAATGAAATGCTTTACTATCTGGTTATAATTGTTCACAAGTTGAGGGAGAGACATCATTACAACCGCCCTCTAAAATGGATGGATGGATAAAAGAATTTGGTGGGCCAAAAAAATGATGAGTTTATGGACTACCAGGGAAATCCAACTTGGTCAAAAGCAACTCTAGTTCCACATTAGGGGTCAATTGGAAAAGAAAACCGGAGGACCAGTTGCACGTAAACAAGACCCTCAAGAAAACAACTGAGGAGCTTCAGAAAGATTTGCAGTAAAAATTAACTGAAAATGAACAAATCAAGGCTAGACTAGATACAATTGAGAGAATAATGGCTTCATCACAGTCTAATCCTACATACACTCAGTTTGGCTCAGCTTCAGACTCTGGCTTGCCACCATTTGGTCTACCACCCGGATTTGGTACTTCACATCACAATAATAATGATAGAGGGTGAGAATAATGCATCTAAAGATGACAATGAAAGTAGTGAGAATGATGAGGATGATAAGTGACAGTTCTAGATTTTAAACTTTAGTCGTGTTTTGTTCTTTTTTAGATATATGTTTGTTGAATTATGATACATTTAATTCGTAGTTGAATTAATTATTGATATTGTTGTTTGATTGGGACATGATAATTTGAAATGATAATTTGGTTTTACTTTTGATTGGTATTTGTTGGTTTCAAATGACAATTTGGTTATTGGTAAATTTTGGATTTTTAAATTTTTTAGGGCGATTTATCAGTTTTTTTTGGCAATTTGCTACCGATTTTGCGTTGCTAATTTAAAATGGATTGCTTTCGATTGGCAATTAGCAATGGAGTTTCTCGTTGCTAATTGGCAATTAGTGACAGAATTACCCGTTGCTGAATTAGCAACGGAATTCGCCGTTGCTAGATTGCAACAAAATTTAGCAACAGAAAATTCCATTGCAATTTAGCAACGGCTATTTCTGTTGCTAATTTAGTAACGGAAAAATCCGTTGCTAAATTGCAATGGTAAATTCCATTGCTAAAATTTTCGTTGCTAAATGGATTGCGACTTGTTAGCAACGAGGTATTTAGCAACAGATTTAAGAGTTGCTAACTCAGTTGATAATCTCATTAGCAACAGATTTTTCAAAAAAATCCGTTGCTATTTCCGTTGCTGAAAGACTTTTTTCTAGTAGTGTGCTACTGACACTCTTCCAAAACCAAGATGTCCTTCTATGAATTTCTGCACGCAAAATAGAACTATTTCTACAATATTTAGCCTTTAACACCTTAGAAACCAGTAAATTAGGATGGGTAATAAATCTTCACAGCTATTTGGCCAAAAGAGCTTCATTAAACTGCTAAATATCCCTAAACCCCATACCTCCCTTTTCTTTAGACTTAGACGTCCTGTTCCAACTTATCCAATGTATTTTCTATTCTTCCTTCCTTTTCCCCCACCAAAAATTAGCCATAATACTATTAATCTCCGATATAGTCCCTTAGGAAGCTTAAAACAGACATGACATAGATAGGCATTTTTCAACTTTTGATTCTTTTAGTGACTCTTTCCTATACAGTTCTAAAGATTTGATTCTTGGACTCAGATATCACCATGGGAAGCCCTATTCTTTAACTCTATCAAAAATAGAACAAATGTCAGATTTGATATCCCTGAGAGTATTCTTACTAAAGAAAATAGAGATTTGTCTAGATTAACTAACTGACAAATAGCTAACTCATATATATTGATGATATTCTTTAGTGTACTAGCTTCTTCAATAAATGCTTTTCAAAAAGAATTGAATCATCAACATAAAAATTATGAGAAACAGCAGGAGCATCTCTATAAATCTTTAAACCATAAATGTCCATGTCCTTACAAGCTTGATTAAGTAGATTTGAAAAACCCTTAGCACACAAAATAAATAACTATGGGGACAAAGGTTCCTCTTGTCTAAGACCTCGAGAAGGTTTGAGAAACCCAACCTTTTCACCCAGCATTCAAGTAGAAAGAATAACAAATAGAAGTAACACATTTTCAAATCCAATTAATCCATTTTTGATAAGAACCAAGTTTTTCCATAATAGCAAACAAAAAAAAAAAAAAAATTCTATTCTATCATAAGTCTTGGCCATATTCAACTTTAAAGCTATCTTTTACTTTTAAGGTAATGAAAACATTCATGGCTACAATAACATTATCAAGAATTTGTTTATCAACCAAGAAAGCAGATTGATTCTTGATGTAATCATACAAACATTCAACAATGTTTTCAAGATCATTTAACCTGTCTCTCGGGGCTTTGTTTAACTCCATGCTTCTTGCTTAACCTCATCTCTTCCATAGGCCAGTAATGTAAGCATTCATTTGATCAGTTATCTTAATTGGTATATGTCTATAAGATTTCATCAAAATTGATAGGATTGCTAGAAGAAAATAGGTTCCCAAAATACTTAAGACTCTCTTATTGAATCTCCTCCTGATTATTGCGCCACTGCCCATCTTGTCATTGCAAAGAGTTAATGCTATTTCTCTTCGTTCTATCTTGAACACTTGCATGAAAAAAGATAGTATTCCTATCTCCTTCCTTTAGCCACCTAATCCTTGATTTCTGGAACCAAAAAGCCTCCTCCCCTTTGTATGCTTGATCAGCTTAATTTTCAATTCAGTTCTTCTTCTTCTCCTATCCAGCATTTCCTCTTTATTCAACTCTCTAATCTTCCTCTTCAGCTCATTTATCTTGCTATCAGCATTCCTGTAGTCCTTTTTATTCTAGCTTAAAAGAGCCAGTCTACAAGATTTTATTTTGTGAGCCATTTTGCACATTCTGGAGCCCTCAATATCAGCCTTCCATGCTTGTTTTATAACACTGTCTACCTCAGCCACTTGAGCCTTCCTTTTGTCAAAACAAAACCTTTTTTTCTTCTTCTACCATCTTGTATTGGTATCCAACAACAAAATATAATGATCAGAAGCCTCGTTACAAATATAAGTACAATGAGCCTTGTCATTTTCATTATACCAGTATCCACTGCAAAGAATCCTATGGAGCCTTTCCTTAATCATTCTATCTCCTTTCGATCTATTGCACCAAGTCCAAGGATCACTAGAGAAGCCCACTTCCACCAGCTTATTTTCTAAGATGAATTGATTGAACTCTTGAAAAGTCCACTCTTCCCTAACTCCCCCAAAGAATACTCCTTCTCTACACAACCTTTTATTTCTCTTTCCTAACTTTACTATTTGAACTTGCATAAATACCAACCAACCACCAATCCCCACCTCTCTCATTAGATTCTATTATTTACTTCAATAGTAAAACAGGTAGACAGGAACTCTTTAACTTTAATAGTACCCTTGCCCCTCAAAACATAGCCATCTCCCCAAATTTTCTTTAAGCATCTACCACATAAAGATTTTCCATTCTTATTTTTTTCTTACCTTGTCGGCAGAAAAATCTAGAATTTTTTGTTTCACAAAGGAAAATGATATACGGGGAGAGGAAAAGCACATTCCCCTTCAACTGGGGAACTGTCAAGGGGCCCTTACTCCTTGACAATTCCACATCATAGCTTCATTGGACACTTGGAAGCCCAAAATGGTTGGTCCCCTTCCCCAATTTAAAATCAGTAACTCTAATCAAGCCATCCATCTTTTGTTTCATTGTAGTCTCACTGTCTCCCAATTCCATATTAAACAATTCATCCCTCAAGTCAATTTTTCTTACCATTCAAAACATCAACAAGAATACAAATTCAAAAATCTGAACAAGGGCTTCTGAGAGACTATGGAACAGTCTATTTCATCTACCTTTCTATTCTCCTAAAATTGAATGAAATCATAAGAAAACATCTCACTTTCCGTGAAACCTGAAGAAAATCCCTTTGAATACCAACATTATCATCAGCCTCTGTTTTCTTATGATTTCATTGACCTCCTTACTTGAAGAAAGAGTATGAATTCTCTGCTACCTTTGTCCATTGTTTATTTCTTGTTCTAAAACCTTGTCTGTGACCTCATCATGCTTTGATAACAAATCCGAAAAATATGTAGCCAATTCTTTACTTTCAATCCCTCTCTCTAGAACAATGGATTGAACAAGTTCTTAGGCATTCATTTGAGTTTTGTATGTGCCTTCTCCGTTATAATTACCTTTAAGCTCCAAATTCAAAGGCTTTGGAATAGTGTTTGATTTTTGTGACTGTTCTCCTTCAACTATGTGTTCTATTAGATGGGTTTGATCTTCTAACCCTTTCTTCTTGGATGAACCATCTGGTCTTTTAGCACCTGCAAGCAATCTCCCAGTGTTGGCTTTCAACCAGATGATACCCCAAATTGTGCCTCTTGATATGAACTAGCAACCTCCTACCTAGAGTGACATGATTTGTCTACATGTCCAAGAAGACCATAATTGTAGCAAAAATCCAAGAGCCTCTCATATTTGAAGTTAACCCAAAATTTCACAAAACTTGTTTGTTGAAACAAATCATGGTCACTCTAGGTTTAGACATATCCAAATCCACTAATACTTTAATATGTTTTCACTCCTTACTTCTTGTATGATGAACAACTACATCCTTCACCCTAAGGAAAACACTCCAACTTCTAGTACCAACCTCTTTAATAAACCAGTGCAGGGGTAAATTCCATAACTGAACCCAATAAAGAGAGAAATTGAATATTTTTCATTTATACACATCTAGATTTGCAAAGCCAGTTAATTTTCCTTTTAATTGTCAATTATCCATGGTCTATTATTCAAAACCCTAGATAAATCATTTTTAAGACCAACATCAAATTGGAAGAAATTGGGTCCAATTTCAGTAACAATTAAAACCTTTAGGAGAGCCCCAAGCCTGGATTGCAAAATTTTTTACACCAATAAAATTAAAAATCTTTTCCCCTATGACTTTGCCAATCAATCTTTTGCTGCAGTAATTCACTCATTTCCTAAGGTCAAATACTCTGTATATCTACCTCTCCAGATTTTTCTGCCGACAAGGTAAACCTCTGGAGAATTTTTCCAATTTTATCCACCATAGACCTCAAGATATGACAGTTAAGAGGCAACAAGTGAGTGTATCACCAAGCATGAAGAGAACATATCAGCAGAGTGAGACACTTGATTTTAGAGAGAAGAGCAAAGACCACAAAGAAAAGAGAAATAAACAAAAGAAAATAGAACACGCGTGAGGAGAGATCAAAGGCAAGATAAAGTGCTCATAGTTAATTCTTGTGATCATAAATGAATGGCTAACAAATTTAATGGTCACTAAAATCCAATGGCAAAAAGTTCCAAAACCCACTTAAAAATAGACTACAACAAATCTTCTAGTCCATACTATAAAATGATTTCCAACTCATGATAATTGATAAAACAAATGATAACAAGCATAGCACTTGCCTAAAGTTAGGTTGAGACAAGAAAATTGAAAACTTGAATGTTGAGCAAATCCTGCATTCTGTCTCTTAGCGAGACATCTAGAACTCTCACAAAAGGATGATGTTGTCATAATTCTTCATTAACACATGCAGATATTAAGTCACCATATGTAAGTTGACTATAAGGTGCATTAAATCTATCATTTTGATTCCTTAAAATAGATTTAACTCTTTCAGAAAAAGATTTGGTAACCCAGACAAAAATTTTTCTTTCCAAAATTTTGATTGAGCATCTTTTCTTTGCAAGACTTTAGATAGAAAAACATCTTTGTACCATCTAAAATATGACAATGTTGGACATCTGAGATTTATTAAAAGTTCTTTATGAACTTCAGGAACATGACTAGAAGACTCTAAAAAGTGCTTGATAATGGGGCAAACTAGATGGTAAAAACGGCATTTTCTGGTATAGTGAAACAAAACTATTTGGTTGAAGAGCCAACTTCTTGTTTAACTAGTGTTTTTACCATTTGACGAGAGTTAAATATTTCTTTATGTTGATTATGGGTTAAAATATTTTTCCACTAGCCTTTTAATTAGCTAGAAAATCCTTGAACACATATATATGTAGCAGTTGAATTAGAAGTTTCTTCTATTTTAAGAATTTCAGTGTACATTTGCATACTATTTTGAACATTTAAAATTTGATACTCATTACATCCATAAATATTCCATTTATATACTATATTATTTCGATAACTATTTTGCAATTTTTCTCTTTCTTCTAACAAGATGTCTCGGGGAGTAGGTCTAGGATAATAAAATTGAGTTTCTGGATATTTTGGTTGAAATTGAGAGTGCCTATTTGTAAACCATTGTTTTTGCATCTTATTTATTTCTAGAGAATCATCAACTTTTATATTTGATAGCATATCTATTACTTCATCTATATCAATTTTATCTTCATTTTTGGTTTGAGAGACTAAAACACTTACATCTAGGGTGACATCTTTTAATTTTTTTGTAATAATTCTAATTAAATCCATATACAGCATTTCCAAATGCATCTTTTGGCAAGTCATCAGTAGGTTAGATAAAGGATGGTTGAGTAAAAAATTTTTGATCAATTTTAGGAGAATAAAAGGTAGATGAAATAGACTGTAACTTATTTTCAAGTCTATTTAGCTGATTTGAAATAGTGTCTAAATTAAGAATTATAAAATTATTTGTTTAGCTATTTTAGATATAACAACTTTATCAACTTCTATAAAAGGAACGGCTTCAGTCCTAGCTGTCTTTGTTTCTAGTTTAAAAGGTAGGACTAGGGGATGGATAGATATGAGTAATTAATCATTAGATACTCTCCATGTCTATAAGTATCTTCTAAAACATTTAAATTTGACAAATTTTTGAAAAATAATGCTTTTTCTCCATATATATGAACCAGGTCACAAAAGAAATAATAATTTGAGTTTGTTTAATATAATTTCATAATATTCATTTTTAAATAATTGTTGTTGCGTATTTGAAAATTTTGGAAAAAACATGTTCTAAATTCTTTATATTCCTTTTGTTGAGAATCATTAGTTTATAGATTTGAGATCTATTGTTGTTGAGAAATTGTGTTAATTGAAAATTTTATTTTAGATCCAAGAGAAATATAATCTTTATAAACAACATGTGGAATATGATTTGAAGACTCACAAACTTCTTCAAAATGTATTTTAGGAGTACCAGGAACTGAGTATGAAGAGGATATGAAAATAAACCTTAATGGCTTTGCAAATCTTATCTTAACATTACCATCCTCAGTTTCAACAATTTGTGCACTATGCTTATTAAGTATTTGTATAGGCATAGAAGCTTTTTTAAAGTCCATATATCAGGTAGATTAACTTCACTCCAATTGATCAATTTTGGCAATTGTAAGTTAGACCTATTAAGATTTGTTTCAATTAAAGTTGTTTTGTGACCTGAACTATAATATTTGGCACCTTCTGAGGACTAATTGTATTCATTACTTTAAAATAAATTTTGTATGTAATACTACTATTTTCAAATCCTTGTTTCATATCATAACCTTTAGTTTGAATATTTAAGACAAGAGAATCATGTAAGTTTTTATCTGTTAAGGACACAGAAAAACCTGGATAACTATTAAAATAGATTGGACCAGAGGTTTAATTTGTCGGCAGAAAAATCTGGAGTGAAATTTGTTGTGTTTACAATCTCTAAGTGCAACTAATATAGAAGCATTTATGCCTTCTCTATTAAGATGTTGAAGAGTAACATGAATTAATCGAAAATGCAAGTAGTTAAATGATTGGCATTTGAGTTCTGATAAATTAATAAATTTAGTAGTCTTATTTCTTCAAATGTATGTTGAATAGGAATAATTCTTTCTACGGTCTTAATTGAATATTTTGTCTTGAAATCAAAACTTACGAATTTGTAAATTCTATTTGGTGGAACTTTAGGTAAGTGCCAATTGTGTAATTCATTTTGTTCTATTTGTGAGAACTCTACTATTTCAGTATTTTTAGTAAATTTGTGAGCCTTATTTGAAGACAAAGATGCAAACCACTTAGATAACATACTAAGAAGTCTAAAGGACCGAGTACATTCTTTTGTTTCCTTTAATGAAAATAGAATGACAATTTCATGTTACAAGTTAGAAGCTATAAGATAAAAGAATATTCATCTATATGAACTAATAATCCATTGACATAGAAGATTATCAACGACCTTACCGAGGCATCGGCTATGACTCAATAACACTTGGTCAACTAGCCACACCCAGATCATGAAAAGGTGGCGAGTTTCATAAAAGAGTTCCATCATCTTCTTAAAAGGGCAGACAAAATTCTTGTCCTGGCTATTTTTATTCATAGATGATCATTACAACAAGAATTACAAAAGCAATTATATAGGCCCACCATCACTCTAAAAAATGTTGGAGTTCACAAATGCTGGAATGGCAAGTCTACAATTTGTGAACTCTGGATTTATGTTCAGTAAAAACTGACTACCAATGCTCGATGATCAATCAATAAAAATGGCCGACCTGAGAAGTCCAACCCAAGAAAAAATGACATAGGCTTACAAAAAAATGAAGGGATATTACTAGTCAGACAAGCAAAAGAAGAAACATCTGCATAAAAGTTCTACGTGATCAAAAGAGTAATGTAGACCCGCCGAAGAGTTTTAAGTGGTCGACAAACCTAGAAACAAAGGACAAGCTCGCCGAAATGCTTTAAGTGGCTCAAAGTCCAGAAACTTACATGCATTCAAAGCGCAAGGCTGGCCAAAGTGCTCTAAGTGGCCTATACTAATACTTATACTCATCGCGTTGTGTATAAGAGAAGTGATTATACAAATTCAAGATCAAGCTAATAGCGGAATTGATTATAGACCAAGGGGTTATAAGCTCAAGAAAAAGAATATAAGTTACATTGCTGACCCGCCCAAATGCCTTAAGTGAGCAAAAAATCAAAAAAATAAGGGCAGGCGTGCCAAAAAACTCATAAAAGAGGCAAAATGTCGATTACGATCAATGGCCCGAAATAAAGACCTTAAGCCTAAAAATAAAATAATAGAGGCTTATAAACCCCAATATATACATATAAAATAGGTGAGCCCAAAAAGAGACGATGAACCCAAAAAATCAAAATAAAGAAAGAGAAAGTAATGAATAATGGGTCAAATTCGAACCCGAACAGTGAGCTTATCTGCTAAGCCAATCAACAAAGCCACTAATTTTTATGTAAAAAGTTTCGTCAACGGAACAAAATTCAACAACCTAGAGGGCAAAAGAGCATGTCCTATCAACTAACAAAACTAAGTACAAAAAGTGACCTTCTCATTAAGGGCCTATAAGCAGTAGTTCAGATCTTACAAGTCGAGCTCGGCATGCTCGAGGTCGATCTGCAGCAGTAGGTCAACTCGGTTGTGATCGGTATGTCGGGCATGATGCATAGCCCACTGTCCAAGTCCTCTTCCCACTATAAGTCCACACCTATAAATAGGAAATTTATCTCATTTTTATAACCAATAACAAGTTATGAACACTAAATAAAATATTACACACTTTTTCTCTCTAAATTATTCTATTTCACCTCTCTACTTAACAATCTTTGTTTCATCAGAACACTAGAATGCATGCAATTCAATCAGCACCATAAATGAATTGTATATTACACAGTTGGGAAATTTTTGATAAATAATTGAAGCAACACATGTTTGCTTGTTATCTGTTAGTGATTTATGAGGCCGACCATGCCAAAACTCGCTGCCAAAGCATGGGAACATTATATTGTCTTGGATCGTTGCAATTGACGAGCTGAAGCAAAGATCAATGCTTACAAAGCCAACACCAAGGTTGGTTGGCTCCAATTTGATTGCGAAGAAGTCACTCGGCTTTGAAATCGTGCTTGTCGAGGCTGGGCCAGCCGAGGCATGAAGATGAAACGAATTGAGATCTCTTGTGGGATCAATAATCCGAAGGGAATTAAGCAATTTGACAAATCAGGGGGGGCAGCCAATTGCGGAAAACTGAGCTGAACTCCAAAGTGAAGGTACTGAGCCTTGAAGCTGTACCAATTGACCAAGCGCAAGTTCTAACTTTGCCGAGCTCCGAGCTCTTAATTTCATGCCCGGATAAATAAGCATTAACTCCGCTCCTAAGTGGATTGGCAAAATACATTGCGAGTAATTAGGACGGACAAAGGCGTAAGGGAACCAAAAAGAATGAAGCTAAATCAAAGCAAAAAGGGAGCTCATCTGAGCTCCAAAAAAAAAAAAATGAGGAGATAAAAGCATAGTAGGAGAAGAGGCTTGGATCCATGATGGATAAGTTGAAGTTCTTGTTCGAACTCCGAAGCAAGACGATCAACTTGTTGACCTTATTCTGCTAAAAGATAAGTTTCATACACTTGAAAATAAATTCTCATTCATATGAATTAATTCTATATTGATATCTTCCAGTGGCCTTATTAATTCTATATTGATGGCCTTATTTGATGCTTTCCAATCTTGGCCTCATTTGTACCATCAAAATGCACCTTACAAATAAATAAACCATTACTGCGAGTTTGAGTTTATGTTATGTTTTGCATGGAGAATATATACACATTATATTGACTGCTACACTAACACTACGAAGGAAAATTTACTATTAGCCTGCGGCAGCAAGTTCGATCTGATTAACATGTTTGGGTCTGGCCATTGTTGGTTCGTTTGGACTATCATTATGTTTAGAATCTTATAGATTTGGTCTAACGATTCACTTATAAATCTCGTCATTATTAAAAAAGTTACATAAGTGTTAAATATCATGAACTCATGTGAAATTTGTTAATCTCATTTAACATCACATTGTCATGTGATTTCATAAATAGTCACAGAATCTATGGATAGACTCGTAAATCAAATTTATCTAAATATATATATATTTTATTGTGTAATATTATTTAGAATAATTATTCTAACAACTTTTTGAAATTTAATATATATTTGAAATAAAATATTATTAGAAAACATGGTGTAAAGGAATACTTGCAAAATATTAGAAAAGGATATAATCCATTTTGCACTCCAAAACTTGTCACCATTTTTTTCACATGGTATCCCAAAATTTTTTTTGACGCTTTTCTTACTGCTTCTGTCCAACTGTAAAAAGATTCCATCAATTTAGTGATTTCCATTAACTGTTGGATTAAAGTGGTAAAAAAAAATATTAGGGTGCAAAGTGGTAGAAAAAAGAGCTCAAGATGCAATGTGGCAAATGACAATAAGTTTGGGGTACAAAGAGGAATTACTTGGAAAAAAATATTAGACCAATTAGCAGAAATAAATAGATTGGATAAGGAGGAATTTAGATATCCTTCATTGGAAATCCTAAAAGTAAATAAGACTTACAGTTTTGTATTTGAGAGTCAGGAAAAAAGAAAAATGAGAATTTGGTGAGATATAATTATAATTTAGACACGAAGGATCTTCTTGAAAAATGAGTTTCAGTCTTATACTATATGTATTTTGGATGAATTATTTATCTAACCTCTTAGATAGCATAAAATATTTAATTTAAACTTACAACGTTATTTTTTATTACACGTGGATTGGAACCATGGTTTGAATGAAGAGAAAAGGAAAAACTTTTCAAAAATTTTGCTTGACTTGTCAAAAGTTCTCACATTGCACTCAGAATTATTTTTTGACCATTTTACACCTTAATATTTTCTTTTTGCCACTTCAGTCCAACCGTTAACGAAAATTACTAATATGATAGAATTTTTTAACGATTGAATTAAAATGACCAAAAAAAAAAACATTTAGTATATTCAGAGTTATAAAAATAAAAAAAATAAAAATAAATAAAAAAAGAGAAAAGAAAACATTTCATGTAATATAAAAAATGGTGACAAGTTAAAATGTACAAAGTAGATTATACCCTTTAAAAATAATAATGAATAACATTTTCAATCCAAAGAGAGTAGTTGCAATTTGCATGATAGAAATTGGTAAAACAAAGTCAAAAGCAAAGTTTAGAAGTGATTCAACTCGTTTTATAAAAAATTCAATGTTTAAGTAACATTCATCGACAAAATGTTACCCTTTTATTTTGTGGAGATGTCATGCTTTGTACAAATCTGTGTCTCAAAATTTAGCCAGAACCAAATATTGTTGTGTTAGCTATTTTACACCAAATTAGCTATGTCAAACACTTTTCATCAAAAAAGTTGGGTAAATTGGCCTAGTCAGAATTTCCTCTCAATGGGAAGTTTTTCTCAATAATATTTTTTATATTGTTTAATACATATATGGTGTGTAAGTTCTTACTCCTTCATAGTTATTTGTTAATAATTTTATTAATATGCACACATACTTGGGTGTGCCTATTTTCTCTTTCTTTTTAGGTTAGCTGGAGGCTAGTGGGGGCACTTGCACCTACTACCTTCATGCTGGGAACGCCCCTAGTTGGTACATTATAAGAAACCCACTTGTAGTTTGGCTAATATTAAGATTTTTCGCAAATGGCTTGCAAAATTATAATCAATACCCTTTTGATTAGATGATTTTTTTATAAAATAAATAGAAAGTTAGAAGCACAATAAATTTGTGCAAACCCCTAAATCTAGTACTCCTTCACCACTAAGAAACCCCCCACCGTTAGAAGAGGGTGGTTGATTTTTATATTAAAATATATAAATAAGGGTTTAAATGACTAAAATAACCTTTTAAATAAAAAATTTTCAGCAACACAACAACATTTGACAGAATATTTAATGATCTATTTCACTTTAACCTAAATCACAAATGAGCGGATTGTAGATTTGCAGATTATCGGAAAAAAGTTGAATATTAACAAATCATATGAGGATTCCTTGTAATTGATCCAAAAAAGTTTTGTTCTGCACAAATGAAGTAGACTCGATCCAAAAAAAATTTCTTCTGCACAAAAGAAGTACACTCAATTTTAGACCCCACATATAGATCTTGTGATCAAAATTAAATTTTATGAAATTTTGCTTATATAAGATGATGTCATTTTTTCCGTACAGTTTAATCCACATTTATCTACTATGTAGGGTTAAAAATCGATTTTACCTAAATATTTTCTAAATAGGAAAATGTGAAAAATATTTTCAAAAAAAAAATTTACATTCAATCAAAAAAAAAAAAAACAGTTGCAATTTCTTTTAAATCATCTTTAATTTATAAGGGAACTCTATCAAGTTCTTTAGAATTGATAAATTTGGCAAAAAAATTGAAATTCATCAATTTGTTGAAGTAATTTTTAAGATTAAACCCAATGAATTTAAAATTTACCCAAATTAGAAAGTGAATAAAAAAATATTTTAAATAAATTTTAATTTGGAAGAATTTAAAATTCATCTATTTTAACTTTATTAATTCCCCCTCAAACAAGTGAAATCTGTTGATGCTAAATTTTTACCAAGTGCAAATTTCAAGTGCAGAGTAGTCCAGTGCTTAGATAAGGATCCCGTGTGAAACACCCACGTCCAAAACATCTAAAAAAAATAGAGGCAGGGTTTTGTCCTCGGAGTAGATTCTGACGCTCAAACCAGTTACTGATTCAGATAAGAAGAAAATTCAGAGTTTAAGAAATTAGGAAAGTGATTAAAGAATGACCCGGAAGATGCAAGTATGGTTTGACCCCAAATAATGTCAACTGGACTCGATCCTAGTAGGCGTGAGCAATTGGTCTTAGCTACAAGGATATAAAGTAAGAGCGACCTTCTAGTACAAGTAAGGTACAGCCTTATACACATCTGGCAATATATACAATTCTAGAAGGTATGAGCAAGTCTTTACCTTAGAAGACATAGGGAAGCGACCGAAGAAGCGAGGAGAAAGTGTGAATTCAGAAAATTTCAACCAAGTTTAACGCCGGACACTATAAGAAAAGTGCAACCCTAAGAAGCGTAAGCAAGGTGTGACCTCAAGGGTAGAAGTTAGGTTGAGAAGATATGGGATTGAGCCCATAAATTAATAAATTTAAAAATTATCCAAATAAAAAAGTGTGTAAAAAAATTTATATAACTTTTAATATGAAAGAATTTAAAATTTATCTATTTTTAATTTTACAAATCCCTCCTCCAATAAATGAAACCATCCCCAAAACTCTAAACCAATCGTAACCTCAAATCCTTTCATTGTGTTTATAAAATATAAATTTTTAATGTCTATTATTTTATATATTATATATATACACATATATATATATACACATCTCTATTCTTATCTTTTGTTGATTTAAATCTATGACCAATACATCATAAAAAAAATATTTAATTATTTGACCTATACTTTGTAATCTATTATATTATTTTATACTGTACAAATACTTATATAATATAAATTTTTAAAGTAGAACTAAATAATTTTATAAGAATTATTAAAGTATAATTGAACGATGATGATCTAGAAATTTGCATCACGCATTACGACAACCTGGATGGCCTACAAAATAGAATCGAATGACTATAGAAATTACCCGTAGGTTCACTCCTATGTTTAAGCGAAATTCCGGACGTTTCCGGACTCAATAGTTGAATATAAGGAATTTATGTGTTTCTACACATATGGCCGAAGAACTTACCTCACGTCGCGGTCAATGTTATGTATTTATAGGTGTAATCTGCTTGGGTATATGAGAACGAAACTTTGGTTAATATTCAGATTATACCTTGTATATTTTGTAAACTTATCTTATAATCTTCTTGTGATTTTAATTTTTTATAAAATAGATGAAAAGTTAAAAGTTAACATATTTGTGTAAAAAGTCACAAATGCCTCTAAGTCTAGTAAAAACCTTCCACAGAAAGGAAGTATTTATGTTTTATGGGTCAATTTCTTGGATTATGACAGTTTTTAAAATTTATCGAGCAAATATGATTGTTTGGTGATGATTTTCTAGAATTGTGACTCTTGTATTTTGAAAGTGTGTAATTCAATTAAAAACAATGGGATTTTGTATTTTGGAAGTGCAAAATTTCATTATTTAAAAAAAAAAAAAATTTTGAAACAATAATGCCTTGCCTTCCAGCACTAAATAGGTATAAGACACTTTACCTCCCTAAACTATAGAAACCTCTATTTTTGTCCTGGAAATAACACTATTGTTTCTATTTTAAAATTAAAATTATTAAGATAATCTAGTTAAACAAATAAAATACCTCTACTGAATGTATTTTGATTTTTATTATTTAAATTTTGATAGTGATATGATAATTATTTAAAAAATCTCAAAAATAAACTATATAATATTGCTATGTAACCTATGTCAATGCATTTCGTGATGCAGATATAATATAATTGAACAGTTTTTCACATTTTCACTCCTTAAAATCCAAGATATCAATGTGTTATTACATTCTATATTTTTTCTAATTCTTTTAAAGGATCGAAAATTAATAAAATACATGAAAAATCAAAATATGATCGTAAGGGTATTTTAGTCAACTAACTAAATTTTCTTGATTTTTTTAAATTTTTAAAGGATGAATAATGTGAATCGGGGGCAAAGTGTATATTTTTATAGTTTGGGGGCAAAGTGTAATTACACTTATTATAAGGTGCAGGAGGACCATTTTGCAAGTTTTTTCAAAAAAATTGAAGTAAAGTGCGAAATCAATTAGATTTACACTTGAAAAGTGTAATTACACTTTGCCTCCTGAACAATAAGTGTAATTACACTTTGTCTCCCTAAACTATAGAAATATACACTTTGCCCCCGATTCACATTATTCATCCTTTAAAATTTTTAAAATATCAAGAAAATTTAGTTAGATGATTAAATAACCTTCGTATCATATTTTTATTTTTCATGTGTAAAAGAATTAGGAAAAAAATAAAATATGAATAACACATTGATATTTTGGATTTAGAGAGTTTAAATGTTTGAAACTGTTAAATTATATTGTATCCAACATCACAATATGCACAGAATATACCAAATATTAAAACTATAAACTACTAAGATATATTGAAAAAATCTCAAATTTAATGTAAATTTTGTTTTCATACAATACCGTTGCAAAAAAAAATTTCATAGAAAACAAGGTTATTTGGAAATTGTTCTACCACTCAATTAAACATTCAAATTCGAAATAATATAAAGTGAAATCCAAACATTTCAAAAATTTGACCAAGAAATACATTGATACATGTACTACTATTAAAATATATCTGATTTATTTGGATTTATTTTTAAATAATTATCATATCACTATCAAAATTTAAATATAAGAAAAATCTCTTATAGTACCTAAGGGTATTTTAGTTATTTAACTAGATTATTTTAATAATTTTAATATTGATAATAGATAAATAGTGTCATTCGGGGGCAAACTATATATATTTATAGTTTAGAGGGACAAAATGTAATTACCCATATAATGCGGGGAGGTAAAGTGTTATTGTTCCCAATTTTTTTATTTTATTTTTAATATGGTGATTTCGTACTTTTAAAGTGCGAAATCACCATATTAAAAATAAAATTAAAAAATTGGATCAAAGTTGATTACACACTTTAAAAGTGTATAAGAGAATTAATTACGTACTTCCAAGGTGTGAGAGTCACAAGGCAGGCTCAATAAATTTTAAAAATCGTCATTATTCTAAGAAATTTTTCATGTTTTATATTAAAATACGTAACCAACCTTTATTGGATGCTTTAAATAACTAAAATAACTTTTTAAACAAAAAATTATTAATCTACTACAATCACATAATAGAATATTTAACAGTTTCGCTTTAACTTAAATTACAAAGAGGTTCATTGTAGGTTTGCAAAATATAATGGTGCAAACTGAATATTAGTCAAGCTGCAAGGAATTTCTTGTAATTTACCCAATCTGCTTTGGTTCGCATTTGTCTACCAATAAGGATGCTTATCAGTTTAGGACTTGTCTTTGCAGGAAATATTTAAATAAATAACTCTACTCGTAAATCTTATAATGTATATTAAATATTATAAAATTTATGATATAATTTGATATAAGTAAAATTTTATAAATTTTAAAATTAACCACAAAATTTATAAGTAAATTTCAAAATCAAATTTGTATTAACATTTTCCCTCTTTGGTATAGTGGTATTTAATGACCCCAGCCCAGACCCTATTCTATTTTGTACACTCAAGTTAGGCGATAAGTATTTTAAAATAAATAATATGAAATATTAACAGATGGTTATTCAATTATTACATTTTTGAATTATATATTTTATAAATTTACACATTAGATTGTGTTAAGAGTGTATGCAATTACTCCGTTTACAGATTCCATTATTGAACTACTTTTAACGTGTGTCTACGAGCATTGTGAAAGTAAAAAGAATAACTCTGGACACAAATAAAATAATCCAGTAATATCACCTTATAATATTAGTGTGTATAATATAACACCAAAAAATGTATTTAAAAAAAAAGAAGGGGGCATCCCCTATTTGTTGGGCATATGAAACAGTTCATAAACAAGGAAAATACTACTATAAATTCAGTTTTGGATCTCACCTGTAAATTCTTGCGGTCAAAATTAAGGAGGTGTTTGCTTCATAATCGGGAATCGGAATTAAAATGGAAATCATAAACTCCATTATTGGTATGAGTTTATATCATTTTCCCTTACTTGTTTGATTTGAAATAAGAATGTGTTTCATTATATTAATGAATTACTCAATTTAAAACTCATGTCACAAGTAGGGAATAAAAGTAAGTATTTTTTAATACTTTCATTCCCATAAAATAATTTCCATAGTACTCAACCAAACAACATCTTTAGATATCATTAACTTTGATTCATATTCCCCTCTCCCATACCCATAAACCAAACACATCCTAAATCTTATAAAATCTTATTTACATCAACTGATGTTATAAATTTTATAACATTTAATTTACATTATAGAGTTTATAAATAAAATCGTAGATAAAATCTACCTAAATATTTACCTAATAAACAAATCGTCACTCGTAAGTTATACGGGGGATTGAAATAAAATATCCTTTGTCGATGAGGACATTTAACAAGCGTATCGGGATAATTTAAAAAAAGGGTGAGAAATTATTTTAAAAGAAAAAAAATAAAATAAAAAAAGACGACACGTAGACAAAAGAAAAGTATGCGTGACAAAGTCGCCGAGCAAAATGAGAATGAAATCCGCCCCTTCTCTTCTTCTCTAATTCTCGACTGAACTACTCGCTTTCATTTCTGATGATCGTAAACACCAGTAGCAGCGTAACACCACCACCCACAGCTCCTTCGTTTCATTTAATTTAATTATTCCATGATTTACGGTCCACCGTAATTCTCCTAAACCCCTTTCTATGTCTTCTCGAATCGAAACCGCCACCGCCACCGCCACCGCCACCAAGCGTAAGCTCGACGATTTTCATGCCGCCGATGACGAAGACGACTCTGATGTCTCCGATACACATCTAATGACCTCCTTAGGAGGTTAGATAAGTCATAACTTTACTAGGATGCGAAAAGACCATTTTACCCCTGCCTCCTTCACCATGACCACTCTTCCTCCTCAGATGTGTATAAGAGACTCACTTCAACACTCCCAATCGTCATCGCCGTCGTCTTCGTCCTCATCTGCCGTCGATGATGACCAGGCTAGCAGCAGCAAAACCATCTCCTCCTCCTCCTCCTCCTTCACTCCCCCTGCCCCTGGTCTCCAGTTCTTCGTCCGGATGCTCTCCGGCAGCAAGACGCTCGTCCTCCACGCCGATCCTTCCGACTCCGTCAAAACTGTTCACGAGAAAATCCACTTTGTCGCCGGAATTCCGATAGACGATCAGCGGCTGATTTACAGGGGGAAGCAGCTCCAGTGGGAGCAGTCGCTGGCCGGCTGCAAAGTCCAAAACGACGCCGTCTTGCAATTAGTCAGCCGCATGCGCAGCACTAAGCATCCCCAAGCTTGCAATTGCGTCGATGATATGATCTCCAAAATTTTGCACCTCTATAAGGGCAGCCCGGCCAGGCCCCCCGGCCCTACTGTGAAATCGCGCCTCGCCGAATTCCTCAACGGCATCCCGCAAAAGAAAAAAGAAGGAGACGAAGACATCGACGGAGGAGAAGCATCGATTGCATACCTCCAGATATTCCTTTCGTCTTTCCATACTGCACCGGCCGCTCTGGTAATGCTTTACTTGTCACCTCTGAAGAGTAATAGAGATTATCTCTTATTGCATTAAGTATTTTATCCAGAATTGCAAGAATTTTTCCAATCGACCGGTTTATGGGCAATTAGCCCACTTAGTTTTAGAGTTTTGTAAGTTATTGAGTAGGGGAGCTGGGATTGAGGACCCTTTGTACAATATTTGTCGTAGTTGCTTAGGTTCGATGGTTGAATATATTGGGTTTGGGAGCAGGGAAACTAAAATGTACAAGCACGGTGTTATAGCTTTCGGAGAGATTTTTTCATTTCTTCGCGAGTTGGCGGGAAAGTTGTCGAAGGACTTGGCGTTGAGTTTAGAATCGAGCACAGATGTGGTACCAGTATTAGGTTATGTGTGCGATTTGGTTGCCTTTTCATTTCCGATAAGGAATACAATTGCTGTTCAGTTGGGTGTTAATAGGGGCGATGATGGTGGTAATGTTGGGCAGAATCTTGTGCCCTAAGCCATTATGCAGGCCCAGACGAGATAGAATCTTTGCGTTTAGTTTTTGATGATTTGCTAGGGAAGATGGACCTCTGTTTGAAGAAATTGGAGGAGCATTTGACTGTGGTTGAGAAAGGGAAGGGAGAGCAACCTGTACTTGGTTCACGCCAGTATCTTACTGTTTTGAAAGAATTGGGCAGCATATCAAAACTGTATAAGGGTGCTGAGGAGATTTTTGGGACGCATATGAGGCAGAGAAAGGTTGCATTATGTTATCTGGTTCTCAAGTTTGCGAATAGGAGTGATGATAATAAGTGGATTACTGACCATAAGGAAGTGACTAACTTTGAGATGAGGAGACATTTAGCGATGATGTTGCTGCCTGAGGTAAAGGATGAATATGAGGAGCTGCATGAGATGCTTATTGACAGGTCGCAGTTATTATCGGAATCATTTGAATACATTACCAATGCAGAACCTGACTCATTGCGTGCTGGCTTATTTATGGAGTTCAAGAATGATGGGGAAGCTACAGGCCCTGGTGTGTTGCGGGAGTGGTTTTTCTTGGTTTGTCAAGAAATCTTCAATCCTCAAAATGCACTCTTTATGGCTTGTCCAAAGGATCGCAGAAGGTTCTTCCCAAATCCAGGTAAGCTTTCTTTGCATTTTGAGCATTCTTAGTAGTTTGAATTTGGTTGTTGAAAAGATTACAGCTTTGAAAGTTCCTTGTGCATTCAATGCAAGTGTAGTGCTGAGACCTGTCTATACTGGGAAATCCATATGAAGGGATGAAAAGTTTACTGCTGCTGCATGTGGGGTTAGGATTAGCTTGGTCAGTGGAATAGGAAATATTGTGGAATATGAATTCTCAAAAAGGTCTAAAAATATTGGGGGCGTGGAGGTTTGGCTTGATATTGTTTGAATTAGTAGTGTCATAAAGAAGATATGTTAACATGAAATTCCTCAATTAGATAACACCACCTTCTTTGAACACCCTCATGAATTACCACTATCGCTTTTTCTCTCTCTTAGCTCTCTTTTAAAAAGAGATTGATCTTGCAAAACTCTTGATTATTTTGCTTGAATGTAACTGACCTTGTGACATGCATCTCTTTTTGTGCATCATTGAAATAGCATTTTTTAGAGGTGGTGTGTTGTTTATGTGTTCCTCTAGATGTTTATAAGAGACATCTGTTAAGATAATTCTCTTAAACACATTTCTCATCTCAGTGGGAATAATTAGGTCATTTTTCCGTATTTTCTTTGCAGCATCTAAGGTAGACCCTCTTCACCTTGATTACTTTAAGTTCTGTGGTAGAGTGGTAGCCTTAGCCTTGATGCATAAAATACAAGTAGGTATAGTCTTAGATCGTGCATTTGTGCTGCAATTAGCTGGAAAGGATATTTCATTAGAGGACATACAGGATATAGATCCATACTTGTACAGTAGCTACAAGCAGATACTGGAGATGGATCCTGAGGCTGTGGATCAAGATGTCCTCGGTCTGACATTTGTCCGAGAAGTTGAAGAGTTGGGAACTAGGAAGGTTATTGAGCTTTGTCCTGATGGCCAAAACATTGTTGTGAATAGCAAAAATAGGAAGCAGTACATTGATCTTCTTATTGAGCACCGCTTTGTTTCTTCAATTTCTGAGCCATTAAGCAGATTTGCTGAAGGTTTTTCAGCCATTATGAGTGGTTCAAGCACTCACAAGTCCTTTTTTCAAAGCCTGGAGCCTGAAGATCTTGACTGGATGCTACACGGGAGTGAAAATGCCATTTCTGTGGAAGACTGGATGGCACATACCGAATTTAATGGCTACAAAGATACTGATCCTCAGATATTCTGGTTCTGGAAGGTAGCATTTGTTTGATTCCTCCTTTGTTATCTCTATCTTTCAATATTGGGACATATTCATTGTTATTGCTTTTGCTCTTCTCCTTTTTATTATTTTTCCTTGTTCTTTCTTTGAGTGAAAGGTACTGCCTGTTACTCTTATGGAAAAAATGGTTGAACGCCCTACCTGTGCTAGTTGTGCAGGTGTTCTCTGTATTGCTGCCAAATGTCATGTATAAAAGGGAATTTTTCCTCTGACAATTTGGTTACCAGTTGACCAGCCTAACAAGAGGTTTTATTATGGTTTGGATATTAGTTTGGAACAATAGCTAAAGATGATGCTTATGTCATATGTGAATGATGCTATATGGTACTAAGCAGTTGTTCATTGACAATATTAAAATTTTTGCATACAATAGGGATTTCAATCACCTCGAGTCTTCAAGCTAATCCCTACTAGAGGGGCTCAATTAAAATATGATTTACTTCGATGATCCTAGCTGAAATGGCCTTTGGGCAAGTCTTTCCTTTTTATTCTTTGGATTGCATGAAAGGGAAAAGAACCAATTTGCTCCATTATCTTTAGGGTATTGACCAATTTAGTCCCTTATCTATCAAAAGACCAATTAAACTATGATTTACTTTGATGATCCTGGGTGAAATGGCTTTTGGGCAAGTCTTTCCTTTTTATCTTTTGGATTGCATGCATGAAAGGGAAAAGAACCAATTTGCTCCATTATCTTTAGGGTATTGACCAATTTAGTCCCTTATCTATCAAAAAGACCAATTTGGTCCCTCATCCTTAAAGTGTTAACCAATCTAAGTCTTGTGACCGAAATTGTAGGTTAATAGCCACATAATTATCACGTATCTTGCTCCATTTGTTTGTCCATGATTTTCGTCATAGGCCTTACATGGTTTATTTTTTTAAAGATAAGGGACCAAATTGGTCTGCTGTGATAATAAATAAGGGATCAAATTGGTCGATACCCCAAAGATAAGGGACTAAATTAGTCTTTTCCCTTGCATGAGATGAATTTATTGCTTTGTGTATGATGTGTGTAAATTAGAGGCAGATTCAAACTTAAGTGTGAACACTCAAGTCTAGAATGAGTTCAACTTGAGCCCTTCAGTTTGAGCTCGACTCAGCCTGACTGCATAAATTGTAATCTGAAGATTAGCTGAACTCAACTTGAATATCCTACAAGATTCGTACAAAACCAAGTCAAACACCGAGCTCCTGGGTCCTTTTGCAGATAGTTTTGAAAATATTTACCTCCCTTAACCGAAACTCTAGCGTAATTTATTCCCCAGTCTGGTCTGCAAAAATTTCTTCAATCAAGGTAATTAGAGAATGTCATTGTAATAGTCAATGGACTACAAATATTGAATTAGTGTTTCGAGATAACTCAGTTACTGAAGAGATATTAGGAAAAGTTGTGGAATATGATGCTACTTGAGATATTTAAGTGCAGTCATTTTAATATGGATAGCGTATGCCTTTACAGTTTAAGTGCCATTAGACCTGTCGGACCATTTCATAAGTTGTCATGTAGTTGGTACATGGTAAAGGGGTCTTGTCATGTTTGTGTTATAGTATTGGTTTCTTGGGAAAGTAGGGGACTAAGGTTCAAAGAATGATTTAGGATTTAGTTTCATTGTCTATCCTCTTTCTCACTTTGTTGTATATTAGATTATTATTTAGTTTTAATGATTCAGTCATTGTTATGATGTATTAAACAGTGATGTTAAAAGTTCATGAAAATTTACATTCATCTACTTCTACTTCAAAATTCTAGGTTGTGTGAAACTTTTTTTATTGGGCTTATCTGTATTTAATTGTTTAGACTGTGGAAATAATCCACATAAGTTGAGAGGCATTTGTAAAAGGTGGAAAAGAAATTAAAAGTCATAAAGTATATATGATTCTTTTTAGCTCCTTGAAGTTTATTTGGATATGTTTTCATTCATCGCAAAAGGTTTCATCAGGTTCTCTCTTTTCCTTACACAGCTTATACATATATATGAACATGATGGCTACTTTATTTAGTGCTTCCATTTCTGTATTACTTGCAAAGTAAGATTGCCGCCTCCCGGTGCAATTTTGTCGAAAGTGGTGTGTATTAGATGCACTTACCAAGTTTTGCGAAATGCACCATTTCAGCATTAGTCAACTTTGCTAGTATTATCTGGTGCCTATGGGCATGTTTTCATAGTGGCGGCATTATGAAAAGTCACCAGCTGTCCAAGTAAATATGTTATGCAGTTGGAGGTCCATGTTTCATGACCTTGGAGATTGGCTTTTTCAGTGGTAAGAACAATTCAAATGACAAACTTAGATTAATCGTCGGGTGATAACAAGAATGCAAATGACAAATGGAGACTAATCTAGTTCATTTTGCATATGGTACTATCTAAATGTGAACTTCTACTCAGCTTGTTAAGCTTGTGTTTGCAATAAGATATAAAGATAAATTTACGAAATCAATTCTTGATTTGATGACCTTGTGCTTGAATTGTAAATCTTTCAGATTGTTGGACAGATGTCACCTGAGCAGAAAAAGATTCTTCTCTTCTTTTGGACCTCGATAAAACATTTACCTATTGAGGGTTTCGGTGGTTTGGCTTCTAAACTATACATTTATAGGACTCGTGAGTCTAATGATCGCCTAACCTTCCTCTTTACACCTGCTTCTACCGGTTATGTTTTCCACCATACCCACTCTATGTCCATTATGCAGGACCGTCTTTTGGTTATCACACAAGAGCATGTAGGCTGCAGTTTCGGTACTTGGTGATTACTGGAAATGCCAGGACTTTGAACTGCACATAAAGATTTTAGTCAACCTGTACAGAATATAGAGATCCTTCATTTTGTTCTAGTCTCAGGGTTTGGATGGAGGTGTTGTTTCAGTTGTGTTTACATTGGAAAAGGTTGTAATTTATTGGTCTCCTCCGTCAATTGTTTATATCGGTATAGTAAGAATAAATATTCAATGCTGAAAGGATGAAATATCAACTGCATTTTGGTTGCCCTGTCTGAGCTTTATTTACCTTGTGTTGTTAGACCCAGGGATCAAATCATAATTGCTGATGTTTGTTTTCTGGTTTTCTTAGCAATAAGAGACTGTCTCCCCCCCCAATAAAAGCTATCTCATGCAAGGTGTCAATGAACAACTGCTTAGTACCATATAGCATCATTCACATATGACACTGTCTCTTATACACATCTAGATGTGTATAAGAGACAGCATCTGGGGCATGCACTGTTTTCTCAGCTTGTACTACTGAGATGTTGATCATTTTTTCCCTTTGTGGTGTTATAGCGAAGATAGAAAGTCATTAGTGGTAGCATTTTGTTTTTATAGCTCGTGTCTATCATCCGGCTGTAGAATGAAGCATTTCATCATTTTAAAGATAAAATCATTTAGCGGTATGTTTTGAATTGTTTTGCTGCTAACTTGAATTTTCCTCACTGATGGAGTACAAAATCGTGTCAAAGTCTAGTAGGTATTAATATTATAAGAATAATGTTGGGAAGTTGTGAGTACTAGCAACCCAAATTAAGGAATTTCCATTCTCAAATTTGTGCCCGATTTTTATTTTGTTTTGTCAAAAGTAAAAGTATCAAATATCGTTTAGTTTAAAAATTTTAAACTAGTTAGTTAATTAATTCTTCGGTCACATTGTACATTGTTAATTAGTTTTAAGATTGAAGTTTATTTCATATTCTTTAATATGTTATCAGAGCTAATATTAATTTGTCGCATCTGCACGTGCCTTGAGTATTATCTAACCCCTCTTTCAACAGGTTTTCTCACATTCAACCAACGTAATAGTTTCAATCTACATTTAATTCACATAACGGATTTTCAACTAATTCAAGTCACGTGAGAGAGAAAATATCAAAATATAAGTATCTTATATTCATTAATTTAAATGATTTTGAACTAATTAATAAATTATTAGACTATATTTTTCATCGTCAATTAATTTTAAAATATAAATTTATTTTCTTTTAACATGCTTATTGAATTATAGGCAGATTACCGAAGGTATGCTTTTATTATTGTACTTTACAGGAGAAGGAATGGTATAGCTTATAGAACCGGGGTTCAATACATATGGGAGCGGATATGGTTAGTAGCATACTGTGATTGAACATCAGTTACATCTGAACGTCCGAGTGAGTAGGACGAAATTTACTCTAATAAAACTATAGTGTCCACTATTATAATGGATATTATAATATGTCTAGAGTATTATCTTCACTATGTGTGCGTATTTCGCCCACTAAAGTCGGTATCTATTGGATGATATGTCATTAAATCTTATTATTGTATTTAATACCTTTAAAGCATAAGGTAACAAAAAATTTTAATTAGATATAAATTTTAAATAATAAGTAAAAAATCAATAATATGATATTATTATTATCGAAAGATAAAAATACATCACATATCCATCAAACCAAACCATAGTAGACAAGTAACTTAATTAACCCTCATGGACCAAAAACCATAACATCACTATCCCCTTCAATCCGCTAGCATTCACAAATTATAATGTGACCACATCCCACCATCACAAGTTGCTCATATGGTATCCCCAGGGTATAATATAAGTTCAAGCTCTTAATTAAAACCCAAATTACACCTCGTGATACTCATTATCATAATTAATCATAACAATAAACCAAATAAAAAAAAACCAACTAATTAAACCAACTTTAGCATGCAAGCCTAGAGTAGATCGATCAATAGAAGAGAAATTAACCACCACTAATTAATCCCTTTTATTCTTCACTCTTCTCCACTGGAACATCGTCAGTGCTGGCTTCATCCTGACAACTGGAGCTGGTTGCTCTTCTTCGGCTGCAGGAGCTTCCTCGGCTGGAGCTGCAGCTACATCTTCAGCAGCTGGAGCTTCTGCATCTGCTTCTTCAACAGGCTCGGTCTTGGATTCTTCTTGATCATCAGCTGGTGCTGGAGGAGGAACTTCTTCTGTTTTCTCTTCAACTTTGGGTGGTTCCTCCTCCTCCACAGCTTCATCAGCTGATGCTGGCTCGGCTTCAGGAGAATACACTGATTCCTCAGCTGGTGGGGCCTGGTCAGTTGTTTCTTCGGCCACTTGCTCAGGTGCTGCTGTCTCTTCCTTGGAACAGTCTGGGATTGTAGTTTCCACTTCAGTTGCTAATGTCTCTTATACAACTGATAGATGTGTTAAAACAACAATCGATGATCATTATAAGAATAACATTTTATTTCGTTCTATGACCATTAGCATTTAGCAATCAAAGAAAAAAGTTCGGGAAGTTCTACAATTCTGTTGATTTAAATAAAATAAAACAAATAAATTGTATGATGTTGTATTGTTTAAATTTTTTTAAGTAATTGTAGAATTTTTTAGAAGTTTTGCCATATTATTAAAATCAATGCTATATATATAACCCTCTTAAAAAAAAAAATTTCTTTGCTCTTTTATTTCTTGTGTATTTTCATGGGCAACTTGATCTTATCATAATTTAGGCTGGTAATTTACATGCTGTATTGATCTATATCAACACAAAATACCATTTGATGGGATCGATCACAAGTTGATCGTGTAAGATCTACTAGTACATGTGTTTTAGTTGCAACTTGGAAGTGTTGCTAATATTTTTTGAGAAAAACTGCAGGAAGATATATATGGATCAAGAGAGAAACAATTTCATTTTGAACTATTAAAAAATTTAAATTTGATCAAGTGATATAAATATAACATTTCATCAAGATTTTGAGTATTATCAAAATCTTAATTTTTACAACTAATTAACATGTTTCTTGAGCTAGATTCGTGGGCTATGTATTGAAATTCTGATCACTTTGAAGTTCAGAATTCAAACATGCACAAAATATGAATACAAGAAAAGCTAAACTAAAAAAAAAAGGATTAATATATGTACCTCAGCGGTAGCCATTGCAAATCAAAGAAAATAAATTAATGAACTGTAGGATTAAATAAGAAAAAAGATAGAATAGGGTCGGATCAAGAAAAAGCAGAATAGCTAGTGAATGAGAGTGAGTGGAGAGGTGATGAGAAATGAGGAATATAAGAGGTATACACATAGAGAAGTATAAGAGCCCTCATTACTTTACTTAAAAAATATATATATATCTCTTTAACAATAAATAATGGTAGAGAGGAATGGGAGCACTAATAAAAAAGAATCTTTTACAAAGTGACATTAGGCAAATCATATCCGTGACAGGATACTGTTGTCTCTAATACACACTAGGATGTCTAGTTGTAAATGTTTTTTTTACTTACTATTGGAGAATTAATTTAATTTAATTAAACTATTTCTTGATGAGGATTTCTGCATTATTAATTTGTTAGATAACCCCTTTGTGGATTGGCAATTCCACATGGTGGATCTATTTAACATTCGCCATCATCATAGCTTTTCTTGAGTGGCACATTTATGTGTTTTGTGCAGTAGGGCACGTAGGTGACTGGGATTATCATGCTTTCATGTTCAACTAAATCTATATTACAGCTACCAATTTTAATATTACACGTAGTATATATTTGATAATGAGACAAAGGAGTGTAATACAAAAATAATAATAATAATAATAATTACAAAGGAGTGTAATACAAAAATAATAATAGTAATTATTATTATTATTATTTTCGTAATATGTCATAGGTTTAAGTTATTAAATAGTAGGTGGATACTTAGTGTATATTTTGTTTAAAGAAAAAACTTGATATATAAACTAAAAAAGGGGTGAATTTAAGGGTAAAGTATTTATCTCTTTTCTTTTCTTTTTTTTGGAAAAATGACTTTAATAGTCCCTCACATTTCACATTTCACATTTCACATTTATACTTTTTTAATTCTTTCACATTTAAAATAATATATTTTAGTTTCTCACAAATTTAAAATGCACCATCTCTTATACAACATCTAGATGTGTATAAGAGACAGGAAATAATTACATAATAATCGAGTTAACATATTTAAATGCAAAATTGACATCTACATAATGTTAAACACTAAATTATCTCAAAAAAAAAAAAGAAGAGAGAATCAGATTTGTTGGAGTAGGGGTGGAAGAGGAAAAGCAACAAGAAGGAAATATGTGTGGTGAGGGTAGATGAGAATTTTGAGATGGTGGTGAAGGAAGTTTTAGATAGTGTCGTTTAATATTTAAAATTTGTATATCGCTAATTTTGCCTATGAAAAATGTAACATAAAATATACATGTGAGTTTTTTATGCCAAAATATGTCAGCATAATTTGTTGAGGGACTAAACTAGCTTGTTTGAATTTGTGAATTTATAGAATGCATCATTTTGAATATGACAAATTAAAAAAATACGAATGTGAATGTGAGGGACTATTAAAATTATTTTTCCTTTTTTTTAAGAGTAAAGTATTTATCTTATTTATGTGTGTTCGGATTTGAAGCTTATTTTTGGTCACTCCCCACCCAATGTGTCAAAATGGGAAAGAAAATGAATCTAAATCCAAATCCAAGGCCCAGAAGAAAACAATTAAAAAAAAAAGAAAAAAGAGGTCGACATTTTCATGAAAATATGAATAATTTCATGCAATGCTAATGTTGTGCCCTTTGGGCATAATGATTCGAGCCAGCCAAATTGCATCTTGCCAATAAGCATACACTTCAATATTGCAGTATCAAGCTGAATGAGAAATAGAATTATTTTGCCGCTCAAACGCTAAATCACTTTACTACAACTTTTGAGATTTAGGGTTAAAAATTGTTAAAAATTATGAATCGGTTAAAAATTGTTGATCAATTCTACCAAATTTTAAATTGTTGTGGCTTTTAGAACTTTAATGTAGTTAGAGCATTAGGAATTTTTGGCTAATTCAATAATAGAGGTGGCACAAAAAATTGATTTCGATTTTCTGAACCTTTAACTATTAATCTAGGCCTTCTTCTTAATCTGGGCTTTTGATTTGTACAAAGGACTATATCCCTCTTTTTCAAAAATATTTTAATGTAATGATAAATATTTTAATGTAATGATCTTTTCTTCATTAAATATGAAGAAAAGTTGTATATGATTTCTATATATTATAAAGATACAAATCAAGCCACTATATAAATTAGCGAATTAATTATACACTTAACATATATATAAGAACTAAATATATACTTTCTATATTTACATTTACATATGTTAACACTTCAAATCAAAAATTAAAGATGGAGAAATAAATAATAAACACAGTATAGCTCAAAATCAAGTCACTGATCCTGTGTAATGCACTATAAAGTACTTGCTGGGTTATGTCACGGGCGAACACTTTATTAGAGGTTTCGAATTCATAATTCATGTTAAAAAAGCTTTAACAACAGCTAAATATGCAGCAGCAATTCAAGGTCGCATATCTAAGTAGAAACTAAGTTCTCACTCACGACTCATGTAACAAGTTACACCAAATAACAAGTATAAAGCGATAAGTTCATGAGAATTGTCATTTTATAACTATTCATTTATCGATGGGTAGAAGTGCATTTGTGGACAACTATATATTGTATTCGTGAAATTATCAAGTCTCGGAGCAATTGTTCAATTAGAATAGCCATTATTTAAATAAGTATTGTAGTAAATTTTTTTAGAATGATGTTTGTTAAATAATAAAGTTAATTAGAAAGTGTATTTAAGAAATTTTTTTTTTTTAAATGACGAATAATTCTATCAAAGCCAATATTTGCATTATTGATATTCTGATCAAATGCAGACAAGCATCATGTCATCGAATCAGTCACTTTATCAATTGCCACTAGCTAGAATAGGTATCCTAGCTTGTTACGCAATAACAAATGAATTTTTGATTAATCTGAGTAACATAAGAATGTGATTCTACACCATTTCTATTGCAAAAATTCTTAAATGAATGCCAATCAAAATACTTGAATCTTATAATCCGAATTATTCATTTTATTTATATTATTATATTTTAAAACATTTTAAAAAAATATTACATTATTTAAAATTAATAATTTACTTTATTAAAATTTTAAATTTATTATTTCAAACATTCAAAATATTTATTATTATGATAATTAATGGGCTTCAAATGATCAATACCTTATCTTACTTTTCAATCTTCTATCTCTTCTCTCCTCTCATTAAGACTCTTTAATTGCCAATATTTATTATTTAATGGTATCAACTCAATTTAATTTATTATAAAAATTTGATAAAAATTTATAATTATTTAAAAATTTATATAAATATTGTAATATGATAATTATATTGAAACAAACGGTGATATACATCAAGTCGTAAACTACGAGTAATACTTATTTCCAACCTGTTGGACCATCTCTATCAAATAGCAAAACTAGAATGTTCTGAATTTTAACTTAAAAGAAAATTATAAAATATTTAAGTATATTCGATTTTTTGTTTCATCCGTAAATTCTATGATTAAAATTAAATTTTAAAAAATCTTACTTACATCAACCGATATTATAAATTTTTTAAAATTTAATCTAAATTATAGAATTTACCAATAAGATCAAAGATTGGGTTTACTTAAATATTTGTCTAGAAAATTTACCAGTTGATGCGTCAGGCAAAAGCCAAGAAATCTGACGGTGACCCGTCTTCCAAAATCCATCAATAAATAATTAAGTGACATGGCAAGTGGTGGCAGCTCCTTTTTTTAGGTTCATCCGTCCATTCTATTGAAACTTCGACTTTGGAAACCGCCCTTTCTAAAATCGATCCCCTAAATGGGTCCCATTTGTAGCTGCTTTCCAGGTAGTACACTCGTGAGCCGGGACCCACTTGCTGGCAGCCAGATTTGCCACGCTGGATCATACTCAGCACCGCAGAATCTCTTTTCAAGTCATGCCTAACTCAGCATCGAGAATATTTACGTTAATTATTGAATAATTAGTGATATTTTAATAGTTATTTAATAATTAATAGAAGAGAGTTATTTGTATAGGATAATCTACTTTATTACAAATTGGGGGAAGGGCTATGTTTTATTCAAATGAAAGTCTTTTATTGATTTTTGAAAAACTACTAGGATGTCAAGTAGTCTTTTATAGGGTAAAATTTTTATGATAAATTATAAGCAATTTTGTGATTTGGTTAATATTCATGTTATCGCTTTATAATTTTTAAATTTATAATTTATTCTATTGTAGTTTGAGTTAAAATAAAATCGTTAAATATTACGTTAAATATTCGTTAAGGCTGAATTTTTTTATCTAAAGGGTTATTTTTTAATATAAAATACAATCTCCCTCCCGGCAAATGTGTATTTCAGACTTAGAGGGAGTATTAGAATTAGGGATATTTTGGACATTTTACACAAATGATTAAGTATTTAACTTTTCATCTATTTTACAAAAAAAAAAAAAAAAAAAAACCAACAACCTAAGCTACAAAGGGATGGATTATAAATTCAAAAATTATAAGAATAACGTGATCATTAACAAAAGTACAAGAATGTTCAGTGTAATTTACCCATTCTTTTATGCATAAAAATTTACGTGTACCTACACAAATAAATTATAGACCCTATGTAAGATCCATAATGGGTCCTACATGAACCCACTATTTTATGTATTTTGATGCATATAGATTTGGATTCATATAAAATTTTGATTATTTCATAACAACTTTTATATAAATCAGATTCTCACTTTATCAATATAATCTCTTAACATTTTTTATATATGCCTTTACTATATAGTAATTTGAAGTTAAAATAAGAACTATTTAAGTTTTTTTTTTTTTTAAACATTAACATATATCATTTCACTTATATTTATATAATTCTTGTAACAAAAATACCTTAGGATTTTATACAAGAATCTCCCTACTACTACTACATACTACTATGTGAAAAGAACACTATTTGCACTAGTAGTACAACTTAAAAGAAAAAGTATGGCAACCTTTTTGGTTTGCATGATTTTTTTTTTTTTTTGGGTACAGCTTGGATTTTGAATCTAACTAAGATCCCTGTGATTTTATATTAGTCCACTTAAATAATAAATATTTTAGTATTTATTCTTAGATCCAAGGATGATATTGATAGGATAGACGTGAACACATAAGATTGATTTTTTTTGTTATTTTTTATTTTTGTTATCATGGCCATCACGTGAGTACACTTGGAATTGCACTTTCCTAATATTCCAAGGTGGCAGGTACACTTAGGGGTTGCATTGAGCAGATCGAAAAGTTCTAGCTCGCTCGAAATATAGTATATTTTGTTTTTTTTTAAAATTATACAATTTGGCTACAATGTTCCTTTACTATTCAAAAATTGAAGCGGTAATAGTAGTAGTAATTTTTTCAAATATTATTGATACTTTAATAATTATGATATATACTCAAGAAATTAGACGAGCCTTTGAATAAAGTAGTTATAAATTCAAACTCAAAACACAGTTCAAATTATTTGAGTTAGACTCGAATTTGATCAACGCAAATTCGAATGTAGTATTGGACAGCTCAATTCGTAGCAGAAATTTCTTTCCTTAAAGGGAGTCTTGATCTTTTAGCACTTGTATTTGGTGGCCTTAGTTCATCTTCACTCTCACCACCTGTCACATACGTGTTGTAACTTGAGACAGATCAAATGGTCTATAGACGAGATCATAAACACAATCTAGCCAAGTAATTTTCAAAATTAAATGTGTAAATGGCCCATTCTGCTCTAGGTGTATATTCCCCTACCCTGTAAAGGTTGAGAGATGAGAGTTGATTGAAGTTGGACGGTGGATTTGGACCCCACTAGTATAGGTTTTTATGGACCGTTGCTTGGCTTGATCAAGTGGCCAGTGACCTGTTAAACAATATCGGACGAGAGAGTACTTTGGTTTGGAAAAAATTACTATTAGATCTGGTTTTTATCTTTATTTGTAAATTTTGTGATTAAAATTAAATTTTATAAAATTTTGTTCATATCAATTTATATCATAAATTTCATAACATTTAATCCACACTATAAGATTTATAAATAGTCCTAAAAATCTATCTCAGTATTTCCCTTCACTTTTTTGTGTTTGATTTGGTCTCTTCTTACATAATTGCTATTAATCTGATGGACTGCGTGATTCCCTATTAATGACTCTTTCTCCAAAGCCTATTACAAGTGTATGATTTAATCTTCCATCAATTTGCAGAACCAATTAGAAGACGACATTTCTCTAGACGAAATTGTGACACTAAGAAAGGTGACATATATATCTGTAGTTTCTGAAGGACAAGTGTGTGTTTGATACAAAAATAAATAAATAAATAAGTGTGTGAGAAATTTTTTCTCGATATCTAGTAATTATCTATTAATTAATGTAATCTCTTATAAATTATTTAAAGTGAGGAATTATATTTCTAAAAAAATTAAAAAAAATTTAGTAATTGAAAAATAATTACTGAATATATCTAATAATCATTTCAAGGAAAATAAAAATTTTCCAGGTGTGGTTGTTTGTGAAAATTGATTACAAAGTAGCTTGTTGGAGGAAGGCATTAGTCTTATAGGAGGCAGCAGCCAAGTTGCAATAAGGACAAGGAAGCAGATGGAGGGGACACTGTTTGATGTGTAGAGAAGACGTTAATTGACATATGAACAATTCTAATTCCAATTGTCTTCTTAAAATCTTTGTTATCAATTTGTGCTGCACCAAATGTGATATTATCGAATTAATACAATAAAAAAAAACAAAGGTGATGCCTAGCATTCAAAATTGACTTCGGAAATTAAAGAATGGTAGATGAAAAACTTTGGTGAAGTTGACGTTAGAGGATGGCGAAATGTTTCTTTTGTACAAACCAATAGTTAAGAAACGAGAAATATAGATTCTATATGGCATAGTTTGATTGTAAACGTATTAACTCATATTATCTGTTCACGATGTAACTCAAAAAGGACTAAAAGATCTTCTTAACTTGTAAATTACTATTTTGCTTTCTTCTTAGTACTTTCATTTCTTTTGGTGGGATATTTACAGGAAAATATATTTATAAAATTATAAATTCAAAATTATTGGTCAAAACTAATTTATATAGTAAGAATATATTGAATTATTAACCCCTGATTTTAAATAGTTGGTTGAATTTCGTTTTTTTTTTTTTTTTACATCTAATGATATATTAGTGGTTTATCATTTTGTATAAATGCACTATATACCAAAGTTGTTTATCTATATTCTAGATCTTTCTTTTCTTTTTGCATCTCTACTTCTTGATTTTCTTTAAGATTGCATTTGGAAAAGACGGATTTGGAATGAAGGAATAACTTTGAAATATATGAAATTTATATGAAATAATTTAAATTGTATATAATTTGAAATAAATGAATTTAAAATATGTGAATTTGAAATAATGAATGAACTTTAGGTTGATTTAAAATTCATTCATTTTTTAACCATTAAAATATTACATTCACTCGTTGGTAGATTTCTAATTTCCAACTAAATTTCTTAACTTGTTTAGATAAATTAAGATGAATTTGAATCCCAATCCATTCAAATCCTTCCATCCAAATGCAATATAACGTGCTAAGGTATCTTAATTAACAATACTTTCTTGATTAAGAAATTAGAAGTGGCATCACTGTTTCTTATCCACTTTTTTTTTTTTTTTCTTTTTTTGCTTTTGAATTATGGTTCGTAATTAAAGACTATAGAAGACCATATCTTGTCTTCAGCATTGAGTCCCTACACAACTACACAAGTAGTAAAATGCCTGATGGACATGTTATTGTTAAGCTATTGAGGCAATGCTGTTCTCTCCTACACCCCGATCATTGTGCAACTTAAAGGCTAGCCTTAACCCAAAGATAATTCTTTGTTAATTATTTTATAATTAACGGTTAGATCATTCACAAAGTCAGAACACATCATCTATATAATATATAAAGGAAAAGTACCATTTTAATTTGATGGTCTCTCATTTTTGGTTTCTTTTTAATTTTTAAACTAAAAAAAAAACTACCGAAGGCAACTTCCATATATAGTAACTTTGTTTTATTCTTATCAAACACACACATAGTGTGTGCCTATGCCCGCTAGTACCTTTAAATAGCTCATCTAATTTATAGACGATCTTATGATTGTGTTATGCGAAATAACTAGTAAAAAACTAGTATAATCATGAAACCCAAACAGTTAATATTTACTTCTTTTTTTTTTTTTCCTACCCCTCAAAGAAAAAAACAGTTAGTATTAAAATTGGAGGACAGTATGACATCTTTAGCAAAGAACCTTTCTTTTCATACATTTCACTTTGGGCAAACTAACCTGGTCCAAAAGTTTAAAAGTTATTGTCTCGTGTCTTTAGTACTCATCTTTGGCAATCAATGGCTTTAAAGAATTTGTGCAGAAAACAAAGCCAGAGAGCATACAATGCAGCACCAGGACATGCTGAAATTGTTGAGCCACCTGTGTTTTTGAGAAGGGTGCTAACTGCTGATGCCATCGTGGTTGCTACTCCACGTTTAGTTACAATTTTAATAGGCCTTTAAGGCCTTCCAATGTACCCAAGAAAAAGGGGTTCTAAGGAATCGTAATTTCTGCTACAAAAAGCTTTGGCCGCTGTACTTTCGACGACTAACTGCAACTGATTTAACTTAAAAGCTGTTTGATTTATAATTGAGAATAGGAATAAAAATATAAATTATAAATTTTATTATCGTTATAAATTTTTGTCATTTTTTATTTAGTTTAAATCAGAATGAGTTTTATTTTTAATAAATTGACTAATTTGAATCCAAATCACAAGTAAAAGAACAAAATTATATATTTTTTAACACTAACATTTTCATTAAATAATTTCTATAATACTCAATTAAACAAGGAATCATTAATTTTGATTTTTATTTATTTTTCTTATATCGATAAATCAAACGCATCCTTATGTCTTTCAATTAACTTCTTAAAAATGTTAAAGGACGATTAATCAAACCCATTAAATCCGTCAATGAAGCATCTATGTAACCTTTGAATCATCAACGGTTGTGATCGAATCAAGTCCCACACATTTCAGAGTATGTGGGCATTATTTGACCAGTGTGTTTTTTCGTATTTGATACTACGCTAGATCCCCACCTAAAATTATGGCAAAATTCAAGTTTCAAGGCAGCATAATGCAAAGATAAGTTAGTGAAAGCAAAAGGAAGAAAACATAGAGAATTCTGTCCCCTTCCTGCACCACTATGCCAACACCATTTCATTTACTTCTTCCATTTTCTTGCAAGAATTACCGTGTTTTTAATCGAGTACATGAAAACACCTGGGATACCAAAAAAAAAGTAGGGGAAAAAAAAATTTTCGTTGTATTTTTCGTGATTAATTACCATCAGTATGGTACCCTTACCCAAAATGACAAAGAACCAACAAAAAGAAACCAGTTTTGATGCTATACTTGATTGCAGGATTAGCTGCAAGTTTCAAGTTTCAAGTTTCATTATCCGATGGATTAATGTGTCATCTTATGATCTCAATCAATAAATACCATACCAAACTCTTCATTAGCAACACCCAAGTCCTCATCCTCCCAATCATAGTTACCAGATTCACGATACTCTTCAATACATAGAATGGATACGAGTATGCAGTATGCAACCTTACAAAAATATGGTACGCAGGAGTAGATTTAGTCGATACGCTCTTTCGGTATGTGGTACGTTTAGTTAATTTAGTTGGTACGTTCCAATATAAAATTTCATATAAACTTAAATATCAGAAAAAAAATATTATAAAAATTTTATGTCAATATAAAACATTAGAATTAATTCAAAAAACGTTACATTTCCCTGCAAAACACAAATAATCGGGACTCGAGAATAGTAGTAATCTATTGCATGTTGGCATTTGTCAACCTTAGATTTCTGTTTTTCACACCAATTGTCTAATTAATATAGCAATAGTTGATCTCCTAATTATAATTAGTGGTAATATAGCAGTGAGAGATAGAGACATATATCATGTGTACATATTACAGAAATTTATTAAAATGTTACATATCTTAATTGGTCAAATTTTTGGCGGATTGAGCTTAAAGATGGTACATTGAATTAAGACGATCTAAAACGTGCACCATGACGTTCTAAATTGCAAAAGTATCGCAAATCAAAATGCGTAAACTAATGCACGGTTCGTGGGATGAACTGGTGAATCCGGTAAATATGCACCCAACAAATACCAACATTCATAGAAGAAGAGGTATTGATGACTCTATATGCTCTAGATGTGAAAAGGATCATGAAACTATAGAGCCTATCTTTTTTTTTTTTTTGTTAAGCTGCAGAATGTGTTTGGCACCTTGCACCTGTAAAATGAAAAGGCATACATGAAGTTTCGGGGTGATTCTTGGAAGTGGTGGGACTTGGTTAGTATGGCTACAGTAGAAAGGAAAGAAACAGAGATGATAATTTATTGCAAAAATGCTGGGCTACAGGAAGGGAGGGAATGGAGGATACAGATCAACGGTTAGCAGAATCTATAAGAACTACTCTCTTTTAACATGGTATTATAAATAATCTCTCATGTATTTTTTTCATTCATCTACGTCTGTGTTGGGTTCTGTCTAATCTCTTCCAATGAGTTCTCTTATGTCTGATCCACGTATAATAGGGTTTCATGTCTAATCAAAGTCACGTGTGAGAAAGAGTGTTAAAAGGTGTTAAAATATAAATCTCACATCGATTAGTCAAAAATATCATGAACTAATTAATAAATTTTTGAGCCACTCCATTTATCACTAATTAATTTTAAGATAAAAACCCATAATTTTTAACACTCAATATCATACTCATAAATCAAACGCCTCTCTACTTCAATTAACTTCTTAAAAATGTTAAAAGTACAGTTAATCAAATCCATTAAATCCCTCCATGAAGCATCTATGTAACCTTTGATCGAATCAAGTCCCACAGATTTCATGAGAGAGTGCGTTGGCATTATTTGAGTAGTGTGTTTGTTCGCATTTGATACTACACTAGCTGTCCACCTAAAATTATGGCAAAGTTCAAGTTTCAAGGCAGCATAATGCAAAGGTAAAGTTAGTGAAGGCAAAAGGAAGAAACCAAAGAGAATTCTGTCCCCTTCCTGCACTACTGTGCCAAGACCATTTCATTTAGCTCTTCCATTTTCTTGCAAGAATTGACTTGTTTTGATCGAGTACATGAAAATTCTCCAGATACCTAAAAAAGTAGCAAAAAATAAAAAATAAAAACAAAATCTTATACACATTTTCGTGATTAATTACCATCGATTTGATGCTTAACACAGGAAGTACCATAGATTCAGTAACTATTAATATAACACGACTCCGGAGTAACTATGTACTCAGAAACATACCAAGTCCTTGCAGGCAAAACCTTGAAGTCATGGAACAAAAATGCATGAGAAAAACAAGAGATGGTTACTATTTCTTAGAAAAGATTTTACGGAGACTTTCGGGGCAGTTAGACTATTAAAATCGTTATGGGAAAAAAACAAAACAAAACAAAATAAAAAATCCCAACAGCACTAACCCAGAGAATAGTTGCACGGTCAGATGTGGCAACATTGCATAATAGCTCCAAAGATTTTATTAGCTGACGAGTTTCCTCAAAACTGTTTCTGCTCGCTGCTCAAATTTCGGCAAGGCTTCATGCTGAATTATATGCTTTTAACCATGTCTCGCGGTGAAACTAGTAAATGTTAAAATTTAAATCAACGAAACACAATTTTCACTTTCGGCCCAGAATTTCCGAGACAATTTAAAACCTTAAACAAGTTACTCTCAGCAAATAGTTAAGCATTAATAACAAGTTATGTATCAGGATGATGTCAGAGTTCTAAATAATTTTTACTTGATAAATTACGTATATTAATAGGTAGGAGTTTAAATATTTCTTAGATTATATAAGTTTATTAGAATCATATTCTAGTAGTAGTTTGTAATCACATTATTAATTCATAAATAATTTGCTGATGTATTTTTTTAAATACGCATCAACAAAATTATAATTTTTTACATGATATCAGAGTCGTCCTGTACTAAGTTTCTTACTCTCCAAAATTATTTTTTTAATGCTGTGAATTCAATGTGTTTATTTTTTCTAGATCGGTCTTGTTTTGTTTACAATGTTTAATTTTTAGATTTGTTCATTTTAAAATAAGAATTCAAACCGTTTAACATTTTAGATCTAGTCTTTTTTACGGCGAGAATTCAAGCCGATAAATTTTCAAAATCCAATCATGTTTACTGTAAGAATTCCAAACGCAGTCATTTTTACAGAGAAAATTCAACCCGTTTGATAGACCATAATCATTTAGAGTGTGCAGCTAGAATTCAAGCCGCACTATTTTCTGGATCCAATAATCATTAGTCAGAGCAACAATCAAGTAGTTTTTATAACTGAAGTGCTTCGGTTTGATGCGTCACCAAAATGCTATATGTTTCAATATTTGTTGGCAAAGTTAGACATTCAAAACCAATATATATAATCTATCAAGTAGAAATCATTTGAAATTGTAATATATATAATAAGTGAAAGAAGGGATGGTGAAGTGGAAGAATTATTTCCAAATTTAGACCTAAAAGTTAATTTAGAAATATGAAGGCCATATTCATGCATTTGTCAGACAAAAAAACTATTGAAAGTATGATCATAGACTAAAATGGTACGCTTTTTAATATTATAGATTAAAAGTCATCATTTTATATGTGAGGATAGAAAAAAAAAATACTAATTCCTAATTCTATTTCCAAACTATCTTAATTTGAGCATGTAGTTGTAATTTATTATAGGCAATAGATCATAATTAGTTGCCAATAAATTAAATATATTTAATAATACATTAAATAGTTATCATTTTCTTATTAATGTTTTTTAAGTCCATTCTATTATTAATCTATACGAAAATCTGACTATATATAAAGAACCAATTTGATATGATGGTCTCTCTTTTTGGATAGTCCTTTCTAATTTATGATTAAAAATTACCACCAAAAAAAAAAAAAAAAAAATTTCTCTCTCACTAAAGGTAACTAACACTAAACTATGGAAAACTCTTATATAGACTCAGTTTTTGACTCCACCTGAGATTTTACGGTCAAGATTAAATTTTATAGAATATTGCTTACATCAGCTGATGTCATAGATTCCATAACATTTAATCTACATCACAGGATCTAGAAGTGAGGCGAATGACCATGTCTACCTAAGTATTTCCCCTAAACTATTTTTTTGTTACTTTTTCACGTTAATTTTTCACTTCTTAACTTCCATCTTTTTTCTCCTAATATATTGTTTTTTTTCATTTTGCACACACATTGAGTGTGCCTTTTCACTAGTATATAATAAATGATCATGACAATTAACAGGTTCTCTAACACTAGTCACAATAATAAACCAAATACGTAAAAGTAAACACAGGAAAACACCCTAATTAACCAACTTTATCACGCAAGCCTAGAAGAGAGCGACCACAACCACTTACATTTATTCGCAGCATCTCAATATAACCTTGTTATTTTCCACTCTTTCCACTCTTTTGGGAATTAATCTCGATCATCATCACCACCATCATGATCATTATACATATCATAGATGTGATAAGAGATCATCATCGTCATATGATAATCATCAGGTTCTTTTTCTACTAGGTCTGCATCACTGGAAGTCCTATCATCACCATCAAACACTGCTTCTTCTTCAGCAACTAGAACCTACCATGTAATATAAATTTACGTTAGTAATTACTAGGAGTACATGCTAATGGGAAATACTTAGATAAATCTAGTTTTTTACCTCATTTGTTGATCTTGTGTTGTGAATTAAATGTTATAAAATATCTGACATCAATTTATGTAAATTAAAATTTTGTAAGATTTAATATTAATCACAAAGTTTACAAATAGGTTAAAATCGGGTATATATTAGCATTTTCCCAAGCTAATATATTCATTTCTACTGGTACATATGTTTTTGTTGGATTGGAAGATTGCTTGTCATGCATTATTATTCTCATTAGCATTTTTTAAATATTAATATTTGTAATTATAATTTTATACTAATAGGTTTCCCGATTAATAAACTTATCATATAAATATTATATCTCATATAGTTATTACAATAATTATTTTAAAATAATATTTTGAATAATAAACCTTTACTAGCAAATAGTTTTTTTTAAAAAAAAAAAGAAAGACATAGGATCAAGAGATACCATTTCAGTTTAAACTTGTAAAAGATCATAAATTTTATCACTGATATAAATAAACATTTAATCAAAGATTTGAGTATATCTCAATTTATACATCTAAAATGATATAAGTTCTTGAACTATATCCGTCGGATATGTGCTGAAAATCTGATCACTTTCAAGTTCAGAATTGAAATATATATGCAGAAAATTATGAATACAACAAAATTGATATATATATATATATATATATATATGTACCTACCTTAGAGGTATGCATTGCAAATAGAAGAAAATAAGTGAACACTATGGAATTAAATAAAGAAAAAGATAGAATATAAGCGAAAGAGTGACTGAAGAGGTGATGAGAAGTGAGGAATATGACATCTCTTTGTGTATAAGAGGGATGCAAATTAAAGAGTATATTTAACAATATATAATTGTAGTGAGGTATGAATGGGAGCACTAATTCGTTAGAATCTTTAAAATTGGCATCATAGATGAAGAAAAGATCTGTGACACAAAATAGATACGGTAAGAGTCTATTTGTAAATACTAGTAGTACTTATTATTAGATAATTAATTTAATGAGGATTACAACATTATTAATTGTTAATTTGAGTGGCTTATTTCTAACCTTTAGGGGTGTTCATAGACCAGGTACTCGATCCATGAATTAAAAAAAATACTCGACATCCACTGACTGAGTCAATAAAATTCTGACTCTCTACCCGTTCTATACAAAACGGATACCCGGTAGGAGGGTACAAGGTAGGCCGGGTACCCGCAAAAGAGAGTCGGGTTGACCAGATACCAGATTCACTCACTGGTAATAAAGCATAAAAATTTAAATAATAATAGTTAAACAAGTTAATTTCACAATTAAGTCAACAACAATTAAATTTAAGTCACAAAATACATCCCAATATTACATCCCAATAGCAACAAGTTAGCAAGTAGTAACAAGCCAATAGCAACAACAATTAAATCATAAAATACATCCCAACAGACGCGACTGTGAGGGATAAGGATGCGAGGAAGAGGAAGGGAAAAGGAAAAGATGATTGTGGAAGAAAAATGAAGGGAAGATGAGGGACTGAAAAAGAAAAGGTAAGCAGCCAAGGTTTATAGAATCGGGATCCTACGTAGGATCGTTTTAAAGGTTACAGGATCGAATCGTAGATAGGATCGTAGGATCGTAAGATTCTATTAAAAGGATAAAAATGTAACTTTTATTTATTTTTAAAGCTAATATTCAATAAAAAACTTATACAAATAAATATAAAATTTTAATATTCATCATGAAATAAGTTTCTTTAACTAAAATTTATAACATTTGACACAGGTTATATACTCGTATTGTAAAAAGTTATGCGTTATCGCAAATTTAATACTGTTCTTTAATTAAAAATTAAAGAAATAATATGAATAGTATAAACTCATAAAATATAACATTTGAATGAAAAATTATCAAAATACTCGTTTAAGTAAATATATACATAAATTACATGACTAATGGCACCAACTAGAGTTTATTTATAATAGCGATCCTACCTCTAGGATCGGGATCGATTTTATAAATTTGGATCGTAGAATCGTAGGATCGTAAGGGTAGGATCGGGATTCTAACAACTATGTAAGCAGCTGCCAATAACTCTAGTAAGTATTAACTTATAATGAAACTCTATTAACCAAATTTACAAAATTATCCCTAAAATAGACTGAATTAGGTACTCTTTGTGACCCACAACCTAATTCTCAACCCGAGTGACTCGACCCGATTTCAAAATGTGGTTTGGGTACCCTCTTTTTCTAATTCGAATTGAATTGATTCAACGAGTTTTTTGGGTCGACGAGTCAAGTCTGTGATGATAAACACTCCTACTAATCATCACATTATATTGCTGCTAATTTTAATATTTGTAGATTTGACTTGTAAAGCATTATTTCTCTTCTTTTTCAAAACCAATAAAAAAAAAGATAGCTTATTTCTCTATTTAAGTGTGTTCAAAGTTGAACTTATTCTCGGTAATCCCCTCAAACGTATCCAAATGAGAAAGGATGTGAATCTATCTAGATATGTAGTGTGAGACAGCACACACTTATGTGTGTACAATTTTTAAAAATTAATAAGAAAAAATTAAAAAGAATTTGTGTGTAATTTATTGACAGCGGAGAGTGAATGGTAGTTATTTAAATATAATTATAGAATTCTTATCTTCTAATGTAAGGATATAATAAGTAGTTTATAAAGTGACGGATATCAATATTAAAAAAAATGCTTAACCTTTATATATAATATAGACACCGAAGTTTGGGAAAAAAAAATGAGTTCAACATTTTCATGAAAATACAGGCTGATTTCATGCTATTCTAAAATGTCATACCTTCTGGGTTTCGATTTTCAGAACCTTTAATTAATTTTAGACCTTGGGTTTGTACAAGAATTGTAACTCTTCCCCCAAAAAATTTCTAAGTATTTCCCATTAGCATGTACTCCTAGTAATTACTTACGTAAATTTATATTACATCTAGATGTATATAAGAGATTTAGTACTTCTAAATTTTCAAATGGTATCACGTACATCCCCTAATTCAAACTTTTTGTAATATTGTTAGCCAATCCATTAAAAAATTAACTTAAATGGAGAAAGACTATTTTTCATTAAGTTTTATCCCTAGAACAAAATTTTTATTAATTAAAATGGTTGGAGAAAATAGAAAAAGAAAATGGGGGAGTAAAATAATTAATTAATTATTAACAAATAACATTTAGTTGTAACTTTTCATGTCCTTCACCAATTAATTTTATAATTAGTGATTTGCATAATGTCAATATACATTTTTATTATATATGACGTGTATCTACGTGCTATATATTCTAGTTCAAATAACCGATATATATACGAAACATTAAGTGTTCCTAATTATTAGCAAATAAATTTACAAAATAGCTCATCAATAAAGTTATTTTATTCTTTTTTATTTATGAGTTTGTAATTTTTCAAACAAATACGAATCATATTTGTTTTTATAATATATGGTGAATTTTTATGCGTTTCAAATTTTTGTTGAAATCAACAAGTACAAGTACATTACATAAGCACGAATTTTTATAAATGAATTTATTAAATTTTTTTTTGAAAATAATTTTTTCAATTTTAAGTTTGTAATTTTCAAATAAAATAGTATTCATCAAAACAAAAGTTAAATAAAAAAAGTAATTAAATATGTTGTGCGTGCAGGTTCATCAAAACAAAATAAAAATAAGTATGTGGTATCCACTAACATTCATTAAAAATCTAGAAATGTAAAGATACAGTGAAACTTGACTCGTAAAGTAAATGTGTCCACAGCATAGTTATGCGAATCGCATCCTTTTTTAAAATTTTCTCTTACCACTATCTAAACTTTTTTTTTTGATAGACGTGATTCATTTTATTATATTATAAATCTAATATTTATATTTAGCCATGTTATTCACACAAGCAAGGTACTTTTCAGAAATTTCATTTTTACTACTATTATGTGATATATTTTAAATAGATGTAATCCATGATATTATGTCATAACTCTTATGTAAAAAATTATTTTAAAATAAGTTATATTAATAATTAATTTTATTGAGTTAGTGGTATTTATTGAATACTATTGGTAGTTAAATGTATTGTTGGTCTGTGAGTTAAGTAGCATGGGACTATTTCCCATCCCTAGTGCTTAGTTGTTGATTTTGGTCAGTAGCATAAGGCATATATAAGGCCTTTTATGTCTGTTTTTGGTAGTGTAGCCGTCCCTCTTTATTTGCGATTTTTGAGTCCTGAAGCCTCAGTTGTCCTCATGAAATAAGAAAAGAATTTAGCCCAATTTTGTTCATCTTCTTCCTTTGTTTTTTGATTAAATAATTGGCTTTGGGTCCATCAAAATGGTATCAAAGCAATGTTAATTCATAGTTATGGCACTCATAATTGTTTGTTCAATTTCAAAACTTAAAAATAAATCTGAATATATTTTTTGAAAGAAATAGATGATAACCCATCTGAAAGTACACGGATTAGAAAATCATATTCACGAAATAATCGATGGAAATTCTAATACAGAAATGGTGCAGGTAAATAATCAAATATTGTCACAGATGTATCAAGCAATTGATATTTCAATTTTTGAAAAAATTGCTACGGCAAATACAGCAAAGGAAGCTTGGGATATTTTGGGAAAAACATACCAAGGATTTGACTCGGTCCAAGAGAATAATTTGATGATTTTGAAGAGAAAGTTTGAACTTTTGACGATGAAAATTTTTGAATCCATCAAATCTTATTTTTCTCGATCGTTAGAGATTAAGAACGAGATGGCACTCAACAACCATGAATTGACTGACAAACTATTTGTGGAAAAAAATTCTGAATACCTTATCATGATGAAATTTGATCACATTGTCTAGAATTCAGGAAATAAAAGATGCATCAAATGTGAGTATTGAAGACTTGCAAGACTCATTAATTCTACATGAATAACGAATTAATAGGGAAGATAGAGGATACAGCGGATATAGTTGAGAAGGCATTGCAGACATAGTTAAATTTGAAGGGAAAAAATGAATCTAAGCAACAAGGAGAATCCAGTTAGACAAATCAGGTTTACAATAACAGAGGTTGTGGTTACAACAACAACAGAGGTATAGGCAGATGAAATCTCAGACGTGGTAAAGATAACAATTTTAATTTTAAAGGTGGTCTCATAAAGGTAGAGGTAATAATTTTGGCAGAGGTAATAATTTTTATTAGACCTAAGATAATCAAAGAATTTAATGTTATAATTGTGAAAATATGGGCACAAAATTTGAATGTAGATATGATGAACAATTTAACAGTAATTTTTAACCTAATATTACTGACAATCAGACTCAAAATATGGAGACTCTATCATTTTTGGCCTGCAATGCTGTGGATATTGTTGATAAAAATAAATAATTTTTGGATATTGACTATAGTAATCATATGTGTGGTAAAAAAACTTATTTTCTGAATTTGATGAATCTGTCAGAGGTGAAGTAAAATTTGGCAACAATACTACTTTACCTATTTTTGAGAAAGGTAAAATTCCTATTAGTCTGAAAAATGGGTCTAACAACTTTATCTCTGATATCTTTTATATTCCGAAATTGAGTCATAATTTGCTGAGTATGGCATGTATTCGGGGTCTAACAGATTTATCATGTATTCGGCATGGCATGTGTACTATTTTTTATGAAAAATTGGCATGATTGCAAAAGTGATGATGACTCCTAAACGCTTCTTTCTATTAAATTTGAATAGTGAAAATTTTTCTTGTTTGGATACTGTGATTGATGACAAAAATTAACTGTGGCATTTGCGGTTTGGGCATTTAAATTTTGATTGTTTGAGATTTCTGACTAGCAGAAGAATGGTTGGTAGATTGATCACATTAGAGATTATCCATTCAGACTTGTGTACAGTGAAGGTTCCTTCTAATGGTGGTTGCAGGTATTTTATTACTTTTATAGTTGATTTTAGCAGAAAAATTTGGCTTTATTTTTTGCAACAAAAATCTAATGCATGTGAAGCATTTAAAAAAATTCAAGATTTTTGTTGAGAAGTAAAGTGGTTTTCAAATAAAAATTTTGAAAACTTATAGAGATCATGAATATCTTGTTTGTAATTATTTTCTTGAAGAAAATGGTATACATGATCAACTGACAGTCAAGTACACTCCACAACAAAATGGAGTGGTTGAGAGGAAAAATATGACAGTTATGAATATGGTGAGATGCATGTTGAAATTAAAAAAATATGTCAAAACCTTTTTAGGTAGAAGCAATTGCATGTGCTATTTATCTGTTGAATAGGTATCCTACGAGAAACTTTCCTAGAAACACCCCTGAAAAAGTATGGAGTGGTAGAAAGTCATTTGTTGGCCATCTCAGAGTATTTACTTGTGTTGCTTATTCTCATGATTTGTAATCAATTGCAAAGGAAACTTGATGACAAAGGTAGAAAATGTATTTTTATTGGTTACAATGAGCAGTTTCGGGTTTACAGATTATTCAATCCAATTTCAAGAAAAGTGATTGTCAGTAGATATGTGACTTTTGATGACAGAAATGTTTGGGATTGGTCTCTAGAAAAATATAAAACTATAGAGGTGACATTATAATATGAAGGAGAGGATGATGATCATAATTTTCAGCCATTACCAGTTGCTCAAGGTTCATAGACTAAGACATCTGATCGTCCACAGCGTCAGCAATAGTTGCTTGCTAGATTGCAGGATTATGTTATTTCTTCAAATAATTCTCCTTCTGATGAAAATATTGTGAATTTTACTTCATTTGCATATTGTGACCCTATTATTTATGAGGTGGCAGTTCGAGATAATCGTTGGGTGAAGGCAATGGATGAAGAAATTCGTGCTATTAAGAATAATGATACATGAGAGCTTACCATTCTCTTCCAACGAGTAAAAAACCCATTGTAGTGAAATGGGTCTACAAGACGAAGTACAAGTCCAATGGAAAAGTGGAGAGATTCAAGGCGAGATTGGTAGGTAAATGTTACAGGTAGAAACTCAGCATTGACTATTTTGAGATATTTGCACCTGTTGCTCGACTTGATACCTTTCGTTTGATAATTTCTCTTATACATCCTCAAAATAAATGGAGAATTTATCAACTGGATGTCAAGTCTACTTTCTTAAATGGAGTACTCGAAAAGGAAGTGTATGTGGAGTAACTTGCAGATTTTGTCAAAAAAAGTCAGGAAAATAAGGTATATAGGTTGAAAAGGGCTTTGTATGGCTTAAAACAAGTTTCAAGGGCGTGATACACGAAAATTGACTCATATTTTATTTCTAATAATTTTTTGAGATGTCCATATGAGCACACTTTGTACATTAAATTTTCTGCTCGTGATGATGTTATTATTGTGTGCTTTGTATGTAAATGATTTGATTTTTCATAGGAAATAATTCTATAATGATTACTGAATTCAGAGAAGTCATGATTAAACAGTTTGAGATGACAGATATGGGACTTATGTCTTATTTTCTTGGGATTGAGGTTTTCCAGTCTGACCGTAGTATTTTTATTTCTCAAAAAAAAATATGCATGTAACATTTTTAAAAAATTCAAAATGGATTGTGCAAAGCCAATTCTGACTCCGTCTGAAGAAAAATTGCATTTAACTAAGGACGGCACTAGAGAATATGTGGATCCTACCTACTTTAAAAGTTTGGTAGGGAATTTGAGATATTTGACTTCTACGAGGTCTAAATCACTTTTAGTGTTAGTTTGATTATCAGGTTCATGGAAAATCCATGTCAGTCACACTTCTAGACAACAAAGAGGATTTTGAGGTATATCAAAAGTATTCAAGGAGATGGTATTTTTTATTCATGCAGTTATCCAATTGAATTATTTGGGTACACAAATAGTGATTGGGCAGGTGATACAATTGAGAGGAAGATAGTACTTCAAGTTATGTATTTTTTACTAGTTCGGGTGTATTTTCATGGAGTTCTAAAAGTAACAGTGATAACGTTGTCTACGGTAGAGGTGGAATATATTGTAGCTACTAACAATGCTACTCAAGTATTGTGATTGCGTCGTATGCTTGGTGTTCTTCAACACAAGTAAGATGGTTCGACAAAAATTTATTGTGATAATAAGTCGATGATTAAGTTGTCCAAATATCTGATTTTCTATGGGCATAATAAGCACGTTGATATCAAATACCACTTCATACGTGGTTTGGTTCAAGACAAAGAGATTGAAGTTGATTGCTGCATAACTGAAGAGCAAGTGGCAGATATTTTCACAAATGTATTAAAGTCGGACACATTCTTGAAATTGAAGAAGATGTTAGGGATGATCAAGTTTGAGGAGCTTGGTTTAAGGGAGGATATATGTAAGAAATTATTTTAAACCAAGCTATATTATTAATTAATTTTATTGAGTTAGTGGTATTTGTGTAAAATTAGGTTGAAATTAATACTATTGGTTATTAAATGTATTATTGGTCTATGGGTTAAGTGGCATGGGATTATTTCCCATCCCTAGTGTTTAGTTGTTGACATTGGTCAGTAGCATAAGGCATATATAAGGCCTTTTGTCTCTGTTTTTGGTAGTGTAGCAGTCACCCTTTATTTGCGATTTTTTAGTCCTGAAGCCGCAGTCGTCCTCGTGAAATAAGAAAAGAATTTAGCCCAATTTTGTTCATCTTTTTCCTTTGTTTTTTGATTAAATAATTGCTTTGGGTCCATCATCTCATGTTTATATCAAGATTTGTAGAATTGAAATCTTGTGCAGCTTCATTTTGTAATTGTAAGATCGGATCGTAAATAAAATTATAAGATCATAAGATCTTATAACACAAAACTATGATTTTTATTTATTTTTAAAGTTAATATTTAATAAAAAGTTATGCAAATAAATATTAAATTTTAATATATATTCGTCACAAAATAAGTTTCTTTAATTTAAATTTATTAATATATGACATTATATACTTGTAATATAAAAAGTTTTACATCATCGTAAATTTAATACTGTTTTTTAATTAAAAATTATAAACAATATATGAATATATAGTAAACTCATGAAATGTAGTATTTAAATAAAAATTTATCGCAACACTAACTTAAATTAATAAATATAAATATAAACTATAAAATTCTAATAGTCCAACCAATATTTATCTATGATAGAGATTCCACTTCTAGGATTGGGATCAATTTAGAATAATTTAGAACCTTAAACAAGTTACTGTCAGCAAAAGAGTTGAATAGTAATAAGGACCATTCATCAAATCTAATTAATCCCAGCAATCAATAAAGAATTATACTATAAACCCACATAGAACCCGTCAGTGGTGGTGATCGAACAGTTCACCTTTGCGTGTTTGCAAAAAGTAGGTTGGCATTATTTGGAAAAAAAAAAAAAAATTGTTATTCATTTTGAAGTACAAAGTAGGTATCCTAATTAGACTACTAAATTTAACAAGTAATTATAAAGTGATGAACTCTCAACTTTTAGTCTTCTTAATGACTATGGTATCGCACTATATTACGGGTGAGTGGCACAAACTTACTCCATTATTTAGTTGAGCGGTGTATTTGATCGTATTTGATGGGGTTTAGGGCCGTAAAACCCAAACGTAAAATTAGGGCAAAGTTAAAGTTTGTGCATTACAACAACTAGCAGTTAACTAGCATTTTTTGTATTACCATAACTGGCAGTTAAATATATAGCAGTTTGTGCATTGGTAAATTTAATTTAAAAAAAAAAAAAAAGTAAAGCTAAAGAAAATTTCAAACAGCAGTTGTGCATCACAACAACTGGCATAAAATTCTAAAGCCAATCTTATGAGCCTAAGATACCATGATTCAAATCCGGATTACAATTTTGAAAGTATATTTAAGAAGAGTTTAGATTTAATGATCATATAAGAAATCTAAAATTTTAAATACTTAATCTAAATTTTAGCATAATTCTATTCTTAACATACAGATGAAATAATAAATACACATGTCTTACACTTTCAAGTTTTTAATATTTAACTAGGTAAAATTCAATGAGTTTTCGAATATGCTCGACTAATTAATTTTTAAATTTGAGTCTGAATTTCAAGTTTTTAAACATCAATCGACATAAAGATGGTCAGGTCGGTGGATTCGAACCTCTAACCGTCCTCTTAGAAACTTATATTATTAAGTTATCTCGATTGTAAGTAACCCTGCTAATAGTAGTAATTGAGAAGGTCGTCTGGTCCCAAGGTACATATATATCAAAGACTAGTAGTAGTATTACATATTTTGATTTTGAAAGTTAAAAACAATTGATCTGGATGAAGTTTAAATGTGACGAGGAAGTGTTTGGAAGATAAGGAAGAATTCGAGAGATGAAAATATTAAACAAGCATATATATATATATAAGATTACCGTATTAAAGATTCTTATTTTTTCCTTATATCACTATAATCTCTTGATTAAAACCTATATGAATTAAAAGATGATAGTAGTAGTATATTTAAAAAAGCATCATGACTTCATACTCATAATCACAATAATAACCAAATATATAATAATAAAACAAAAAACAACACTGATTAAACAACTTTCGCACGCAAGCCCAGAAGATAATATAATAAAAACCCACCACCATTACATTTATTCTTAGCATCTCAATTCAACCTAGTTTAGTACGTAGTAGATTTTTTTTTTTTTTTTTTTTTACAGATATCTTTCTTGGGAGCCTGATCGAGAAGGCCAACTTTGGGTGGTTCTTCAGGGTGATATTAGGATCATCGACTTGGAATGGGGGGGCCTCAACTTCTGCTACCTCTTCACTGGGGAGCAGAAGTCTACCTCAATAAAAAGGTACTAGTTGCTACCCGACGTCTCTTCATTGGGAGGAACTTCAGCTACTGATGCCTTAGGGAGAACAACTTTTCTTGCTCCAACTACACTCTACCATATAGTACAAATTTGTGTTAGTAATTACTAGTATATCTAATTTGATCGTTCAACACGAACGACCACTTTGGATCGATCACAAGTTGATCTAATGATATAAATGTATGATCTACTAGTGCATTACACTCTGCGTCTTATTTATTTTGTTACAATTTTAATTTTTTTCGTTGAACAAATCAAATTTATAATGAATAATTTGTATATACTTATTTGATTTTTAATTAAATATATTCAATAAAAGTGAAATTTACTACTAACACGTGTAAATTTAAAATTTTTAATAAGTTAAAACAATCCATAAAAGATTGAGTTTTAAAAATTTGTTGCGTTGACCAAAAAGAAGGTCCAAGAGTGGCAATATAAATGAAATGGATGTAGTATGTTTTTGTTGAAACTTGGAAGTGTTACAAGCGAATAGTATTCGAGGGGGGGGGGGGGGAATAAATAAGCACAGGATCAAGAGATACAATTAAAGTTTGAACTAGTAAAATACCATAAATTTTATCAATTCTATAGATATAAACATTTCATCTAAGATTTGAGTACTACCAAAATATATCTTATATATATGTATGTATGTATCAAGTTTTCTCACTCCAAATTAAAATCATTCAATGAAAAACATGAAAGAGTAGGGATACTTTAGCGTTTGAAGGAGTTAATAAAGAAGTCATCTCTTTAAGTTCAATGCTTGCTGCAAAGGGATGTAAGCGTTAAACAAAAAGAAGTCAATGAATTTGACCTAAGACGATAGTTCACGAATAAAAGGTACTATTTGCTACCTCAATTTCTCCGGCAGTCTATTCATGGGGAGGAACTTCAACTATTGATGACTTAGGAAGAACAACCTTTCTTGCTTCAACTACACCCTATCATATAGTACAAATTTATGTTAGTAATCACGAATATATCTAATTAGTTCAACACGAACGACCATTTTGGATCGATAACAAGTTGATCTAATGGTGTACATGTATGATCTACTAGTACATTATAATCTGCCTCTCATTTATTTTGTTATAGTTTAAATTTTTTCATTGATTAAATCAATTTTGCAATCAGGAGTAAGTTATTTATAGTATTTGAGTTTTAATTATATATTTAATAAAAGTGAAATTTATATCAAATATGAACTCATTTGTTAGTTAAATTTTTTAATAAGTTAAAACAATCCATGCAAGATTGAGTGTTGAAAATTTGATACATTGATCAAAAAAAGTTAAATAGTAACAATATAAATGAAATAGATATAGTATATTTTGTTGAAATTTGGCAGTGTTACTAGCGGATAGTATTCGAGAAAAAAAGAAAGAAACAAGCACAGGATCAAGAGATACAAATAAAGTTTGAACTAGTAAAACATCATAATTTTTATCACTTATAAATATGAACATCAAAGATTTGAGTATTACCAAATTATATCTTAATTTATACCACAGTCTAACATAGTTTTTAATTGAACTAGACTCGTCATATGTGTGACTATATATATAAACCCAGTTTTCTCACTCCAAATTAAAATCATTCAGTGAAAACGATGAAAGAGTAAGGACATTTTGGAGTTAACTGAACTAAGGAGTCATCCCTTTTAGTTTTGTTCCTATTGAAAGGGGGATGTGAACGTTAAACTAAAAGAAGTCAACGAATTTGAGGTAAAGGCGATAGTTCACAAACGCAACTTTAACAAAAGGTACTAGTTGCTACCTCAACTTCCCCAACAGTTCTTCAGCTATTGATGCCTTAGGAAGAACAACTTTTCTTGCTTCAACTATACCCTTCTATATAGTACAGATCTATGTTAGCAATTACTAGTATACCTAATTAGTTCAACATGAACGACCATTTTGATGGATCGACCACAAGTTGATCTAATGATGTACATGTATGATCTACTAGTACATTACATTCTTAATTTCATTTATTTTGTTGTAATTTTATCTTTTGTTCGTCGAATAAATCAATTTTACAATGAATAATTTATATATACTTATTTGATTTTTAATTACATTCATTTAATAAAAATAAAATTTACATCAAATATTAACATATTTAAAGTTAAAATTTTTAACAAGCTTAAAGTAATCCATACAAGATTGACTTTTGAAAATTTTGATGCAGTGACAGAAAAAATGTCAAATAATTACAATATAAATGGAGTGGACATAGTATGTTTTTTGTTGAAATTTGAAAGTGTTACTAGCGGATAGTATTCGAAAAAAAAGGAAAGAAGCAAGCACAGGATCGAGAAATACAATTAAAGTTTGAACTAGTTAAACATCATAAATTTTATCACTTAGATAAATATAAACATTTTATCAAAGATCTTGAGTATTATTAAAATGTATATTAGGAGGTATTTGGTTCACATTCAAGAATTGTAATCAAAATAGGAATTATAAACCTCATCATCAGTATGGGATATATGACATTCTCCCTTATTTGTTTGATTTGAATAAGGAATGGGTTTTATTATATGGATAAATTAATCAATTTGAAATCCAATACACAAGTGGGGAATCAAAATGGGCATTTTCTAATACTTTCATTCCCATAGAATGATTTATATAGTAATTAACTAGATGAAATAATTTATAAGTATCATTAACTTTGATTCTCATTTCTTCCCTTCATATCTATAAACGAAACACCTCCACAATTTATGCTACAATCTAACATGGTTTCGAATTGAGCTAAACTCGTTGTATATGTGTTTGTGTGTATATATGTGTGTTTTGAAAAGGGGATGTAAGCGTTAAACTAAAAGAAGCCAATGAATTTGACCTAAAGACGATAGTTCACTAACACAACCCTAATAAAAAGTACTAATTGCTACCTCAACTTCTCCAGCTGTCTCTTCATCGGGAGGAACTTCAGCTATTGTTGCCTTAGGAAGAACAACTTTTTTAGCTTCAACTACACCCTACCATATAGTACACATTTATGTTAGTAGTTAGTAGTATATCTAATTAGTTCAAGAAAAACTACCATTTAGATACAATTAAAGTTTGAACTAGTAAAAGATCATGAATATTATTAATGGAAAAAAGACTATTTTGATCTCTTATCTCTAGGGTGTGCCATAGTTTGGTCCCTTATGTATAGGAACAAGCCAATTTAGTCCCTCAACTTCTAAATATTGTCCAATGTAGGCTTTTAACAGAAAAAATGGACAAATTAATAATGAAAGCCACATAAACATCACATGAACCATTAAACACAAATGACTGGAAATTTAAAACTTGAAAACGATGAACTTTTCTTCATTAATTTATGTCATTAAAGAGTGTGTTTAAAGAAGATGGGTCTCAATTAAGGTTAGAAAAATGAGAGCGAAAAAATATTAGGATTAATGAGGAATAAAACTTTTTAATATCAAATTGTTAGTATTTTACGGCCATGTGATATTTATATGGCTTTCACCGTTAATTTATCTAACTTTTTCATCAAAACCTTACGTTGACTAATATTTCAAAAGATAGGGGACTCAATTGATTTGTTCTGATGCATGAAAGACAAAATTGAAGCAATACTTCAAAAATAAAGGATCAAAACAGTCTTTTTCCCTTTTATCACTTATATAAATATAAACTTCTCCTCAAAGATTTGAGTATTACCCAAATATATCTTAATTTATACTACAATCAACATGGTTTCTAACTAAACTATACTCGTCGTGTGTGTGAGTGTGTGCATATATATATATATAAGCAAAGATTTAGGTAGATCCGATCTTTGACTCCACTTGTAGATCCTGTAGTGTAGATTACACTTTAGAGAATCTATGACATCAACTAATGTAAGCAAGATTCTTTAAGGTTTAATCCTTACCACAAGGTCTACAGGTAGGGTCAAAAACCGAATCTACCTAAATATTTTTCATATATATATATATATAACCCCTTATCGTCGTGGAGGAAAAATAGGACTCTTCGGGGAGCTAGAGTGGGTAAAACAGTACTCATTATGGAATTGGTTAATAATATTGCCAAATCCCATGACGGTGTATCCATATTTGACGAAGCTCCTTCAGCTTTTCCTTTTATGTAGATAATATAAATTACTCTATTTTATTTCAAATCTTGCCACCTTATTAGTAAAGCAAATTCAATGAAGCAACACTAGTAAATAGAAATTCTATTTTCTTTCTAATTCTAAATTATATAAATTATGTAAATTCGAAATGAAATTCTTTATAGTGGACCATTTTTTTGCAAAATTGTGCTCAATTTCATATGTGGCAATTCCGCCAAGATCTCTTCATTAGTTGGAGGAAGAACAGCACGAATCAGATTTTTTGATAAACATATCGAGAGAGAATTTGATTTGGTTAGACAATAGGTAGTTGCAAATAAGGGGCAAGAAAATCTATGAAATGATACTGGTTTAATTCAATGTTGTTTAAGAAGGAATTTGAATGCCGATGTAGGCTAAATAAATCAGTGGGTCCCGATCAGTTCATAATGAGAATATTTTAATCTTTTTTAATTCCACGTATTATTCTCCTTATGCACATAGGGATATATATATATTAACAAAAAAAAAAAAGGGAAAAAGGAAACCCTTAAAGAAGTTATTAAATACAGATTAACTTAACAATGGTTGAATTAAGAGAGCATAAGACAAAACAATATCGAAGAAACAAAAAGCTCATGTAGAAATGAGTGTTACAAGAAAAGAGAGAAGTAACGAATCTGTGCATGTCTAAAACATATTCAGTTTTCTCACTCAAGATTAAAATCATTCAGTAAAAAAAATATGAAAAATTAGAGATATTTTAGCGTTTGAAGGAGTTAAAGGGGTCATCACTTTCATATTACTGAAATTGTGATCATCTTTCAAGTTTCGAATTGAAATTATTATGCATAAAATTATGAATACAACTATTACAATTAAGCTAAAGTGAAAAGATAATATATATGTACCACAGTGGTATCCATTGCAAATCAAAGAAAATGAGTGAACTGTGGAACTAAATAAAGAAAAAGATAGAATATAGCGTCGAAATTAAGATCAAAGGGCAAAGGCAGTGGCCGAAGAGATGAGTGAAGAGGTGATGAGAAGTGAGAGGTACTTATAGGTAGAAAAGTAAATTAATAAAGAGTTATCTCTTCCTCTTTAACAATAAATAATGGCAGCGAGATCTAAATGTGAGCACTAATTAATTAAAAGAATCTTTGGCAAATTGGCATCATGCAAATCAAATCTGTGACATGAGAGAAAAGAAAAATAAATATTGTGGTCGTGAGGAAATAAGATTTTTTTAATCTCAATAGGTTTGTATTTTAATAATCACATGATATATTTAAGTGGCCTTTTATTATTAATTTGTCAAATTTTTTCTGTATAAAATCCTACATCGGCCAACATGTTAAAATATTAGAGACTAAATCTGCTAGTTGTAAAATATAATGGACCAAATTAAGACACATTTTAAAAATAAGAGACCAAAATAGTTTTTTCTCTAATTTTAATATCAAGAAGGCAAAGCATTTCCCTAAAAAATTAAATAAATAAAAGGAACTCGATATATTCAAGAGAATATGAATGATTTCATGTTGTTCTAAATTTCTAATGTCATGGGACTTTTCGGCTCAATGATTCAACCCGTGCAAATTGTGCATCTGGCCGTTCTAAGCATACATTTCGATTATTGCAGTATCAATCGAAATTGAATTGTTAAAGCACTTCACCAGCTTTGAACAACTGTTGAGCTTTAGGGTTTAATGTATTTAGTCCATTAGAATTAGCTAAAAATCGTTAATCCATTCAAGAAACTCTTAGAACTGCTGTGAACTTTTTTTTAAAAAAAAAAAAAGTTATAAACTGTTTTTTTAATAAATTTGTAGGTTATGCATTATTCTCAACCTCGTATAAAAAGTTATAAACTGTTTTTTTAATAAAGTGAAGGAAACACTTTTGAAAAAGTTGCAATAGAGTTATGTTTGAGAACAATATTAAATTTTTTAAACAACAAAATAAGAAATATTTTTTTCATTTTTACTAGTAAATTACTTTAAATTTTTATTTTTTATTTTAAAAAAAAATTATAAACATTTTTAATAAACTATCTAGAACCAAAAAAAAAACCTCTAAAAATCCTTATATGATCAAGACTTGGAACAAATAGTATCAACCTATAGATTTTAGCATAATTAGAATTTTACTTTGAATAGGATTAGACAATAAAATTCTTTGAGCATGTTAAAATTACCCATGAGGATTTCTGTGTACCTTTTTTTTTATTATCTTACTTAATTGTTTGTTAGATTGCATAAATAATTATAAAAATCATTTCTCAATTGGAGTAAATAAATATTGGTTAGGATAATTAGATTTTATATTGATTAGATTCAATAAAGCAAATTCATTAGTTATGTTGATTAAGGTTAGGATTAATATTATGATCATAATGAAATTACTTATTACTTATGAAATGTAATTTTCTATGTACTCCTTCCGTCCCATTTTATATGTCACCCTTTCTATTTTAGTTTGTCTCAAATTATTTATCACTTCTTAAAATGACAAATTTTTAAAACTCATTTTACCTATTTTACCCTTCATATAAGTCCCAAAAACATGGCATTAAATTTATGTCTCTACATGAATTGCTCTCACAAGCCATTTTAAAATTTAAAGTACCAAAATCACCTAATAAATTTTGTATCTTAATTGAAGGACAATTATGAAAAAAGTATCTCTTATTCGTGATGTCAAACATCAGATTTTCTTAAACTATATGTAAGTTTGACCAAAGTATTAAATATTTTTAAATGAAGGCATATTGGGCATCACAAAAAAGAGATGAAACAAATAATTAGAATATTATATTGATTAGAATTTAAAAAATTAGCAAATTATATTGATTAGAATTTAACAAAGCCAATTCATTAGACATAATGATTAGGATTAATGTTAGGATTAGGATCATAATGTAATTACTTATGAGGAGTTACTTTCTATATGTCAAATATTTTTAAGTGAGAGCATGTTAGACATCACAAAAAAAGAAAAAAATAACTCACATATATATTTGCACTTTTTCTAATTATTTTTCCACAGAATAACCAACAATCTATAAGTATAACAGACCTGCAGAGTAACTATGTACTAACAAAGATAATGGGACAAAAATGCACAAAAACAGCAAGAAGAGATAGTCACCATTTCTTAGCAAAGATTTTACTTTCAGAGCAGTTAGACCATTAAAATCGTTATGGGAAAAACAAAAAACAAAATAAAAAATCCCAACAGCACTTAGTGCATTACAACACTAACATAAATTCCAATGCCACTATCATCCCTATTACAATGATAAATCCGGATTATATATATTTAAGAAGAGTTCAACTGCGTAACGAAATTATTTCACTTGGACGTGTTCAAATTCTCAAATCAAAGCAGCAAAAGCAGGAAGCTCAAAGGCTTAGTCACTTTCATCTTTTTCTAAATGGTGGGTAAAATCTTTTTCAATTTCCAGGCTGATGACATAAACCCAGAGAATAGTTGCACGATCAGATGTGGCAACATTGTATAATAGTTCCAAAAATTTTATTAGCTGACGAGTTTCCTCAAAACTGTTTCTGCTCGCTGCTCAAATTTCGGCAAGGCCCATTCATGCTGAAGTATATCTAGACCAAATCTTTCTCTGCACTCAAACTCTGACCAGAGTAGAATAGAAGCCACAAGTTAGACACACTCATCAAATTAACAAAGTCCCAGGTGACAGAATATCCTTTTACCCATGTCTCAGTGAAATTTGGAAATGCTAAAATTTAAATCAACGATTGCTCCGAAAACACAATTTTCACTTATGGCACATCATTTCCAAAAGAATCTAAAACTTTAAACTAACAAGGACATTAAGCTTTATTTGACACTCATAGAGACAGATGCTTTAGCTGAAGGTTTGCACCACAAAGTGAATTTTTCCATTTTGAAACAAAAAGGGTAAAGAGATGTTCCCATAAATGAATTTTTCCAAGCATCAAAGGTCAACAGAAAACTTCATAAGAAAATACCTTAGAAGGATCAAAACCAAAGCCACCCATTTGCATCATACGTTGTGTACAGAGACTGTTGCTGTATGTAGAAGCAAATCAACATGTCATCAAATTTGAAGGTTTTGCCGAATCATTTACAGAGTTTCTTAAAAAAAAAAAAAAATCAATTTCACAAGCCACCCACACAAACCCTAATTTTTTCCCTTCCCCATTATTCTCTCTGCTCTACTACATCAAGTTGACTGCCACCTCTCTCCTCCTGTCCGCCACCCCTCCCTAGCCCTTAGTCCACCTCCCGCCATCTCTCTCCTCCACTTCAGCCTTCTATGACTATATCCCATTCCCCTATCCAGCCAGAACAGCAAGCCCAACCCCCTCCCCAGCCTCAACTCCACCTTTCTCCATCACCTCCGCACCTCAACTCCTTCCCTAGTCAGACCGGCACCACCCCATCTTCTTCTCCCCACCATTGCCTCCTCAGCCCTCTACCACCTCTCCTACCTCCCTCTCCCTCCTCTAGTTCTCCTATACGAACAGATCTTGTTATCTGATCTGCCAGATGGAAGATCTTTCCATTTGATGTCGGGAAGACATAACAATGGCACCGCGAAGGCGGAGGATGGGTGAGGGGAGGACTGGTGGTTGCAGGGAGGACAGCATTGATTGAAGGAGACAGTAGGGTTGGGCTGAGGTGGAGCGGGTGGTGGAGGCAGAGGATTTGTGACGGTGGGGCAAGCTGGGGAGTAGGGGTGGGGTTGCAAAACAGGAATAAGGGGGGAAAGAGGGACAAGATGAAGATTTATGCATAAATTACATTACTAACCCTCATTAGCTATTTTAAATGATAAGAAAAATCCTTTAAGTCAAATCTTGGATCCTTTGACTATTTACTAACAGAAATTTAACTGTTTTAATTTACCCCTAAAGTACAAGGGTTTAAATTATTATATCAGCAAACCACAAGGTGGTAATTTGTATGTTGGCCAAACCATAAGGGGGTTCTTTGTAATTTACCCTTTCTCTTTCATACATGCAAAGAGAAAACAACATGCACATCCTAATAATGAAGCTTGAACACTCAAAATCACTACTAGCATTCAGAATACTTGAAGGCTTACCATTTTCCTCGCCCAAAATAAGACTAAACAAACCCCTTAATCCAAACAGGTTCAGGAAATACCTGACACGTAGTGATAGAATTATCAACATCCAAGCAGTATGATATTAAAGAAAACTTTACAGGCAACCAAACTCAATGGGTTAAACAGAGAGTGTTGCTTATAATTTGGATCATTACCATGAGCGGCTGCTGACATAGCTGACATCAACAGTACTCAAATCGATACCATTCTGTAACATCGATCTGAACCTCTGTGTCAATGGAAACGGTATCTTTGCTGTCTCTTATACATATCTAGATGTGTACATCAGTACCCATTAGGATCAAAGTGCACCACATAAAAAGAAGAGTAGTGCCCAGAAGGAGAACTGTTGAAAATATATAATCTAACAGGCAAAAAGTTCATGCTTTCATCCCCAAGAAAGAGCCAAACTGAAGCTCCAATATAGATGTAGAAAATAAAGTTACAGATGCACATGTAAGATATGATATATGAGAAGATAGTTTCACAAAAACATGATCGAACATAGAAAAAAAAAAGAGAAAAAAAAGGCAAAACCAAGACCTCCAAATTATAGACAAACTAGCAACCACATCAAGAAGACCAGATCTTAGTGCAGCTCATTATACAGATGTAACATGGAGATAATATCAATGTACTAATTTTCTATACAAACAAAGTAAAAGGAATGAAAGAAACAGGCAGACCTGCTACAAACCCCGAGAAGAAAAAGTTAACCCACGCAAAAGTAAGAGTCTGCACAGAAGAGAGGACAAAGTTATAACTAAAGTCAGATTCAGTTTTATAGACGTAAATCGCAAAAGATTCAGCTATAGGCTATGTCATCAACAAAAACTACTAATCAATTGTTCTACTAATAACACCTGTGGTATGATCATTGACAGATTCTTCTTCATCATATCCATAGCCATGTTAGGGTCGGAAAACATTTGTGCCTGTGCATTTTGAGCTTGGCCCTTGGGCACGAATAATAACCCATTTTCCTGCAATGACATATCAGAATCTACACATCAGTGTGTCAAAATTTTAGGAAATGAAAAGTACTCAAAATCCATCCATTTTCAATTTCCATAGGCCCACATCATGGAGACACCTCACTTCTTTAGTCTTTAACCAAGTAACTTCCGTTACCCATTGTTATACAAACACTAGTTAACATACTTCCTGAGTAAATTATACTTTATCTCCCCCTAGATTTGTCATAAATAGAGAAAGATACACACTTTTTTTTTTTTTTTTTTGGAATTATGCTGACCTCCCCTGCCAAGTTAATTTTTTTTACAGCTTTTTCACCATATTTAGATTTACATGGACACAAGACTCCAGTAAGATTTACAAGGTAAATAACAAGAAACTTGTTATCCAATAAACATAGGAGAGGTGTAGATAACATGAAATGCGTCGTGAAAAGGTCAAAGATCCTTGAAGTTATGAGAAGCCTTGAGAGAGGTCACTGTGGACTGTAGTTTACCCAAACTTCTTCCAATTTGAAAATTCCTTGAAAGTAGTCTATTATCAATCTTCGTATTTAAATTTTAAACTTAGGATACAAACAGATTTCTGTTCTATCAGTTATTAATACCAAAATACTTAAGCCAAGTTATTAATACCCACAACAAGTATTATTAATTAATCAATCTTCCGACATCTTTCCGATGTGAACGTGAAGTGCTTTCCCGAGTGAGACGCGGGGCACTACACTCACCACACAAGAATACTAAATTCCTGCACAATTTAGTTATTAGTGATTGTAACAAGAATACTAAATTCCTGCACAATTTAGTTATTAGTGATTGCAATATTTCTTCACTGCACTATCGTACAAAGTTCCAATTTTTCTAGCATTAAACTAAAAATCCCCTTGTCCCTCTCCTCAATTCCAACTCCAATTTTTCCCTCAAGTTCCAAAGGCAACTACTAATATAGTAATACAAAGTACTATGATTTCCATAATAATAAAAAGGAAAAAAATAAAATACAAACAATAATAAAGGAACCTCATTGCTGTAGTAAACTTTACGAGCACGAAAGGACTTGAGAGGGATAAAATTGGCAGCAGCCCTTAAATTCCTAGCCCTAATAATCACCTGCCTGAACAATCAATTTCCAAAAAAAAAAAAACATAGATCTCAGCTGCAGAGTATGAGAGTAGGGATTAAAAACGAAATTAAAAGAAAACTGGGGGTGTTAGGGAAATAGAATAAAAACCCTTCTTTGACGATTTTGGGATCCGGCAATTGAGAAGAAGTTCGCATGAGCTTCGAGACTTGGAAGGCGGAGAACTCCGATCAACACCATCACCACCGACAACGGTATCAAAAATACCCAGTCTCTTATCGCCGTGTCCAACACCAAATCCTCCGCCATTTTTTTTTTTTTTCAAATTATTTTTTGTGATTGTGGGAGGATTTTGAAGAAGAAGTTAATTTGACCCCAAAAGAAAACAGCTAAAAGAAGGATGATTTTATTATTATTGTTATTGTAAATGTCGTAGTTGATGTTGGGCTGCTATTTTATAGAAAGCAGAGCTGAATTTGGGTGTTGGTTGATTTTCTAACTGGACTTTGAGTAAAGCCCAAATGTGCCGTTGTTAAATAGTCTTCTTAGCACTTTGGCCCGTTAAGCACATCAATTTCGAATCGTAAAAATAATAAGGTATTCGAATTGATAGTAACAGGTCAAAAATTAATAATTTAGATGATATCTTACTCGATTCATACATAGGATTAATTATATAACTTTACATATTTTGGCATAATATTGATGAGTTTTTTCTCTTTTCCTTTCTATTTATAAGTGTATTTGAACAATTAATAGCAAATTTTTATTTTTTAAAAATTTTTTAAACTAAAAAAATATCATGATTGGATTGGGTCAGTTAACCGGTCATTTGACATTTTTTTTTTCCCTCTTCACTTAATTTTCAACCACACAGTTACAAAAAAAAAATTGTTACTCACTCTGCAATTTTACAACATTGGATGATTGAAAAATAGTTACATTCCTTTAATTCTCTTTTCTTAGCTTTTGAAAGTTTTATAACTTAGAATGGACGTATTCTTGTCCTTTTGCAGCTAAAAGAAACACCTGAAGGAAATCAAGTGTACTAGTCTACTAAGTCTGTTTGGTTTTGCAACTCCACAGAACGATTCCATGCTTGCAAACTGCGGCATTGTTGCTATATTTAGGCATTGCACACAGCCTCATTAATTTATGTACAAGTCATATTCTTCTTCTCTCTTCCTACAACTGTAAATCCAGCAATATTCATTTCTTGAAATTAATTCAAATATTTGCTCTTCAGCAAAATGCTCTCGATTTCCTCTCCATTTATGTTGTTCAATGCCGAGAATCACACACCAATCCCTCCTCAACGTGAGATCAAAACGTGAAATTGCTTGTCAAAGAACATATCTTTCGAGTAGAGTTAACTTTTATCAAGCTTGTCTTGCAAATGGGCTGCCCGAATACAAGGCTCCGATGCTGCATGTGGCATGCAGAGCTCGAGGATTGCAGTCAGAAGATGGTGATCACAGAGCTCTGGAAACAGTTCTCAAGCTTTGTAAGGCAATCAAGAATAAGAACTTCAATGAATTGTCGGATATGTTTGGAGAAGAATGCCTATGCATTTGCAACTTTGTATCAACAACATTCCAGCCTTTTCATGGTAAGGAGGTGAGTTACATATATAACAAAGTAAATGAACTTGATCATCTTGAATCTCATATTGTATTTTTGTACACTTGTGTATCTGTCTGACTCAATAACCTTTAACCTTACACCACTTGATCAAAAAGTTTAAATTAAATTATTAGTAACCTTAATATAATAAGTTTTGTAACTTTAATAATGTGTCTCGACTGATTCAATAGCTTTTAATTTTATACCAGTTAGTCAAAAAATTTAAATTAAATTATTAATAATACCGCATGAACTTTAATATTATCCTATTCAATAGTATTTCACTTACTTTCAATATTGGATGGGGCATTGCACATACCCTCCAACTACATATCTAATCAACGGCCAGATGATGTGGGCTCTCTATGTTATGTACTATTGCAGCAAGTATTGGCATTCTTTTCTTCTCTAATGAAGAACTTGGGAAATAACATTGAATTCATAGTGCAACCGACATTTCACCAAGGGATGAACGTTGGCGTATCTTGGAAACTAGGTTCTACATCACTCTCATCGAAATCTTTAATCTATAGTTAATTAAATTGTTTCTTTCAGTTAATTAAAGATGAGGGTTAAGTAAATAACCTTGGTGTCTCTTTCTTCCTTTCTGCAGAATGGAGCAAGACTCACGTCCCTCTTGGAAAAGGTTTTGGCTTCTACATGTGCCACATTTACCAGGGAAAGGTGCTAATAAAGTAAGTATTCTTTCAAGCCGAAATTGATTTAATGCTAATGAATGGTCAATTTGATTTTAGAATAAGTTAAGAATACAATTCAAGATTAATCATTAAAGGCACCAGTCTACTTTCTTGGGTAGTTGTACAATTTAATTAGAAAATTATTTCGTTGAATTTTAAAGTTTGTATAATATAAATTTTTAAAATACATAATTAGTATCGATCATACTCCAAATCTTTAAAATATAATAAAATGATTCTGTAAAATGAACGGTAAGTAAAATTTTCTTACAACTGCATCATCAACTACAACTAATCATCTCCTTTTGAATGTTTTGCAATCCAGTAACGTAGAGATGTTCTTGGAGCCAATCCTTCACATTGAGCCCCTTAGGCTGGTGAGTATATATACATAGTTAAATTTCAACTACATGTATTCTTACATTGCAATATATATAATAATAGGTTAAACATCTTTCATGTCCACAGAAAACAATTACGTCCTTGACAAGGGCCGCGGACAACATTTGTTCCCGAGCTTTATTCCAAGGAAAGGCAAAAAGGGCAGTGAAAATATTCTTCACTATACTTGTCGTGGCTGCTGCATTGTTCTACTTGAGGCAATATCTCTTCTAGATGTAAGAAAGTAAATAAAAGTAAATAAAAGTAAATAACCTGTAATGCAGGGAAATTTAAAATTTTTACTTTTCTTTCACGGATTATCTTGATTAATTAATATGTAATACAAAAAAATATATAGAGATTATATCTTAAAATCGCGATAAAATTTTTAATATTTTTAGAATGTCAATCCACAATTCGTACATGTATCCGGCCTCTAATAGTATCCATACATATAATTAAATTAAAAATCTTGGCAAGATTGATTGGAGTGCTACTCCACAATTATTTTTCCATTTTCCCAAATGTGACTTTCACGTTTTTAAAAAGTTTGTTCACGGCTTTCAATGATTAGCCGTCCGCTAGTACTTCTTATATGTACTAGTCTTGTGTGTGTGCGTATCTATATATATACATATAAAATAACCCAAAATATATAAAAAGATTAAAATAAAATAAACAATAATTTAACTTACTTGTTTTGAAGACAAGTTTCTTCTTCTTAAGTCTTGCACAAGATAGAGTTGAAAGAAAGAGAGAGATAAAGTTGAAAGAGATTTTATTAGAGAGAGAAAATTTACAAAGGAGTAGAAAGAGGAAAGTGAGGTTTTTTAACAGCAAATTGTGCACAGAAATCACCTAATTCTATTCTTTGTTTATATTTCTTTATTTGTGCTTTTAATTTTATATCATTACATAATTTTAATCCTTCTTCTGTACAAACTGATATAATATAAGGAACAGTATGACCACCATGATAATTTTTTAATGTAGTAAAAATTCTTTGTGCAAATAAATTTGGTAAACCATAAATAAATTTTTCTTTCCAAAAATGTGAACTACAATCAGTACGATCCATAACTCTCTATGCTAAAATGTGTCCTTATACCATTTAAAATGTAAAAGAGTTGGACATTTTAAATTCATTAAAAGTTCTTTTTTAATACTATCAATGATTTTAATATCTCCAATAAAATGTCTAAAAATACTAGTGATTAAAGATAAAGCCATATTGGGAATAGTGGTAATATGTTGACTAGTGGATGTACCTTCATGCATAACTTCTGTAATTATTTTTGTAGAATTTTGAATTTCATCTCTCTGTTGAGATGTTAAATAATTACTCTATCATCCATCTAATACACCTGTGAATCCATTTATTACTATATAAACAGCATCTTGTTCTTTAGTTCCTTTAGCTTTATGTACATTAATATACATCATTATCTTTTTTAATACTGCCATTGTTTGATGTGGATTAAGACCATCAATTTTTCATTCATATATTGAACTATGATTTAAGTTGTCAGTTTGTACACTTGTTTCTAGTTCTAAATCTTGAGGACTGGATCTTTGATAATATCTATCTCTTAATGTCGAGGATATTCTCCTCCAAATTGTTTAGGACTTTCACATTTTTTATATTTTCTTTTTATTGCTAATAATTGTCTTTCATCATTATTACTATTTTCAAATATTTCTATTAAATCTTCTATATTATTATCTTCTTTTATTTCATCATACATATTTTCATCAGATTCTTCCGTTAAATTTAATTTTATTTGTTCTTGGTCTGAATTTTGTTCTTCAGTTAATGTATTTATTTTTAATTCTCCTAAGGTTTTTTCAAGTTTTAAAAGGCATTCTTCTATATCTGTATTAAATGCTCCTGAGGGTAAGGGTGTTTCTGTTGGTCTAATAATAGATGGTATTATATTATTAGTGGATGATATAACTAGAATACTAAACTTATTTTCATCTTTGTCTGGTAATTTTTTATAATTAAAGTATTGTGTATTGGTTTTATTGATAATGATATCTATTTTATTTTCTATTTTTTTTAAATTATTTGCCTGTGTACATACTTCTTCTAATTGTTTTGACATGATAATTAGTATGTAAAATTAAAGATGTAAAATTATTTTGTTGTGTTATGTTTCCTAGACTGACACGATCTTGGTGATTAAAAGCTATAGCTAAACCTCCTTCATTACCTAATCTTATACCATTAGTTAAAGGTGGATATGTTGATCTATGAGTTTTATAATTTCCATTAGAATCCTTTTCATTTAATATATAATCAGTATATGTATTTTCTAAAATTAAAATATCTTTTTGTTGATCTATTAATGAAGCTCTATATTCAATATAAAACCATTTAAAAAATTCTATATAACATGTAGTTGTACTTATGAAATCATAATAACAATTTTGAATTTCCTTTTGTTGTTTAACAAAATAATTTTTAAAAAACCATTTTCTGAAATTTTTATAATTTTCTTGATTAAAGTCTTTAACTGCTTGTTTTGAAATTTCTTTTAATTCATCATTAGATAGTGTATCTTTTATTATAACTGAAACTCCATATGATGCAGTAGATTTTGGATGTTCTATCTAGACCTGATATCTTATTTCTGATCCTGCATCTAGTTCTTTTTCAAGATTTATGGTATACATTCCATGCATGGTTTGATTTTTCTCTTGAAGACTTGCAAAATTCTAAAGAAAGATCTCCATCTTTTCTAAATGATGTAGATGAACTTGGTCTAGATATATTAGAATTTTCTAAATAATTATCTGGAATTGAGGATGTCGAATGTCTTTTTGAAAATACTATTGCTACTGATCCATATGGACTTTCTTCTATTTGATGTGCTAAGAGACAGGTTTCGGAATTGTTGGATTTGTAATTTTTTCAAATATCTGTGTTTTGGGACTTGTACTTCATTACAATCTGTTGAACCCCAGTTATGTTAATCATGTTTTGATGATGACCAAATCATACTAATGGTTTGCAAACAAGTGTGCAGAAAATCAGGAAGGATCCAATGAAAATGATCATTAATATGACCGTCCGAGAGGATGCATGAACCCTAACGGCTAGATAGTTTTTGACCGTTAGAGCTCAAATTTCAGCACATATTTCACTATCTATAAATAGCCCAAGGACTTCCAAATGATGTAAGGAACTACTACATTCAATACAAACACTTGTAAGAGCTATTTGGGGAGAAATAGGCTAAAATATTGTGGGTTGTATTGGTTTGAGTAGTATAGTTCTCTTGGCTCAACTAGTGGGAATTAGTGTGAGCAAGAGTAGACTAGTGAGTGATCTTCAAGTGTAAGAGTGGAGGGATAACAAGTGTACAAAAGTGAGGTTGTAGTGTAAAACCCTTTGGCTCAACTAGAGGAACTTCCACTAGTTGAGCCTATAGAAGATTGCCTCACCTTCTTTGAAGAGGCACTACTAGTGGATGTACTCCAAACTTGAGAAGTTTGGGAGTTTGGTTTAATATTCTTTATCTCAATCTTTTATTTGTTCTTTAAGCTTTGATTGCTAAATATTTATCTTTGATCATTTGTGCTTAAGTATTCATTTGTTGCACAAAGTTTGTATTTTCATTAAGCACTTCAAAAGGTTTGTTTTTTGAGACAACCTAATTCACCCCCCTCTTAGGTTACTTTTGGGGCCAACACAATCTATTATAGTAGGTAACTCTAAGTTTGATCTAGTAAGATTTGTTTCTATCATGGGTGTTGTACCTTTTCTACTATAACATTTTCTATCTATTTTTATTTCTAAATATTCCTGGAACTCAAAGTATTCATCAATTTATAATATATCATGTATGTAACACATATGTTCTCAATACCAGGTTTCATATCAAAACCTTTAGTTTGAATGTTTAATGTTAATATATCAACTAAATTTCTATCAGTAAGAGAAACTGAAAATTTTGAAAAACTATCAAAATGTATAGGTCCATTACACAATGAAGATTCTATTAATCCTAATAATGAATCATTAAATCTATTAAATCTAGTATCTCTAAGTGCTACATAAACATATGTATTTAATAGTTGCCTATTTAAAAGTTGTAAAGCTACTTGGACCAAACCTATATGCATAAAATTGAACTTAGTAGATGTTATGTTGTTTATATCACGAATGTTTAAATAATTGTATAGTTTCAAAATTATTTCCTATAGGTATTGTTTTTTCAACAGTTGTTATTTTATATGAAGATTTGAATTTAAAAGCACATGAAAAATCTTTAAAAAATTCTTTTTTGTAAACTTCATATTTTTTTTCTTTGGTAGACTCCAGTTTTGTAAAACTTGTTCTATATCTGTGAATTCTATTCTTTCTTCATTTTTAGTATGTGTAGATGATGAAATAGTTGCAAATCTAGACAAAGACATAATAATCAAATAAAATCTTGGAGGTTTTTAAGTCCAAGAATTAGCTTTAAACAAATAAAATTCATAATAAGTGCTCATATTCTTACCTTGATCTAAACTTATTGAACAATATGATTTCAAATTGTAGTGAATATTTTCAATTTTCTTCACGTTTTGACTAATTACTCAATAGATCTTTTATTATCATAAGAGTTTATAACTTATTTGCTCGACTGTCGACTTTCAATAGACCAACTCCGAATTTACACATCCACCTCCAATTACCGGACTTACAGCCCTCAGCGATTTGGGTGTCGACCCACAAATAAATTATAATTCTTATGGTAATTAAAAAGATCTATCAACTAATGTCTTATTGTGAAGAATATAAAAATATTCATTATCCCTGAAATCATAAGTCTTATTGCTCAAATCTGATATTAATATCAACACATATTATGAATAATATTTGATTAAAACTAATCCTTAGAAATTAAATTAAACTTCCATGGCTCTGATACCAAAATAACCCAAGATATATAAAAAGATTAAAATAAAATAAACAACAATTTAACTTACTAGTTTTGAAGACAAGTTTCTTCTTCTTAAGTCTTACACAAGATAGAATTGAAAGAAAGAGAGAGATAAAGTTGAAAGAGATTTTATTAGAGAGAGAAAATTTACAAAGGAGTAGAAAGAGAAAAGTGAGGTTCTAAAAATCGGTGTCCCTCTTTTGGGAGTTCTAAATGTTTATATAGACAAATTTGTAAACTATTACTACAATTATTTGTTTGCTGACGTCATATGCTAATGCATATGCTGACATCATTTTTTCTTTTTGCCTTTTTTTTTTTCTTTGCTGCTTGAGGTTTTGAAGAGTCAAAAGTTACTTCCGAACTTGTCCCCATTTCTTCATCTGAGAATAGTTTTTCTTTGCTGTGATCTCTAAAGTTTTTGCTTGAGTTCTTGCCATCTTCGTTAATTCTTCAGCTTTTTTGAGTAATTCCTTTATATCAATTATTTCTTGTTCATTTGGATCTTGTGATTCTTGGAGCAAATGAAATGAATTCTGAGAACATTGTATTTGCTCTTTTTCTTTTTCTTTTGAATTATTCTGATTATTTTTTGTTTTGTTCAGAATTTTTTCAGGAATTTTCATCTCTTTCTCATCTTTTATGATCAATGAGTCTTGTTTTCTAGCAACATTAAAAACTTCAATTTGCTGCTGGACCATGGCTGCAATAAAATCATTCATGTTTGTTGTTTCCAATTGTGATGCAGGTGTAAATATCGAAGAAGATGTTTCATCTTGTTTTGACTGTATTTGCTGCGGAATTTGATTTTTTAATCCAAGTAAACTAAAATCTACTGGTGCACATTTTATCCACCACTTGCATTTAAATATTCTCCTTATTTGTGATAATCCAGATGCTGGACAAAATTCTGTTTCTAATCTCCAAAATACACACCATGGTATGTTGAATATAATCAGAAAATGACAAAGATCTCTTTTGAAAAGATCCTCTGGTGGAAACTCCTTTGCATAGATTTCTTTGAATCTCTGGAATCCATCTTGGATGTGTTTTGGAAAGAATTCTGTAGGCATTGAGAAATTTTGAAATCAGTAGTAAAACCACATTGGTAAATCTTTTTTCTTTTCAAGAATTGATAGTTTTAGACGGATCCACCAAGTTTGTTTGTAATCATTATTTTGAAAATAAAATATATTATGAAAAGAAGAAATTAAATCACAGTATGTAAAACTATATTCTTTATTATTAAAACTTGATGAGAATCTAAACAGCTAATGTTGCTATTTCCCAATCCCTGATAGCAGGAACTTGATGAATAACAATTTTTGAGAATTTTATAAGATGATAATTAGAAACTGTTGGAATCCATGTCTCTTTTTGATTATGTATAATAGTAGCAATGTCTTTCCCATGCATTTTTATGAAATGAAAAAAACTTGTATGACCAAATTGGGTTTGGTTGGACATCCTGATGCAGGATAATAGGTTTTGAAAAAGTTTGGAGCATATTTTTGTGATTTACAAGATCTATGGGTTTTTTGTGATCTCATCTATATCAATATTGATCACATGCATTTTCTTCCCTGTAGGTTGAAATGAATTGGGTTAATTTTGAGAAGGTTGGGATAATTGTGGTATAGTTCCCAATGACGTCAAATTTGGATTTGAAGTAGTTTGATTTGAATAAAGGAGATTTTGGTTAAGATTGTCCTATAAGAGGGGCTTGAGAAATTTGAGGTTAATGGTGGAAAACTATTTCCCATAGGCATATATCCCATCCCAGATCTATGTATGCCCAATGTTTGCAGAAGATGCTTCTGCTAGAGAAAATGTTCCTCCATAAGTATTATGTATATTTATATGAGACCTTGGAGAGGAAGATGCTCATCTACCTCTTGTTCGAGGAGAAGATGCTCCTTCTTGTCCTCTGTATAAATTCTTAAATTCATTCCTGTAATAGTTAAATTGACAATTCATATAATTGTTTTATTCTTAAGTGATAAGCTTTCATAAAATATTCTATTGATTCTTTGTTGAAATATAGCAGATATCCATAATAGATCTTTCTCTAATTTATAATATAATTTATATTCTAAATCTATTATTTCTTTTCTTATTTTTTTCTTTTCTGTTTTTTGCTACAATTATTCTAAATCGAAAATAATTTTTACTATTAATTATATTAATTTTGTATGTTTATAATTTTGATAATATGGATTTTGAATTGAAATTTCTAAATTTCTATAGTCTAGTCTGGTAAGTTTATCTTTATAATGTTAATATATAATTCACGTCCTCTTTTATTGTTTCTATCTTTCATTGGTGGATATTTCTTTCCTACTTCTATTATAATTTCATTTTTACTATTAGATGAGCTGGCTTCATAAGTCATTAGGCTTCTTTGAATGAAACTGCAATAAATTCTCTAGTTAAAAAATCAGAAAGAGAATTATTTTCTCCTTTAATAAATTTAATATCAAAATCAAAAACAGATAATATAGACTGCCATCTTGCAAATAATTGTTTTGATGCAATATTTTTAACATCTTTTTCTAAGATTTTCTTTGCTGCAGAACAATCTATTCTTATAAGAAATTTTTGATTTAATAGATCATCTTGAAATTTTGTAACAGATAAAATTATACTTAATACTTCTTTCTTAATTGTAGTATAATTTTGTTGTGCTTTATTCCAAATACCTAATGTATATGTTACCAATTATTCTTTGTTGGTATAGGATTTAATTATTTTAGTATTTTCCTCCATAAACTATATCAGAAGCAACATCGGTTTCAACTATTTTAAACCATGTATAATTTGCAAGATTTAATAGTGGTAACTGTTTTACTTTTTGTTTTATATGTTTAACCGTTTCTGTATGTTTATCAGTCCAAGCTGGAGGATTTTTTCTTAATCTTTCATATAATAGTTTACAATCTTGTGCTAAATATTGATAATATTCACCAATATAATTTAAGCTACCTAAAAATCTTTGTAATTGAGTTTTATCTCTAATTTCATTTGAAAATTTATCAGCAAATTCTATAGATCTTGCTATAGGTGTGATATAGCCTTTATCTAAATTATATCCTTAAAATCTAATTTGAGTTTGGAATAAAGTCATCTTTTTTGCTGAGACTACTATGCCATTTTTTAATGCAATACTAATAAAAACATTTATATGTTTAAAATGTTGATCTATATTTTCAGAAAATATCAGAATATCATCAATGTAGATAATAATAAATGGATATTAAGAAAATATATCATTCATCATATTTTGAAATTCAGATGGGTGCGTTTTTTAATCTAAAAGGCATAACATTCCATTCATAATGTCCAAATAGAATTGTAAATGCAGTTTTATACCTATCTTCTTCTGCAATTTTAATTTGCCAATATCCTGATTTTAAATCAAATTTTGAATAAATTTGAGATGTATTATTCTGTTTAAAAGATCTTTTTTGTTGTGAATAGGATATCTAATCCATTGTAAGACTTTATTTAAAGGTTTATAATTTATAACTAATTTAGGTGTTCTTTCTATTTTTGAATTCTTATTTACATAAAATGCAGAACAACTCCAAGGAGAATATGATTTTCTTATTATACCTTTATTAAGTAAATCATTTATTTCTTTTATGCAATATTCAACCATTTCTTTATTCGTTTGGGATGGTTGTGCTTTTGTTGGTATATTTTTTTCATCAAAATCCTTTTCATAAGGTAGATGTACCATGTGTTTTTTTCTATGCCAGAATGCTGTTGGCAGATCACTACAAATTTGTGAAATTATTAATTATTAGAAACTTGTTTTATTTTTACCTGTATTTCTGGCGATTTCAATTGTTCTTCTATAGTTTTTCCTTTTATTTCATTTTGTAAAAACTCAATTTGTTTTGTTTTTACATCTATATTTTTTTTTATAGAATTTTATAGAAATGGGGAAAAATTATGTGGTTGTTCTTTGGTTAACAAAACTAAATGTTAAATTTTTCTCTTTGTTTGAAATTGTTTCCCCATCACAATAATATGGATGCATTTGAACAATAAATGGTGTTCCTAATATAACATGTTCTTTAATGTTTTTTGTCAAAACAAATGGTAAACAAATATATTATTTTCTTGCGAAAATATGCAAACTTTTGAAAGTTAATATTTCTTTATTTGTGCTTTTAATTTTATATCATTACATAATTTTATCCTTCTTCTATACAAATTAATATAATATCTCCATAAGAAATTTTATCATAAAGAACAGTATGACCATCATGATAATTTTTTAATGTAGTAAAAATTCTTTATGTCAAATAAATTTGGTCAACCAGAAATAAATTTTTCTTTCCAAAAATGTGAGCTACAATCAGTACGATCCATAACTCTTGCTAAAAATGTGTCTTTATACCATTTAAAATGTGAAAGAGTTTGACATTTTAAATTCATTAAAAATTCTTTTTTAATACAAGTAATGATTTTAACATCTCCAATAAAATGTCTAAAAATACTAGTGATTAACGATAAAGCCATATTGGGAATAGTGGTAATATGTTGACTAGTGGATGTACCTTCATGCTTAACTTTTGTAATTATTTTTGTAGAATTTAGAATTTCATCTCTCTGTTGAGATGTTAAATAATTACTCCATCATCCATCTAATACACCTGTGAATCCATTTATTACTATATAAACAACATCTTTTTCTTTAATTCCTTTAGCTTTATGTATATTAATATACATCATTATCTTTTTTCAATACTGCCATTGTTTAATGTGGACTAAAACCATCAATTTTCCATTCATATATTGAACTATGATTTAAGTTGTCCATTTGTACACTTGTTTCTAGTTCTAAATCTTGAGGACTGGATCTTTGATAATATCTATCTCTTTTAGGATATTCTCTTCCAAATTGTTTAAAATTTTCAGATTTTTTATATTTTCTTTTTATTGCTAATAATTGTCTTTCATCATTATTACTATTTTCAAATATTTCTATTAAATCTTCTATATTATTATTTTCTTTTATTTCATCATACATATTTTCATCAGATTCTTCCGTTAAATTTAATTTTATTTGTTCTTGGTCTGAATGTTGTTCTTCGGTTAATGTATTTATTTTTAATTCTCCTAAGGTTATTTCAAGTTTTAAAAGGCATTCTTCTATATCTGTATTCAATGCTCCTGAAAGTAAGGGTGTTTATGTTAGTCTAATAGATGGTATTATATTATTAGTGGAATGGTATAACTGGAATATTAAACTTATTTTCATCTTTGTCTAGTAATTTTCCATAATTAAAGTATTGTGTATTGGTTTTAATGAATTGATAATGTTATCTATTTTATTTTCTATTATATATAGTTCTTGTATTCCAATCAATTTGGGTTTAGAAAATTATAATATCAGTTTAGATTAAGCGCATACGAATAAATATAAAACTATTAGAACTTCTAACATATATTGCATATTAGTTTCTAAAATTTAAAATTTATTACAATTGAACCAAAATTTTAATTTATCTTATAAATTAACCAATAAGTATCTCATATTCATCGAAATCAATTTAATTTTGAATTAATTATCCTTAAGTATGTAACTCTTTAGTTTCCCAATCACGTTGTAATAAGTATAAATTATAATCTTAAATTAAATAAAATTAGATAAATTAAACACCTTTAATTTATCATTAATTCACTAATTAATTAATTTACATTTATATATCAAGATTGGCTTCTAGCAAAATATCATGACTACCCAAGTATTGAGATATGTCAAATGGTTTGACATCACCCATTCATTGTTTAGTTCCCGTGTAAATATTATCCCTTTACCACACTATATCCCAATTAATTCAAAAGTATAAATATAATGCAAACTCTTATTGAATTAATTAATTTATTTCTTTTCAAAATACAACTCACTTGAAATAGAATTGAAAATTATCTTAATTATATTTCCACTTTGCACAAAGATTTTCAAATTGTAGTTCAAGAAATGGCCATCCTAGAATATACTCTCCCATTATAAGGAGTGGTGAATTTTTTATTGGTCATATATCATCTTATCATGATCTATATTATATCCAAACTCTATCGTATGTGTGATTCATTAAGAGTAACAACTAATGTGTTCAAAGTATAGTAATCCACAATCAAAATAAAATCATGATTTCAAGCCAAAGCAAGAGGGAGATGGGGAAGGGTAGCCACCCTCTAGATGCTTAAAATTATGTTTTTCTCCCTTAAAAGTTTTAAATTATTATTATATTATTATAAAAATTAGATTTTGTTTCCTCCCAAAAATTTTAAAGAATATAAAATTTATTCCCTAGGACTGAAATACATGTATTTATCTAATCTTATTTCTCAAAAATTTTGAAAATATATTATTTTTCTTGATATTTTTTAAAAATTTCAATAAAGCCTTTTTAATACCTCATAAAATTTTGCAAAAATCATAAAAGTGTCTCTCTAAAAATATGTAACATATAATTTTTGCCCCCAAATTTCAATTCATGGAGTTTCATAAATGAGAAAAATTTAGATTGATATAAGGTCTCACTTGTAGACCTTGTAGTGTGGATTAAATATTATAGAATTTATGATATAGTTGATATAAATAAAAATTTATAAGTTAAAATTTATAAGTTAGGTCAAAAATCGATTTTATAGTAATATTTTTCATAAATAATGCTACGATCTGTACAAAAGGCTTAATAAAACAAAACAAAATACACAAAAGCAAAAACGAAAAATCATGGCGCAGGTTCTCAGCCAGCGGCCTCCATTACCGACCCTGAGCCGGACGAACTCAACTCGCAGTCAACTCACCCACTATGTCACTCACTCAGCACGAGTTAAACCCAGCTGGGCTTCTCTTCAACTCAGCCTCAAATGCAACGGCAGATTTTCTTGCCTCTTTTCTAACAATCGGAAAGAGGTATCCCAATCCCATCTCAGACCTCCCAATTTTTTTTTTTTAATTTCCGTTTCTTTTTTAAAGAAAATTATTGAATTAATAATTTAATTAACTTAGTTAAAAATTTTATGAATTAATAGTTCTCTACTTGTAATTCGAGTGAAGGTAATTTGTTGTTTATATTCACTTACGCATTGATGTTTTCCATAAACTTCTACTAATTTTTATTGTTTTGCTCGAAAATTAAATGTAATACATCGGTCTAGGTTAGGAACAAAATGTTTAAGCCAAATTAGAAGAAGATAAAGTTGGAATTAGGCATTTTTAGGGGTTTCAACCCTCTTGTGGCTTTTATTTATTTGGCTACTATGGGAGATAAAAAGTTGTTGGAATGATTATAAAATATTATTTGGAGAATAATTTGAAAAATGAGTTATCCAAACAGAGTCGAAATTTATTAAGGCAAATAAAGGAATCTTGAAAGAAAAGAACATTTGAGGGGAAGGAGTAAGGTATATTTGTTTACGAGTTATTTCTTTGCTAGTCCTTGAAACACACTCGATGCACATGTAATAAAAGGGGAATTGTGTGTAGTTTGGGTGATCATGTGGAACGTAGATACCATTATGTTATTAGAGATGAAGTAGTTTACTTAGTGAAGTGAAGTCATTGAAGTAGTAAGTTTCACAGGCTTCAAAAAAAATCCAAGGATTAGTTCTATCACTTTCGCTTATAAATGAAAAAAAAATTATCAATGAAAGAAGATGTCAAAAAAAAAAAAAAATCCCAGAAATACAAAAAGAAAACCTTAAAGTTCAAAAGAAAATGAACCATAAAAATGAAAACACAACTTGAAAAACCACCTGCTATTTTCTTTCGCATGCTTTGTTGGGGATAAATTGACGGACATGGTTGTGAAGTTGGGAGAAAAGAGACATATGTTGGAGTAGTGCTAACCATTTGTAACTGCAGCAGCAAAAAAAACGCCTCATTTATATCCTTTCTGTGCTTCTCAGTACGACATTCCATTTGTGCCCAGAGAATTCAATGTTGATATCGAATTTGTTCCTACATATGGATGAAAAATGAATGCATGTTGCTTAGGGTAAAATAGGCAAAACATTAAATTTGACAAAAGTTGGTGTTAGGCTTTATATATAGTTAGATTTTTATCAAGGTTTTGGTTGCATTTGAATTGTGAATATTTTATATGTTAATATGCAAATTTAGCTTTAGAACTAAATGATATAGCAATGACCAAGAACTAATTAATATTGATGTAGCAATGATATAGAAATAGCCAACATCTCTAAAGTAGCAAACTTGACCTTATAACCTTGTGCAAAAACACGGGCTTTGGTATGTTTAGAAGAAAGATAAAAGAAAAAGACAGACTGGGCATTTTGGAGTGTAATATAAAACTTGGAGGTGAGTTAACAGTCAGTGATAAAGCAGTATAGTTGGCCTAGATATGGTTTGTTAGAGATGAAGTGATTGGCAAGCCATTTGTTCTTTTTGTTCTTGCTTGCTTGTTGGACTGCTTCAGAGAGATGGAGAAGACTGGGGGGAGAGGGCAAGTGCAAAAGTGAATCAGGCTTCCACTTAAACTGCAAATAACGAGAAGATGAACTCATGAACCTCATTGTTATGCAAATTGTACGTCTATATACAAACAAAAGATTAGGGGGAAGGAACTCTGTCAAAATGAGGACAACCTGCTTTAAAAGTACCTGCTATATCTAAGTCTGATAAATTGGAGCAGACGTTTGTGGTGGGAGTGTTCTTTCAACTTCAGCTAACTGCCCCTTTTCGTCTGTTGGCTTTTTTATTTTTTGGCCCTTCTTTGTCGTCTTATTCTCTCTGTTTGACTTTTATCTTGCTTTTCATATGCAGGATGAGGCTAGAAAAGCTTTAGAAAGCGCCCTTGGCGGGAAGAAGACCGGTTATGAATACAATTTGAGAAATGGGACAAAGAAATTAAGCGAAGAGAACAGGCAGGTGGAGGAGGTGATTCTGGTGGAGGAGGTTGGTTTAGATGGCTTGGTGGGTCTAATGGTGACCATTTCTGGGAAGAGGCACAGCAGACAAGTCTCACAATTTTAGGTATTATTGCCATGGTAAGGACTTGATTTAGTTCCTTGTTCATTGCTTCCATATTCGTAAGCTTATTCTATTTGCATATGATGTCTTAATTCTCTATTAAACATGCCTTTACAGTGTCTGATTATTGCAAAGGGTGACGTGATGATTGCTGTTGTTCTTAATCCTTTGTTGTATCTTCTCCGAGGAACAAGGAATGGGCTTACCTTCTTAGCCGCACTAGTCAAGGAAAAGTTAAATCTAGTTAGCAAAGCTAACTTCTGTACAACACCACAGAAGGAAATTTCTGCCCCCATTTCTGCTAGGGAGAATGTAGTGAAGAAATGGGGAAGTAGTTGATTGCTTGCTCCAAGATACAACAAAATTTTGGTACTAGAAATCCTTTCAAGATATCGTTCTTTTTTAGATACTCTATTACTTTTTCCGTCAGCATATTGAGCATGGTGACTTCATATGTACGATTGGTGAAGATATACAGTATGTAAAAGATTTTGTACTTATCTTCTCTTTTCATCAATATATTGGCTCTTGTTTAGGCTGTTGTTTTCGGACTTGCTAATATAGTAGCATAAAATGATATCTAGTTATCCTTCACCTTTTGTCAATATTCCCTTTTCAATCTAGCAGGCAATCAAAGACGATGTAAACCAAAGACTGGCCACACTTGTCGTTGTATGTACATAACCGGCCACTGAGTTTCTGCTTCTTGTAGAACTATTTTATGTGGGAGACCATAAGCAACTATCCTACTATCGTGACAACTTCATTTTTTTAAGGTTGGAATTTTTATTTTATAGGAAATGTTTAATCCATGTATTATGGTACTATGAAGGCAGGGAAATTCTGCCTTAATTGGTGAGATAAAGTTTTTTCTGTATCTTCTTGAACTAATAAGAATCATCATAGAGTAAGGCTGATTTTCTGGACAAGATGAGTATGCTTCTATAAGAGACAGATAAAGTCTCAAGTACTCAATTGGAATAATTTGGCACATAATTGATTTATCTAGACTGATTAATTAGATTTACAATCATCTACATTAATTTATTTTATCGATTAACGGCTCGATCTATTCGTGATCAACAAGTTATAAAGTAGCATTTGGTCACCAAAATTGTACTTCGTGGTTTCAAATCAACATTGTTCAACAATTCATTTGAACTTTATGAATAACCTTAACTGTGAAGTTTCCTCTTAGAGAAACATCGATTGCAATTAGGTTAAACATCATTTCATGTTTATGCTGGGGAATGGAAAGTTTCAAGATCAATCATGCGTTTGAACTAATGCAGTCTCGTCAGGCATTACACACCAGCAGTTGCAGAGCATTTAGTCAAATCATGCATATAATATAATCAATCAACCTACCATGTCTACCTGTTTATGGTAAAGGAATATAAATCATTTGGGCCCAATTAATTATGTCAAATTATCAACTTAATACATCAGAGACCTGCTTTTCTTCATCCTTTTCATCATCTGTTGGGCATCAAATGATTGCATTTGAGGTAACTTTGTACAAATGTCCCCTTTTAGTTGTATTACCAATCCAGAAAGTCATTATTTGATCCTCTATACAGAATTTTTCCTAATGGATCTGTAAATGAATCTTTACTAGTAGTAGTAAACAGTGAGTTGGGTTCATTATTACAACTGATAAGCTTTTCCCAAGGTCAATGCTGAATGCACATCACCAAGGCTGTTTGTACTTGGTAGTATTATTACTTAGTAAATAATAATGCTGTACAGAAATGATGCTACCATTATTTCCTGTGTGTTGAATGAGCAAAGTCAGTGTTAAAACTACAGGCCAATAATGGCTAGATCATTATGCCATATTGCCATCGTATTCATCCCAGTAGAAATCGACTAATATAGTGCCTAGTTAATTTGGGGCAACATTAGTCGAAGGAAAATGAAAGTATTTGATAGATGTAACTAAATTTTTTTTACATGGATCGGATCTATAACATAATGTTATAAATTTATTAATTTAAAAAATTTCACATCATTCATTTTGAGTGAGGTAATGTTATGTTAATTGATGCAAAACTTTCTAAATCAAAAAATTTATAACACTATATTATAAATTCGATTCATATAAATATTTCTAACTTATTATTATCACATACATATGACTGTTAGTTTGGTTTCGTCCTCCAACCCATCAAAAAAAATAAAAGTGTTAGGACACGTTCAACAAAAAGTAAATGTCCATTAATTACCTAATTTGTTATGTAATTTGCATATAACATAATTCATATAAATTAGAATATAGTGTTGGAAGAAATTATTTCTTTAATTTTAAAATTTAGTATAGTATAAATTTTTAAATTACATAGTATTATACTATATAATTATTTAAAGTAAAGTAATTAAGAAAATAATTATTTAAAAAAAATCACAAAATTTTTCTAAAATATTATTTACTAAAGAAAAAAACTTAAATGAATCTGGTCTTTGACTCCACCTGTAGACCCTGCGGTCAAGATTTAATTTTATAGAATGTGCTTACATATGTCATAGATTTCATAACATTTAATTCACACAACAACGTTTAAAAGTAAGATAAAAAATCAGATCTATCTAAATCTTTCTCTTTACTAAATACACAAATACATAATATATTTTTTTAAAGAAATAAAGTATTATATACCAATAACTTTAATATCTTAGATGACATATTCCGTAATCAATTGGCACCAAAATGGAAAATACTATTAATACTCGACAGGAAAGTGAGTTTTGACTAATCCAACAAGAAGAGGTAAAACAAGTAATCAATCCTCCACCCACCACTAAGCTGTCTGTCTTCATATATGTGTAGAAGGCCCGTTGGAATCGTGGCCTTCATGGAAGCTCCTCGTGCCACTAACTAACGAACTGAGTGACTTTCACAGATCTCACCACCTTTCTCTCTCGCTATTCAATCTTTCAATTCATTCACAAAATCCCGGATCACCACACGACCATTTCCATCCTTTCCCCCTTCACTTTCTCATTTTCACATATACTATCTTTTTCTCCAGGCCTTTTCTTGATACATCTTCAACAAACAAGCAGCCTATCTATCTTCTTTCTTTTGTTCTTTTCCCTACATTTTCTTGAATTCTTTGACTTAACAAGTAAAATTCCTCCCTCCCCACACCCCACAACCCCGTTATCTTTTTTCATTTTTTTTTTTTTTGGTTGTGTTTTGTTATAATTTGAATAATTCAGGGAGTGAAGGGGGTGGCCTTCTTCTATTTTTTTTTTTTTGTTTCATTTTCTTGATAGGAGAAGGATTTCATTTGAGGATTCTGCTTTTTCTTGAATGATTTGTTGTTGTTGTTAATGTCTTTGGCTGTTGGAGTTGTTTCAAGTTCCAGCATGGGTTTTGATGATAATAACAATGGAGATGATGGTGACAGGGAAGAAAAGGGGAACAAGTCCTTTACCAGGAGGACGGATGGTAGGAGGCCATGACCCTGATATTGAGCAAGAAACTGTTGAGAAAATTAACAGACAGATGAGTGAGAGTTCTATGTATACAACTGAGGATGAGGAGGATGAAGATTCTGATGCCAATATCCAATTAGGTCCTCAATTCACCCTCAAAGAACTTCAGGAGAAGGATAAGGTTTGTCTTTCTCCCTTATTGCAGCATATCATCTATTGCCAAGATTCTGTTTAATAATGTCTGATAATTTATTTGTATTTGACAAAAAAAAAAAATTGATGTTAGGATGATGAGAGTTTGAGAAGGTGGAAGGAACAACTTCTTGGGAGTGTTGATATCAATTCTGTTGGAGGTAAATGTGTTCTTGTTTTTTGTGTTTGCTTAATTAATTATCAATTTTTATGACCATGCAGATGCATTTGGCTCGAAAGACATCAGGAAATATGATGTTTTAGATTTCATTTGGAATCCCATTTTAAGATAGCTGTAAAGATAATCATAGAATTTGAAGCTTGCAACAAAATTTTGCCAAATTTGGCTTCTGGTAGTTTTGTCATGAACCAAAATTTTTTTCAAATCAATTGAAGTTTAAACTTACAGTAATGATGGATATTTTTCTCCAGAAAAAAACAAAAGATTTAAAATTTAAACAAAAGCTGCCACTTTGAATTCTAGAGAATGAAAAGTAAATTGTTTTATCTGATGGCGGAAGTTCCATGGCAAATTTAAGGATGTCATTTAAGAAACTTATGTAAATTGTTTGATACTGTTTTCGTTGAAAACAAGATTTATGTGTTTCTTCCAACAAGTAGTAATTTCTGTTGGATGGTCCTTGCAGGGTAAAGCTGTTGATTACATAATGATGCAAGGGATGTGTATTCATCTAAAGTTAAAGCTACCATGCTTCTAATTTACTTGTAGATAGAGTTTCGATTTTGAATGTACCAAATAAAGTGATATCACTTTCACTTTTATAAAGGAATTAAAACTTTGTCCCTTTGCTTCATTTGAAATGTCTCTGATGGGAAAGAAAGGCCATTTGAATGGGTGTTAAAATTTTGAATGGTCCTAATAGACTTTCTAACCGATATATAGATTTGCTCAGCATTGCTTTTCTTTATAGCAGTATGTAATTCAGCCTTACATGGGATAAACTTTTTCTGTATCTTGATATAAGTTCCACGTGCTAAGCATGAATTGGGTGAATGTGATTCTTATAATGCTTATTTTCTTGTGGCCTTGATATTATAGAAACTCTGGATCCTGAAGTTAGGATCTTGAGTCTTGCAATTAAATCTCCTGGGAGATCTGATATTTTTCTTCCGATTCCTGAGGATGGAAATCCAAAAGGGCCATGGTTTGCATTGAAAGAAGGGAGCCGTTACAGCCTCAAATTCACTTTCCAGGTCAACAATAACATCGTATCAGGCCTCAAATACACGAACACAGTTTGGAAAACTGGTATTAAAGGTACACTCTCCATAAAATTCTTTATATTCCTTGATTCACTTGAATTTTGATGACTTTGGAGCTTTCATATGAATCTGGATGCTTTTGTGAATCTTATTTCAGTGGACAGCACAAAACAAATGATTGGAACCTTCAGTCCACAGCCAGAGCCTTACACACATGAGATGCCAGAAGAAACAACCCCTTCTGGCATGTTTGCAAGAGGATCATACTCAGCTCGAACAAAGGTGAATATACGACAGTCATTCAATTTATTTTTTTCCTTTGCATTTCTTTTACACAGTCAAGCAAAAATAACTTATTAAATTATTACCCTATAATGGAGTAGACTAAGTCGTTCCTCAAAGTGCTACCATGCTTCTATCATACACAGTGTGTAGCTCCAAAATGACAGACTTGCAATTCCCTCTTTGTCGGTAAAAGCACACAACCCCGCTTCTGGTAAATTGTTTTTTTCAGAAAGGAAAATAGACCTTCTGGTGTATTTATAGCTGTATTGATGGATGAATGTCTGTTTGAGATATGTTATTGCACGTCGTAGAATACTACTAATCTTATTAGGGGCCCTCTTCTGTCTTTGCCTTTTCCCTATCTTTTGGATTTAATGCTCTGAGCATTGAAGATATGGCATTAGGACAACCACTTGTAAATATCAATTTGATGCCAAGTTATTGTGGGGCTAAATTCAAGATTTCTGAATGATAACAACTGAGTGAGAAAAAAATTAAAGTTCAGATAATGAGTGGAAACTTATATTATTTGAAACTCATGCATCTTTTTTATTATACACAGGAAAGCAATTTATGAGTAACATTCGCCATTTTGATATGCTAACCTGCTGTCTTTTTCATTTGTACAGTTCCTTGATGACGATAACAAGTGCTACTTGGAGATCAACTACACATTTGATATCAAGAAAGAGTGGCAGAAAATCACAGAGTGACAACTTTTTGGCTGAAAATCTAGTTTCCTTGCTGCAGAATTTAGCTCTGTTTTGGTTCTAGATTAGTTGTGTCAATCTAGATTGCTTTTCTTCGAACTTTTTCAAGGAGGGAGAAGAAAAAAGACAGCAATCTACAAAAGAAAAAAGGGAGAAGAGACGAAGAAAGAAATTCTGTCCAAGATTGATTGAATGATTGATTATGAGAGTGGTTAGTGTCTAGATCCATTGTTGTTCATTTTCTTGGTACAAGTAAGGTTATTGTTTTTCCAAGTGTTATTCACAATAAACTTAAGCTTGACCTGTTACAATCTTATAGATAAACTACTGAGTCCTTCCTTGCTGCCCAGCCTTTTTCTCATTTGTTTTAGTTCTTTCTTGCTTCAACTGACAATACGAAGTACACAAGTAGCAGGAAATGCTACATTCCATTAAATAACTATTCAATTAGTTTTGAAATTTGAAAATTTTTAAAATACAAATTTTTAAAATATATAATATTAAAGTCCGACCAAATGGTTCGGTTGAGGAGCATATAATTTTAACCTTCCTATAGTTTGAGAAAAAACTAACAAGACTGTTTATCATTTGGAATATCTCAAAAACTCACTCTCTCGTTTTTCATCGTACCATAACCTTGGCTATTCCAAAAGGTACGTTGGTGATGCAAATGCTAACTTTGCTAAGAAGTAACGACTGGTTGGTGGATTTGTATCCTGTTAAGACTCTTCATTTATTTTCCACTGTTTACTTATTCATTTACATGTAAGAAAATAAAGAAAAGCTTAAAAAATAATTTAAATATACTATTAATTTTATTTTATCAATAAATCATTATATTCAATAATTAATTTATTCATTCAAAAAAAAATTTAACATTAAATTATACTTGGTATATAAATTTTTTAATTTTAATAAAAAATAAAATAATTTTTTTTTAAACTCAGCTCTCTCCCGATCATAAAAAATGAAATGTCTTATCACACTAAACTTCTAAAATTATCGTTTATTGTTTTTTGTTAATCCCGTTAAATTGTTTTCTTAGTTGCTCGTTGATACCATGATTGTTATAATCGCGATTTTACGATTCTAAAATGTCAAAACGACGTCTCGGAATCGTTACTAGATATTAATTCTTATAGAATCGGGTAGGATCGTACCCACGATCCTACGAAAATAATCTTTTTAAGCCTTCTAAACTTTTGGGCTTTATTTGTTTTATGTTCTAAAATGAATAAATTTGTTTTGTGACCTATTTGCATTAGCCCTACCACCAAATTCCTTTTTCAAAGTCTAAACTCCAAACACTATACTTGTCAGGATTACGAAATTTTTTTATCAAAATAAAAATTCTCCAATTATATCTTCAGATATAATATGATATGATGTAAAATGAATAAAATTACAATTCAAATCTTTTAAAAAGTTAATATTATAATTTTTTTAAAATGTTGGTTAATACGTATCATATGCTTCCACTTGACCCAATCAAAAACAAAATTGTCCAAACATAAAGAAAAATCCTTCCCCCACTAACGGAATTGTCGAAACTTCTGGTGAATCAAGCAATGGAGCTTGTAGTCCATTCGTCGGAGCACAGCGCTGCTGAAAACCTCCTTCCATGACATTAATACCTGGTGACGTGGAGCAATTCAGTTTCGATCAATGTCCTCTGTCTCCGTTGGCTGCGCTACTTATTTTCCCTTCCGACACCGCTCTCATCGATCAAACTGCTAAATTCTCGTGCTCAGTGAATTTAGATAACAATTTGAGGGAAAAATTGAAACCGTGAAGCAAGAAAGAACCAATTGACTCCAATTCTATTCCCAGTTCTTATTCATCTCCGGCTGTTTCAAATCCCGCCATCGATCAAAATCTGAAATCCACAAAGCGAAAAGAAAGGGAAGTGCTGGGGAAGTGGTGGATAGGAGGAGGTGGGACAGTGGATCTAGGGTGCAAAGTGGAGATGGAGAATTGATATGTGGCAGGTGGATGGGGGAGGGCGGTGCTGAGGTGGTGGAGGTGAAGTGGTCGAGGTTGGTGGGAAAGTAGTGGCTGGGAGTAGGCGGGGTAGTGGATCTGCGGATGCAAACTGGAGGGGAGAGCAGGGGGTGGGGACTGGGGTGGGGCTGGGGGAAGTGGTGTGGCAGGGATGGGGCTGGGGCTGCTGTAAAATTTTGTAATAATTTAATTTTGACATTAAAATATTTATTTTTTTTATTTTGATATTTAAATAATATTTATTTTTATTTAGACAATTTTGTTTTTGATTGGATCACGTGGAATGCATGTGACACGTGGTAATAGAAAAATTAATGAATAATTTAACAGAATAGGTATAAAATAATATTTTTATACTCAAAATTAATTTAATGATTAAAACTCATAAATTTTAAAAATATAGTGATTTTTTACTCATTTGTTTTGGTCATAAAAAAAATTTAATTAAACGGTAAAACGTTATTAGACACAGCCTGTTTTTTTACAAGACATTTATGTACAATATAATTTAAATTATGAATGATTTTGAATTTTAAAAATATTTTTCAAAATTTATTTTTTAAAGATAAAACGAATGATTTTGATTTTTAAAAATAGTTTTCAAAATTTATTTTTTAAAGATAAAACGACAAAAAAAGTTCTTCCATTTCCTTATAAATAGTGAGGATCTTTATTCATAGTTGTGGCCTAAAAAAAATATAGATTAGTTTGTGTGAAAATTATGAATGAAATTTTTATGAATAACATTTTTTATGAATGAATTTTTATTCCCAAAAGTTAGAGGTCATTCTCTTAAAGTGTGAGATATCAAATAATATTCTCAAAATTTAAAACCACAATTTCAGACTATTTATCAAAATCAATTCACGTTACAAAATTATATTTAATTATCAATTCTTTAAATTTAAATATTTAATTAGATTCGTTACATTTTTCATAGATCTAATAACACATGAATTAACATTTTAACTATATAAAATCATAAAATGAACTAAAGTAGTTGAACTTCATATTTATCAAAAAAAAAAAAAAAAATTTTGAACTTGATAGACTATTTCACGAAAAAATTTATCTAAATGAATCAATATTTTTTATAATAAAATTCAATTTAGGTGATAAGATATTTCTCTATTACTAACAGGTCATAATATTTGAGAAAATGGAGGATTTACAAAAAAAAAAAAGAATCGATATTTGAATTTAAAATTTTAAATAAAATTTAATAAAATTCTACGACCTTATTGAAAAATTAATTTTATGAATTTGTACAGTACAAATTTATAAATCACATTCTATTATATTGAACAAACTTTTAAAATTAAAAAAATGATTACCTCAATGAGATTTTAAAATTTTCCTAAAATTTAACATTAGCTAACCTCTTGAGAATTGATATCAATATAATAAGATTAAGATTCTTCAAAAAAAAAAAGGAAAACCATTTATAAAACTAATTTTCAAGAATTTTGGATCCTAGCACAGAATTTTTTATTCTGTATTTAATTTTTATTATATTATTTAATTAATTATTAAAATTAAATAATGTAATTTTATAAAGTAATATTAATAATTTATTTAGTGACGTGGCAAACGGCGGTGTCGAACCCTTGGAACTAGAAACCTTCATCGAGCATTTCCTTTTCGCCCATCTTCATCCCGGTATCAATTTCTCGAACATTTACCGAAAATTTTCCCTAAAATTTTCCATAATTTCAGATAAATTTACTCTGGAACTCGAATGTTAATCTAGGGTTTATTTTCTTTTTATTATTTTTTTTAAATAATACATTTTTGTAGTTTTTACGATGATAGAGAATTCCAGTTCCAAGAGGCAGAAACTAGCGGAGCAATCCTCCGGTCCGGCTCCGGCTCCGGCGCCTACCGTCACATTTGAGAATCCTTTACTTCCCCTCGCTTCGTATGACGACGACGATGAGGATGACCCAAATGGCGGTAATCTTAATGGAGAAAATCATGAAGAAGACGACGACGACGAGAATGAGGATCCTCAAGCTTTGGGAAATCATGGAAGGCGTAGTCGAGCTGTTGAAGTAAGGAGGGACTGTCCTTATCTTGATACTGTTAATCGGCAGGTATTTTTTTTCCTTATATTGATTGATAATGAATGTGTTTTTGAGGTATTTTGACACGTTTTTTTGTTCTGTCATACATTCATATTATTCTCGATATTATTTGGAATAATATTGTAGTAACTTTTGATATGTGATATGTGTGCCGCAAAATGTAGTTGGAAAATATGTTAGAAAATGATTGTAAAATATTATTTTAGGAAAAAAGAATAATACTAGTTTCGGAGCCAATCTCTTTTGTGCATTTCATTTGAAGATACTGTTTTGTGTTGTTGTTGCTCAAAGTTGTAAATTGTTTACTTTTTTGTTGTGTTCAGGTTTTGGATTTTGACTTTGAGAAGTTTTGCTCGGTTTCCCTCTCCAATTTGAATGTTTACGCGTGTTTAGTTTGTGGGAAGTACTATCAGGGAAGAAGCCAAAAATCTCATGCTTATACTCACAGTCTTGAAGCAGGACACCATGTCTACATTAATCTTCGGACGGAGAAAGTTTATTGCCTCCCTGATGGATATGAGATTGTCGACCCGTCATTGGATGATATTCGACATGTTCTTAACCCAAGGTTTCCTAAAATTTCCCATCAATGCCCACTGGCATTATTTATTTCCTCTTGATTTCCCATTTTATGTGACTCTCTTATTCTGTGACGGGAGAAGGGGGAGGGGAGGAGTGGGTGAGGTGAGGGGAAGAGTTAAGAGAGGAGATCTGTGCATGGCAGCCAGCTCATCTCCTTTGATTATAGAGTTCTCATTCATTGTCCTTAAAATGACTTCATAAAAGTGTTTAGTGCTTCCTAGTAATATACATGCTGGATTTTTTTTTACCTTCACATGTAATCTACCTCCTGCTGACATAATGCTGATCACTTTGTTTTGGCACTGTTTCACAGGTTCACCAGGGAGCAAGTTGTGCAACTTGACAAGAATAAGCAATGGTCTAGGGCACTTGATGGATCGGATTATCTTCCTGGAATGGTTTGTTCTCAGTTATCATCCTTTAATACTTGAAAAGTCATTTTTATGTGTATTTTAGTCCCTATATTGAGTTTTTTCGTGCCGGAACTGTTTTGTAGGTGGGGCTGAATAATATAAAGGAAAAAAGTGCTGATTTTGTCAATGTCACTATTCAGTCTTTAATGCGCGTTACTCCTCTGAGGAATTTTTTTCTTATCCCTGAGAACTATCAACACAGCAAATCACCACTAGTTCATAGATTTGGAGAGCTCACACGAAAAATATGGCATGCAAGGAACTTTAAGGGACAGGTTTGGACTGATACCTGAACATGCAAGATTTGTTTCTTGTTCATGAATTTCATTCTATACTTATGTTAATTTTGCAGGTTAGTCCACATGAGTTCTTACAAGCAGTTATGAAAGTCAGTAAGAAACGTTTTCGAATTGGTGCGCAGTCTGACCCAGTTGAGTTTATGTCATGGCTTCTTAATACACTACATAGAGATCTCAAGAGTTCCAAGAAAAGTAGCAGCATTATCCACCAATGCTTTCAGGTAATTTTCTAACAAAACATTACTTCCTTGCTTGTTTCTGTTTGCTAGATAAGTTTCTCTTGCTTGTGTTGAGCAAAAATTTTACATTTCGTTTAATCCACGACTACTTTTCCAGGGAGAACTGGAGGTAGTGAGAGAGAGTCACGGCAGACCCATTGTTGAGAAAAAGGAAAATGGAGATGCATCTAGTAACGGAAACGGTGTAGATACTGGATTCGAGGGCCAAAATTCTTTTATGGAAAGTACTATAATGCCCTTCTTAATGCTAGGTCTGGATTTGCCGCCACCTCCACTCTTCAAAGATGTTATGGAGAAAAATATTATTCCCCAGGTTACTTCACATTCTTTATTTCTGGTATTTTGGTTGTCACTTGTTCATATCTTGGTACTCTTGGAACCGAGTTCCTTTCAAGCCTGTTACATTAGGTTCTACATTGGAACGGTGATGACCAATTATTTCTCACGAAAGTGACAAGCAGAATACACAAAACAAATATTAGTTGTCAGTTTCACTACTCAGAAGTAACCTTATGCATTTGAACTATTTTCCTATTAGCTTTTGTCCTATTTGTTCCATGATGGGGGCAATAGCTTCACCATTTTGATACTGAAGATGGGTAAAGAAGACCTTTTTAGAGCAGATTAGCTGTGAGGTGAGCCACTTGGTATCTCAAGATCTGAAATCCCTTACTAAATATATGGCATCTCAATTAGGTTTAAGAATTGAGATTCACAGCCTTTTGCTGTGATCTCATCCTTTTGGGGATGAACTAATCTCTTGGGGCCATCTGGTCTTAGCTTGGATTAAGGTAATCAAATCTGATGCCTCGGAGAACATCTGGACTTAGCTTGATTTAAGTTCATCAAATCCATGACTTGGTTAGACATAGACAGCCAATATGAGACTTGGCATGTGAGGGATGTTTGTTGTGTCTTTCATGTGGCCGTAGGTATCAACATGTTGTTTGTCCTAATTGCATGTGATTAACTTTTAGTATGCAAGAACATGTGGGCTGAATGTTCAGTTGAGCATGTACTATAAGCCTCTGATATTGCTCTTAAATATGGTAGCCACTAGCCATTAGTTGTGTTAACATGGCAATCACTCAAATGCAACTTTCTTTGTGGATATTTTTGTTCGCTGTAGTATGTATTGCTATATGCTTTGTGATGTCTGCCTTGTACCAATCATGTTAGTTGGGTCTCTGTATTTTTTTTTTCATGCTTCAATACGTTTTTGTGTGCTTCATTTCTAGAACCTGTTTTATGTTGTTTCATTTGTGATGGGACTAAGTGAATATAGCTAATGAATATGTTTCTAGACTAAGATGATGCCTTGGCTTCTGAGTAATTGGTTTCTTTATGCTCTCAATTTTATTTTAACTCTTTTCAACATCTTAAATGCTCTCACAGGTTCCACTTTTTAACATTCTGAAGAAGTTCGATGGTGAAGCTGTGACAGAAGTTGTGCGACCTTGGATGGCAAGGATGAGATATCGTGTTACTAAACTTCCAGAGTACCTAATTCTCCACATGCGTCGATTTACAAAGAATAATTTCTTTGTGGAGAAAAATCCTACCCTTGGTAATAATATTAACTATAAATCTCTTTTATTGTTCTGACAGACTATTTGCTTCTGCTTTATTCTTTTCTCTTTTTGTTTCTCCATGTGTTTGGGGGGAAGGGTTGGTTTTTGGTGGAAAGAAACCGATTGCAGTGGTTTTAGAAATCTGTTCATTTACATGGTTCTTGAAGGAATTGCTATTGTGGAGATCACATTAGAGGATAATAAAAAAGATAACACTTTCTTCTGTAATACTGTATATAGTTAACGTATTGACACGTAGCTTTTTTCAGCCTGATTGTTTTGTGTGGGAGAACTGTTTGCTATTTACTCAACTACTATGTAATCAAGACATAATTAGGTGACTGCTGTTTCAGTAGGAACTGGTTCTGGATATATTGCCTGCTCATCTTACTTTTTAGCTGGTTTTTCCTTTTCACCTGCTGAAGTTGGAGTGGCATGGGATGTAGGGGGAAAGTATCATATGTCTGGCTGTTACACTACATGATCTTCACATAGAAGGTTTGTGGGTTGCTATGGCCGCAAAACAGCTAGAGATTTTTGGCTTTTTTCACTGTCAACAGGGAGATTCTTAGTTGTAAATGGGACATTTTGGGCTTCATGTGTTAGTTGTCTCAAGTTCACCTAGTCTAATGATTCTTAAGTATTCTGTTTGGGACCAAAATTTGTTGTGTAAGCCTGCTTGCCCCAACATTTCAATCCTCATGTAAAGAGTGATGGTTCAAGGACGAGATTGTACCAATACTAGGCTTATTTGATATCTTTTCATGGTTTAGATGTTCATATTTCTTTCCTCTTCAATGTCCAGACCCATGTTTCAACCTGTTTATGGATAGGCTTCTTCTAATTTGTGTCTTGCAACGTTGTTAAGATGCTGTCTCTGGATTATAAGATTAATTTTAATTGGTGTATGCTGAATTTTATCTACATTTCTTTTCACAAAGTTCACTTATTTTTTTCAGTTAATTTCCCTGTGAAGAACCTCGAGCTCAAGGACTACATTCCACTTCCTGCACCCAAAGAGAATGAAAGATTACGCAAACCCTCTAAGTACGATTTGATTGCCAATATAGTTCATGATGGTAAACCTGGTGAAGGATTGTACCGGGTTTTTGTACAGCGGAAATCTGAAGAACTATGGTAATTTTCCTTACCGTTGGAAGTTTTAAGTTGCATGAAGATTATGCCACTTATGGACTCCCATCCTGATTGTTCTATATTCGCAGGTATGAGATGCAAGATCTTCATGTCACAGAGACTCTTCCCCAGATGGTTGCCTTGTCGGAAGCATATGTGCAGATATACGAGCAGCAGCAGTAGTTTTGATGAAGTTCCTTTCTTTCCAGTTATTTACGGTTGCACTTGAATTGAATTTAATGCCATAACCATTTCAGATAATGTAGAAATTTGGTCATGAATAGATATTTGTACATGTAAATGGAGAAATAGGTTCCTTTGAACGTAAATTGCAGTGTGATAGTATGTTGCATCTCCACATGTTATTAGGACCGTCATGGTACATATCATGAGGTGAAAGCCGTCCAAAACAGACGGTAGTCAATATTGCTACGCTCAATTATTCCAATTTGGACTGCTTTTTTAATGTAAACCAAGTCAAGCTAAACTATTTTCATATTTCCTATAATTTGTCTTCTAAGTGTGTGGGACTATGGAACTTCTTCATAATATAATACTCGGCCTACTAAATCATCTTTAGCCATGTACTTGTTTCGTCAACACCCAACTTTCACGCATTCACAGTACTCTATTCAAGAGAGTCTAGAAAGATTACTAATAGTAACGAAAAGAATGATGAATGACTTCATGATTCCAATTGTTATTTTGTTCTATTTTAGCTAATTAGGTTGAGTGGAAGAGATTCCATCTCAATGGCTGGTTGCGACTTCTTACCTTTGCATATTTAGTCCTTGGTCAATGTGGGAATGGACGACTGGAATTCCACAGCCAAACGGTCATCTAATTAATAATGTGGAATTCCATAATAAATATTGTTGTCGTGTTTTTTGGTTGAGTGATTTAGATGTGATCCATTCATTGGATGGACTAAATTAAAGAACTAGAAAAACTGTCTGCCTTTTGCATTTTCCGCATTAATTCCACTACTACCCGGCATAGTCATCTGGTCAGAGCCTTGAAATGAAGAATTCTCTACTTGATAATTATACTCGGAAAATTTCTAGATGATAGTCCCTCTGGGGTTTATTTCTGGATCAGAGAAAAATATCTGCTCCCACAAAGATATTTTTCATTCTAGACGCTAGAAAATTCAAGAGTAAATTTCCACCACTCAAGTTACTTTTTTTTTTTTTTTTTAATGTAAAAATTTTCCATAGAGAGCCATTGAAATTTAATTTGTACTCGGTCAACTGCTCATATTCCATTGGTTGTTCTTTAGTACTTGGTACAAATATAAACCAATAGAAAATACACTATTTTTTGGTAAATCGTGAGCTGATTGGTCCCAAGTGGCAATCTTTTTTTTCTTTTCTTTTGACCACCCACTCAGTATTCATTTCTGTAATTCTTATAAAAAAAAAGTAGGCCCAATAAAGGAATTTGCTTGGGGAGGAGAAACAGAGAGAATTGGAGAGATGGAGAGAGACATCAAGAATGTGATCACATATTGGCTAGATGGAGAGATCAGCAATTTCATCAAGGTATGGCTTTCTATTTACACATGTTTATGCTACTGCTACTTAGCTGGGAAAATTGTCCAAAAGGGCATTCTAAGATTCTTGGCACTTTTTCCAATAATCTGTCTCTTCATATTTCTCCCTCTCAAACTCCACTCGTTACATCTGGGTATAACAACCGCTTTCTTTGTTGCATGGCTTTCGAATTTCAAACTCTTGATGTTTGTTTTCGACAAAGGCCCTCTCTCCGACCCTTCAATTTCTCTTCCACGTTTTATAACCGTGGCATGTCTACCTATCAAAATCCAACATAAATCATTTAATAAAAACAAAATAAAAGACAACCCTCCTCATAAAACTTCAAAAAAAGGTCACAAATCGATGTTAAATTATGCCATAAAAGGTGTTAGTTTACTTTTGGCTTCCATGATCAAATTACATGACTATAATGACCAAATCCATCCACTTGTTATATGGATTTTATATGGTTTCCACATATATTTTGCATTGGAAATTATCCTAGCAATTGTTGCAACCGTGGCACGGGTTTCACTAGGGGTAGAATTGGAATCAACATTTAATGAACCACTGCTCTCGACCTCACTGCAAGATTTCTGGGGTCGCAGATGGAATATTATGGTGTCAAGTATCCTGCACCCGTCCGTATACGAGCCCGTCCACAAATTGTCAGAAAAGTTATTGGGCCGAGAGTTGGCCCCACTTCCTGCTGTTCTGGGAACTTTTGTTGTTTCGGCCCTAATGCATGAGCTCTTATTTTACTATATGGGCCGTACTAGGCCCACTTGGAAGGCGAGTTTGTTCTTTTTGCTGCATGGGGCGTGTTTGGTTGTCGAGATTATTACTAAGAAGGCTGTGAAGAATAGGTGGCAATTGCCTAGGCTTCTTGCGACGGTCAAAATTTGGTGGTTGGATTTGTTATGGTCACCGGACTTGTGCTTTTTCTCCCGGAGATGTTAAGAACTAATGCTGATTTAAGAGCTTTTGAGGAGTACGCCGCCGTCGGCGCGTTTGTTAGGGATGTGAGCAGAGCTTTGGGTTTTGCACCGTTAGCCAATGCAACTAGAATTTAGTTTAATGTTGTACTATTAGTTAATTTTAGTTTTTTTTGTTTTGGAAAAAATTCAAATGAATTTCCAAGTAATGTAGGTGCGGTTTCGAGCGGTAATAAATCACCAATTGTACTAGTTCAACATATTGTACTAGTACTTAATTATAGTACTTATGATGCAATCATAATATTTTTTTTGGGTGACATGAAAATACAATCATGATGTTGCAAACATGTTGGAGTAGTTAATATTTAATTATAGTCAAAGATTTCTTAAATATTTATTTGTTGAATAGGACTAAATTTCAAGAATTATTTTCAAATTTCAAGTACATCTTATTGTCATATTAATATTATATAAAATTGGAAAGTATCCGTCCAGTTATTTTCAATATAACTAATGGAACCATAAAGTAAGAGTTTAACTCCATCACCAAATAAAGGCCATTTTCTATTTTATCTACTCAATTATGGAAATGCTAAAAAGGGTACATCACAATTAAAGAAATGCTTCAATCTGCTATCTTTATGAGTGGACAAAGATGCATCCTGCTCCTTTCTCTTTTTTCTTTTCTTGTTTTTCTCTCTTTTTGCTTCATATGATGAAACTTTTTGTTTCTTTTTAATGTAACAAGGTGATTTTGCAATGCATAATATGACTTGATGCGAAGTCTGGTAATATGCATCGATCTGTTCTTAAATTTTGCATGAAATATTGCATACATCCAGTTGGCCATTCTCTAAAATGCAAAATAAATTGAAAGAAAAAAAATTAAGTCACGCAAAGTTTTTTCCTATTAACAAGCTGAAGTGAATGCACATATACAGAACACGAAATGTCCATGAATGGTTCCATTGATTATTCAGGAAAGATGAAACTATTTAATTCATTAAGCCCATTATATATATCACATTGAAAAGAAAGATCTCTTCGAAATTTTACAAACTGAATGATACTACTTAGTAATTTAAAAGGGAAACTAAGAAATGGAGGGAGAAATTGGTAATTTTCTAAGAGTTTGGGCTTTAGTTTTTGCATCAGTATTCTACTGCTATGCTGTGGCTAGAATTGTTGCAAAAGGGTTCATTAGACTGGTCATGTTCTTTCCTGTTGTCCATCTAGACATCTTTGGTTCTCCCTTTCAATCTCACTTCAGTCCATTTAGGATGTCCAACTCTTTTCTTCATTAGTTGGCTTGCCAACTTCAAACTCCTCCTCCTTGCTTTTGGTAATGGCCCATTATCTGAACCATCACTATCTATGGGCCGATTCGTTATTATCGCTTGTTTCCCGGTTAAAGTCCAAGAAAATCAAAACCCGAGCCAACCCAAGAGCGAAAGCCGCCGTTTAAACGGAAGCCCAATAAAGGTAATAGGAGGCCCATTCATCTCCCAAGTACTATAATAATGGCCTAAGAAAGCTTTCATATTTTGCGAACATAAAACATGATTTTAGCATTTTTGATCAGATTAGGTCATTGGAAGAAGCATGTGAATCCAAACATTTTCCAATTTTGCATTTGCATGTATGTTTATATTGGCTTGGATCTCATGCTTGGCATAGTGGCATCAATTGGTCAATTCTTACTAGGGATAGAGCTCGAGATACCATTCAATGCCCCTTATCTCTCCACTTCATTGAAAGATTTTTGGGGGCAAAGATGGAATAGAATGGCTTCCGATATTTTACGGTCGGTCGTATTTGGGCCCATATTCAAGTATTCATCCGTAAAGTGGGCCTTAAGTGGGCCCTAATTCAAGCCTTGCTTGCTACATTTTTGGTTTCGGCCATGATGCATGAGCTTATATTGTACTATTTGGGTCGTACGAGGCCCAAATGTGGTACCACCCTATTCTTCCTCATTCATGGGATTCTTTTGGTGGTTGAGGCCGCATTGAAGAAGAAATTTAATGCTAAATGGGCATTGCCCCAACTGATAACTGGGCCATTAATTTTTGGATTTGTGATCCTGACATTTGTGTGGCTGATATTACCTGAAGTACTCGAGTATGAAGTGGACGCCAGAGCCCTTGAGGAGTACGATGCCTTGGGTCAATTTCTGAAAGATTTGGGCATTTTCTTGAAAGAAAGTTGTTACAATTGTTTTCTTTTTTTTAGTGAAGTTGTTGCAACTTACTCTTATTACATAATTTGAAGCATAATAATATTGTACAAGATTGTGAATAAAATAAAGAAAGAATTAGGGAAATGTGTTCTACTCCCTTGCAACAAGTAAATCCTAATATGTAATCTTGATGTTTTTACTAAATAATTTGCGTTAAAGGCAAACTTTATGTGTGTCCAAATTCAAAAATCGTTACCCAAAAAAAAAAAAGGAAGTTGTACGAGTTATTTGTGAAAAGAAACTTTGTTTGGAAGTTAACGGGGCATTTATGGTAAAAGAAACTTTTGTTAAATAAAAGTTTTACACCAACTCTTTGCTTTTTCCCTTAAATTTCATTTTCATGTTGAAGGAGCAGAATCTGATTATAGTATTGTGCCTATAAGCAAGCAAATTATTGAAATGTTAATATTTTTTATTTTTCTAATGAATATGATATTAATGTGCAGTTGGCACCTTTCTGGTCTAGCATTTACTTTTCACGATTGGTTGCATAATTGTATTTTCAAATCTCACTGTGGTCTGATGTCCACAACTACCCTCGTTCTATCTATGACCACATTATTATTACATAATGATGTAATGGAGAAGTTATGACTTCGTTAAATTATTATATTGTTACAGCATTATTATTACATAATGAAGTAATGGAGAAGGTATGATTTCATTAAATTATTATATTGTTACGATTTAAAATTTATGTTATATAAATATTTAATATTTTAACGGATTATAAAATGTTTCCCAATATATAAAACTACTTTTCTCTAAATCATCTGGACCCGGAGGCCTGAAGGAAGTTTGAAAAATTAGTAAAAGTCGACACTATAATCATTAATTTATTAGTGCTCTCAAAAATAAACTTCACCTGTCATTTTGGAGAACTTTCAAAGTCTATGAGCTACTACTATACGACACAGAAAAACAAACGTGGGGTGGTGTTTATGGTAAATAGATAGTAGTAGTCTTTATTTTTTGATGGACAAGAATTGGATGTCCTACGTACATGTTTGATAAAAATGCTCGTTTAAGGAGGTATTTGATTTATGAGTACGAAAAGAATTAAGAAAATAGTTAATTATAATTTATTTTTTTGAATTTGTACTTTATTTTGTATAAACTCTAAAAATGTATTGTTTACCACTTTTGAAATATTTCATCATATATATAATTATAAAAAGATGATTTGGACATTTACTTTGACATTATTACTCTTCAAATATTTGTAGACAAATTTTATTCTTTTTTATTTCATTTTTAATGATTCCATGTAATATATTGTTATTTCATAAGAATAATAAATAAAAAATTCACATTTTCCTTAATAAAATTATATATTATTTTTCTTTATTTCTAAAACTAAATACTAATAAAGCGAACTTTTACAATACTTGTTCTTTTTTTTTTTTTGTAAGATTTAAACATATTAAAAATAAAATAAGTAAGTAGATTTCTTTTATTTATATAAATGATTTTATTTTTACACATTTTATACATAACAAAAAAATTTGTAAAAAAATTAAAAAACCCTAAAATTTTTTTGTGTATTTTTTTGTCGTACAAAAAAAAAGTACTTATAAAGTTAAAAGATAATTCTTCTTGTACCTTATTATAATTGTGAAATGAAAAAGATATTCTTATATAAGATATATTTTAATTTCTTAAAAATTATTTAGTAATTTATATTTAATATATTTCGTTCACGCAAAATGAAAATGAACACAAAATAGTTGTAAAATCTCCTCTTTGTATTCAGTTTTGCGAATGAACAAATATAATTATAAGTTAATTAAAGAAATTTGATAATTCATAAAATTCTCTTATAGTTTCGAAATAAAAAATAAATAGATATCAAAAGAATGTGTGCAATCATTTGAAATTAATTAAAAGTAGATTAATTTTCAACCAAATTTGTTGGAGGACATTTTTGTCTAAACAAATATCCACATCATCTTTTTATAATTATTTATATGATGGAATATTTTAAGTGGGGCAAAATTTATTTTGTGAGGGTTCAAGGGGTAAAGTGTAAATATAATGTAGGTTCAAGGGGGTAAAGTGTAATTAACCCTTAATAAAAATCAAGATTAATAATACTTATAGATGTTATTTGATTAATTACTATGAGAATTATTTTATGAGAATGAAATTATTATAAAGTAATATATTTTTTTATTCGTCACTTGTGATTTGATTTTCCAATTGATTATCTTATCAATATAATGATACATATTCCTTATTTGAACCAAACAAGTAAGAAGAAATAATATAAATTTATACCGATAATGAAGTTTATGATTTTTATTCTGATTCGAATTATCGCATACAAAACACTAAAATTTTCATTTTGATTTTGATTCTCAAATGCGAATTAAACACCTCCTTAATGTAACTTGCACCATCAACCTCTCTATAATGACAGTCTTTTTTATATTGAAGTCAACAAGCTCATTTTGATGAAAGGATACGTTTCATAAAGATTTGAGAAATCTTTTAAAAAAGGACATTTCAACAGTTAACCTAATACCATTAATCCATTATTAGATCAAAGTGTGTTTAGAATTGAGTAAATCAAATACTTTAGTGTTCTTTTTTCTCATTAACGTAACGAAGAAAGACGTGCATGATTTTTCAAGACTCTTCAACAAAACATCCACGTTTTCGTTAATTTTAATTTGTTTTCTAACAGTTATAGTAGTAAGTTTCCAAATAAAAGCGTACTAATTTTCTCTGTACATATTATAATAGGATTATTTTTTCATACACAGTTAATAGTTGATATAGATATATATACATAGTAACATGTAAAAAATAATTATACGACGTGCACCGATTGATATAAAAATTTTTACACCAACCAAATGAGAAGATCGATCATTCTAATAACAAGAGGTGGTCCTAAAACGGTAATTCTTAAGAGCTGTTTGGTTCACATTTAGAAATTAGAAGTATAAACTTTATTATCGGTATTGATTTATATTATTATTCTTTATTTATTTGATTTAAATAAGAAATGAGTTTAATTATATTGATAAATTAATAAATTTGTAACTCATATTACAAATGAAAAATAAAAATATATATATTTTATAACATTTTTATTCCTATAATAATTAACTAAATAATATTTATGAATAACGTTAATTTTAATTTCCATTCTTTAGCTTCCAAAGGAATCCGTTGAATCCCAATTTCAAAGATTTCAGTCATTGACTGCTTTTCTTCCCCCCTCGAGTTACTTTCTGAGGAGGAATCAAGGTATTGATTACCAGTTGAGAAATCGAGAACTTGACGCTTTTTAAGACCCAATCCATATCCAATTCGGTGGCCTCCTACCTCCTCCTCCAGTTATGATTTATGCTGCAACATTTCATGTCATAAATGTTGACTTCCTCAATAGAAAATTAAAGGAAAAAAAAAAAATGAGATATGTCGGCAATAAAATTATGCAAAAGGCAAATATTTATAGATTTGGTCTTTAATCTCATTTATAAATTCTATAATATGAATTAAATTTTAGATTAATTTATGACATCAACGAATTTAAGTAAAATTTTTGTAAACATTTAAATGTTAAATTTACAAATTTATTAAAAATGAAATTGGATTTAAATATTTGTTTTATCAAAATAAAATACTACTTTCATTTCATTTTATTTCATATAATCAATTTCTAGATAATTTAAAAATAACAATATTTAACCAAATTAATAGAATAATTTTTTTTATTATTCTTCAATTAATACTCAAAATTTGCAGCCCACTTCGATCGTTATGCCAGCTGTTTGAAAATTTGGCACTATTTTCAATTTGTAAATGGAACCTATGCATTCCATTATAAAAAGTACTACGACTCATTTAACACATTCGAAAAAAATTAGTATTTTATATAATATTCAAACAAATAGTACCTGTCCAAACGTGGCGGATTACGACATTGCATGTGCGCGCTGAAAATTGTACAGCATTAGATTAAGCAATACAATTTATCAATTACGAGTAGTATACAAATTATTAATGTTTTTTTTATGATCTTTAAACTATACAAATATATATTTTGTCTTTATTTACAATATTCATCTTTTAAAAATTTTAAAATATCAAGAAAATTTAGTTAAATAATTAAAATACTTTTGGTATTATATTTTAATTTTTATATATTTAAATTTTGATAGTGATATGATAATTATTTAAAAATATGCACAAATAAATTATATAATATTTTAATGTAATCTGTATCAATATATTTCTTGGTTAAATTTTTAAATTTTATTTTATATTATTTCAGATTTTAATGTTTAATTGTGATAGTAGAACATTTCTGACAATAAATGAGACATGATTTTCTGCACATACAAGTCAATATATTTTTTATAAAATTTGTAATTTTTTCGATGTCTTTTAATATTTGACTTAATATGTGCAAATTATGATGTCGGATATAATATGATTCAACAATTTCTTACATTTTCATTCACTAAAGTTCAAAATATTAATATATTATTATATTTTATTTTTTTCTAATTCTTTTATAACTTTCGAAAATCAATTATATAATAAAATAAATAATATATGATATGAAGGGTATTTTAGTTATCTAATTAATTTTTTTTGATATTTTATTTAGGATGAATAATGTGCATGGGGTCAAAGTATATATTTTTATAATTTAAAAAGACAAAATATAATTATTCATATAATTCAAAAGGCATAAAATATAAATTTTTATAATTTAAAATATAAAATATAATTACCTATATAATTCAGCGGCAAAGTATTATTAGCCCTTAAATATACTAGTATGCAGGAAAAAGTATATTACACTATTAACGAGTTCCTGATGTTTTACATATAGTCCACCTAGCCATCAATCATCACTTATCCGTTCTTAAATGAGAAAGTTTTATCTTGGTCAACGAGTACTTTATATATTTAATAATTATTTTGAAATAATTATTTTTTATTTTTTTAAAAAATAGGTGAACGTACTTTTCATTTTTTTTGAAATATAAAGGGTCATTCATTTTAAAAAAATTCATCATCATTAGTAATTGTCACACTATATTATTATTATTTAAAAAAAAAACAAAAATCATCATTTCTTTCTTGATAGTAACTTGAATTTATGACCGATAAGTTATAAAAAAATCGTCTTATCATTTAAATTACACTTCATTCGTCAGTGCATATCTTTTCACACTGAACTGAATTCAAAGCGGTAGTGAATAAGGTCTTGGCGTTGAGATTTGAGAACGTGGAGGCAGATGGCGGCATTGGGAGAGCTGAGGTAAAAGATCATGGCGGTGGCGGCTGCGGCGATGGAGGTGGAGGTGGTGGTAGCGGTATTATCAAGGAGCTATAGAGCTGTAAATTAGTGGGAAATAATTTATGGACTTTTGTGAGGGGTAATTATGACAAAATCAGCTCTGGCAATATCATTTGTTTTTTTCTCAAGAAAACATCCACGTTTTCGTTAATTTCTGATAGTTTTCTAACAGTTATAGTAATAAGTTCCCAAATAATAGCGTACAAAAAATTAATTTTTTTTATATGTATTATAAATAAGATTAATTTTTTATACATTATTAGCAATTGATATAAATATTGCAATATGTGAAAAATAAAACTCAAACAATGATTATACCACTGTGCATTCATTGATATTAAAAAATTTTACACCAACCAAGTGAGAAGATTAATCATCATTCTAATAACAAGAGATGGTCCCAAAATACCAATTCTTAGTTTCCACTTTCCAAAGGAGACCGTTGAATCCGAATTTCGAGGATATGGGGGAAAAAAATACTTTTAAGTCATTGGCTGCTTTCCTACCCACTTGAGTTAATTAGGTCGGATTTATTATAATATCATGAATTTTATATGAATCCATGTAAAAAAAATTTTGAAAATTTGAGATACTCATTATCAAAAAAAATTTTATACGAATCGGATTTAGAATACTTCACATCAACAAGTAATACAATGTCAAATGATATGAAATATTTTAAATTAAAAAATGTATGATACTATATTATAAATTCGATTATATAAATTTTTTTTTTGATGATTAGCTGAGCTGAGTAATCAGGGCTTGATGATCATCTCATGAGATTTAACACAGGAAAAAAAGAAAAATTAACCTCAGGAAGACCCAGTCAAATTCACTGACCTCCACCTCCATCAAGATTGTTATTTTTAAAATTTTTTGTCAATCCCTCCTCCTTCAAGATTTGTACATTTCATGTCATAAATGTTGAGTTCCTCAAAGGAAAAATTAAAATATAAGTAGTATATAAAAAAAAAAAAGTCAGAAATGTCGGCAATAATTATTCAAAATAGTACTTGTAGCTTTATCAAGAACTCAAAAGTACAGAGACATGACATGGTCCATTTTCTTCACATGTAGCAAAACCAAATTGTTTCCTATTACCCAAAAAAAAAACAGAGAGAGATTCCAATTTGCAGCCCCATTTCGTTCAGCCAGCTGCTTGAAAATTTGGCACTTTTTCAAAGGGATCCTAAGCATTCCATCAGAGAAAATAGTATTACTACGCCGTAATTGATTAATTTGTTTGATAGTGTAATTTTATAGTAATAATTAATTAAATAATATTTTTTAATTATTTTATACTCTTCATTTTTTGAAAAATTGGTGAACGTAGATAAAAATTTCCATTCTTTACTCCAAAAACAGGATTTTTATACATTAATTGACAAAAAATACTATACATTATTCAATAATAAATAAAAATTTCCATTCTTTAATCACTATCTCTTAGCCATTGTCTAGGAAAGTTATAATCCAAACAAACCATCTATATATCATTCATTTCTCCATTCTTTAGCCATTAGCTGTTAGAAGAGATCAAAAAATGGAAGGGGAGATTAGCAACTTCATTTTCGTATGGGCAACTGTTTTGTCATCTCTTTGTTACTGTCACACCATGGACAAAATCTTCCCACAAAAGGGGATCCTAAGAAAGCTTGCTATAATCCCAATAGCATGTCTTTTCTTCTATCTCCCTCTCAATCTAACCACCATCCATCTTGGTGGCACCACTTCGTTCTTCGTTGCTTGGCTAGCTAGTTTCAAACTCCTATTATTTGCTTTCAACAAAGGCCCTTTATTTTCCTCCACCAAAAAATCCATCCCATTATCTCGTTTCCTTCCCTTGGCTTGTCTACCTATCAAGTTCCAACATCTCGACCAAACTCCTCCTCATCAAGAATTCACCAAGAAAACCAAAAAATCAGCCCTCAATTATGTCGCCAAGATCGCCCTCTTGGCTTTGTGCATTCGTGTTTATTCACACAAAGAATCCATCCCGCAAAAAGTCATATGGTTCTTTGTGCTATTGCCTGCACATATATTTCATGCTCGAGCTCTTGCTCGCCGTGGTAGCTTTCCTTGCGCGAGGACTAATTGGAATTGAATTGGAACCACAATTCGACGAGCCATATTTGGCTACGTCGCTCCAAGATTTTTGGGGGAGGCGGTGGAATCTCATGGTGTCGAATATTTTACGTCCCACGATTTATGAACCTGTTCGTTCGATTTGTACGAGCTTTTTTGGGAAGAAACGTTGGATTTCGCTTGTTGCAATAGTGGCAACTTTTTTGGTATCCGGAATAATGCACGAGCTGGTTTTTTACAACATAGGAAGATTGAAGCCTACAGGTGAAGTTATGTGCTTCTTTCTCCTTCATGGGGTGTGTTTGGCTGTAGAAATTGTTGTAAAAAGGGAATTTAAAGGAAAGATTTGGATCCCTGGAATTATATCAGGGCCATTAACACTAGCCTTCGTGATCTACACAAGTTTTTGGCTGTTTTTTCCACCGTTTTTGAGGGGCGGAGCAATATCCGAGATTGGAAAGCATGTACAGAATCACTTGCTTTTATTGAGTTCGTAAAGCATCAGCGGCTAATTAGCCCCAACAATCTTACATGTCCACTCCTCTGATTAATTAAGGTATCTATTTTTTGTAGTTCCTAATTAATTAATACATGCTGTCATGTAATACTGTCATTTAATACCAGGCATATATGTTTGAAAAATTCTGATCATCGAAAAGTAACGAAATTTTCTATTTTTCAATCATTTTAATAAATGTTATATTTATTTTTTAATTATCTCAATAAATATTATATCTACTTTTTGATTATTTTAACAAATGTTATACATGCTGGATAATGAGCTAATTACTGTCATTTAATACCAGGCCATATATGTTTGAAAAATTCTTTACTACTATGATTGAAAAGTTTGAATGATAAAATTTTTATTTTTCAATCATTTTAATAAATATCAAATTTTCGGAGTGAGTAATCAATATGTTTATTCAATAGTAATAAGTACTCATTAATTTTGATGTAGTTGTTGCTTTATGCATTAGAATATCATAAATTCACAAGGAAACAACGGAACATAACAGTATATTTATAAAAAGTAATAAAGTGATAAAAATTACTGATATATTATTAAATTTAAAAAAAATAACCAAAATTCGAATGATCATTTAAAATCAAGGAAAAATAATTTAATATAATTTTTAAATTTAACAAATAATTTTAAATTTATAATCTTGAAATCATTTTTCACAAAATAATATTTTGGGAGTTTGCAATGTGCACTGGCTTTGTGTGGCATTTTTAGGCTATTAATTTTCTTAAAAGACAAGAGGAGAATGCAATAAAAGGAAAATGTCATGGCGAAGCACGTGACCAATCTTGATGGTGGTGGAGGTCAGTGAATTTGACTGGTGCAATAAAAGGAAAATGTCATGCGAAGCACGTGACCAATTCACGTCCGGTGCTCAAGCTACAAAGTGGAGCCAACAGCAAATTAATTGCAATGTCTATTGGCTTCATTAGGAACGAGGAGTATGTATAATATATATAAATTATGTTTCATTTTAATTGGTATATAAAGAGATTTTATGTATAATATGTATAAATTAAATATTAATAGAATTAGTATGTAGGAGCTTTTATATAGATTTATTAGAGAATATTTTAGATAATTTATATATAGTAAATATTGTTAATTAAAACAATTAGCATACAAAGGTAATTACTTAATATAAAGTAGCAATTAAGATAATTACATATTAATTAAATATTTACCTACCATACCTATTTAAGTATCTTAACGGATATTGTGGTTTCTTGAAAAAATTTTGAATGGACTGAATTCATGACACAATATTATAAATTTTTTAATTTATATTAAGCTATCTAAAATGATGTGAGGTAAAATAAAATAAAATAAAATGACCTTTTATGGACCTATCGATTCATATAAGAATTTTTAGTGAATTGTTGCTTCTCCCTAAGTTATGGGAATTAGAACGAGCTATCAGTGTAGATTATAATAGTCCTGCGCAGATCGCAGACCCACAGCCACAAATCGAGAAATGTTCAAATTTTTTCTAATCTTTTGATAATTAACCCAAAAAAAAAAAAATGTTAAGTTGTAGATATCACGGGTGGCTTTGCTCTATTTTAAGGACTGGCTCGTGTTAAATTTGTTCAAATCATAACAAAAAACAAACACTGACAAAAATAATAGTACTAAAATATCATGGGTAGGTGCTTGAGGTTTTCTTTTAGCTTTAACTATTAATCTAGGATTTGTGTTTCTGCATGATGCATGAATCTCGTGTTTCTTGATTTCTTACATGATTCTCATATTTCTGGACAATTGGAATTCCCAAAAAGATCTACCTAATTTCTTCTTGATTAAGCTCAGTCCTCAAATTCACTTCTTACACAAAGAAAAGAATAAACAAAAATTGTCATGTCCATCAAGGAAAGGAAAATAAAGTAAAAAATATTTAGATAAATTTTAATTTTAACCTTTTATCTTTAAATTTTATGATTAAAATTTATTTTTATAAATATCTCATATATTTGTAAGATTTAATTCACGTTACCGAGTCTACAAATAGAATTAAAAACTTATCTCAGTGTTTGCCAAATAGAATACTTCAATTGCCACAGCTATTTTTATTTACATGTCCAATTTGCTCATCCAATCAATCATCACATAACATATAAAATTCACTCACAGCCACGCAGCGCACACAGTCACACGGAACAAAAATTCTTATACAATCTTCGCCGCCCAAAACTAATAAGAAAAATTTGGATTTGGTTTGCACAAAACGAAAAAATCTTTTTTTTTTTGGATGGATTTTGGGCCGATTTTGGTGATGAAAAGTTTGGATCGATCTGAAGCCGGAAATTTGTTACCTTCGCCGGTAACAGTCTCCTGTCTTTGCCATTGCCATACCATTTACTAATGTCTTGTTCGTAAATAGTATAATAGAACTAGGGGACATGGTGAAAAAATAACAAAAATAAAAGATGCTCAATAAAATTAAATACAATTCAGTCTGAGATTTAAATGATTTGAACTTAGTATGGCTCAAGGTCAATTTACAATTAAATAGAGTTTAATTTTTAAGTTCAAACTCAATTTACTTTAATTAAAAATTCAATTCACTATTTTTCGGATCAAACGAGTTGAGTTCGAACTGATCCAACTCAATTGAGAGTCCTACCTACATGTTCGGGCTCTAACATTTTGATAATAAAATCATCTGTACATAGCAATGCACAAAAAATAAGCAAAGAAAAATTAAATGTTGCAAAAAATTATTGTCATTATTCTAAAAAATATAAACATTATGCAATCAGACATGAGACAATTGTTTAGCCCTTCCTTAGTGCTTTGCACCCTACTACCCTAGTATATACAGAAATAGGGGTGTTTAAATTCTACCCAATCCAAATGAATTTGGTACTAAATAAATTGGGTTTTCAAGTTTGGAATTAGTTAAGTTGTTATTCGATTTTAGTAGGGTTAATAGAAAACCGGGACTTTCTCCTGGCGAGTAAAGGATCAAATTTTCCGCAAACTCACGTGAAGCGTTTCATTCGGCGCCAAAACAAAGAAAGCAGACATCTTTTCTACAATAACAGGATGCAGCAGGGTTTGTCACGTGACATTAGCATACATTATATCGGTGATATCATCCGACAACGTATAGTATGTATGTATATGTTGTCAGAATCTTCATCTTATTTTTTCGATCTTACGATTTTATAATTTAAATTTACAAATTTAATATCAATTTTAGAGGTAGAATCATTATTATAGGTAGAGAAATTGTTATATGGATCGAGCATGGATCTCTTAGTCCATGTTAAGCCACGTTACCATTTAGAATGAGGTGAAGTGACTTAACATGAACCAACTAAGAGGTGCATGACATATGTCCATATAAGAATTTTCCTTATAGGTAAAAGTTAGCTGGGGAATTAAAATCTTGTAATTTATGTTTATATTAACTAACTTAAGTTAGTATTTACAATTTTTCATTCAAATACTATATTTCATAAATTTAGAGTATTCATATTATTTTATTTTAGTTTTTAATCAAAGAACAACATTGAATTTGCAAATGTATAACTTTTTTATATTATGAGTATATAATGTCAAATATTGTAAATTTAAGTTAAAGAAACTTATTTTGTGATTAATATTAAAAAGATTTTCATATTGATTTGTATAAGTTTTCATAGGATATTAGCTTTAAAATAAATAAAAATTGTATTTTTTTACGTTTTTTATAGGATCTTATGATCTTATGATATTAACTATGATAATGTAACACTCAAAACAATCTCATATAAGATTTCGATTCTACAAAACTTGCCTATATAACCTCTTCAATGACTACAAGATTCACAGGCCTGGCCGTAGATCAAATCCACTTAAATATTTCTCCAAAATTGAAATAAGAATTATAACTCCACTATAAATAATTGTTTGGTTTAAATTAGAATAAGTTAAAATATATTACTAATAAATTAATTAATTTGAAACCAAGTTATAAATGAAGAACAAAAATAATTATTTTTAACACTTTCATTTTAATAGTGTGCTCAACAAAATAAAACACTTATACGTGTATCATTAAATGTGATTATTTTTTCTAGCCATCATACGGTCATATTCATAACCCAAACACCCCTAAAATTTATCGGCTTAAACGAGGAGATGAAGAAATTGAGCAATCCAAGAAAAAGACTAGTTTCAAGGTCGTTAAATTTTTGCACTAGCATTAACTGCTGCTGCTGCAAACTAATGGAATTCAAGAATGAACACTGGGAGTGGGAAGCTGTCCAATCCACAATTTCATTATTGTGTTCACATTAATTTTATTTGCAGCAGCAATCGTACTAGTATAAAAGGGTCAAGCTGCAAAGAGATCAACCAAATTTTCTTAGAGGTAGATGGAAATGAAAGGGAGAATAATCAAGCTTTCCAAAACAGGTAGAGTTGCGTGCATGCTAATGCTGCTGCTGCTGCTGATACTTTCGGAAGTGGCCTTGCCCTCACTAGCTTGCTCTGCGGATACAAGTAACTGTGGTCAGTGCATAGCTAATCGTATGAAGTTCAACTGCCCCGGATGTGTGTCCATCATGCGTTGCATGGCCAAGTGTTTGTGGGGTGGAACTTCTCGTACCAAGTGTCTGAAGAAATGCGATTGTAATTCTGATTAAAAGTTCCAAAGCTTGCTGATTGCAAACAATGCTTATCACAGTGCAAATGCATCTGCTCTGCCTAGACATATTTTCTGTTCAACAAGAATAATGCAGAGATGCCTTTTGCCTTTTACAACTTATTAGAAATACGTTTTGCTTGTTATTCTCCCTATCCGTAGTACTCGGGGCCAATTTATTCAAGCAGCTATACAACAACCAAAAGCAAACAACAATACACTTGACTATTTATGCATTTAGCAATCACAGAACAATTTATATAGTGAGGAACTGATAAATTACTTATTTAGTTCATTCACATAATTTTAGGTTGCGCATGGTACATAAACTGAAGGGAGAATAGGTTTAAAGTAAGCACTGCCTAATCCATCCTCCAAGAAGCATGCAAAAATATGGAGGTAGTCAAGATAATTCAGAGATTCTGTGAAGTATCCATGTCCTCAAGTTGTTGATGGAAGAATCTTTCCAGAGCATGTCCCAAAACCAACAGTATAACCATTCCCCTGTTTGGCAAAAATCAAAGTCTCGTGTCATCTCTAGCCAAGTTGCTAATTTAGGATGTCACACGAGTAGAAAACATTTTTATTTTACAAAGAAAATAAAAGAGGACATAAGTTCTATGAATTTCATCATGTTTTACAAGGTTAAAATTGATGGTGATATAATGCTTCAACAATTGGACCACGAACTATCTCCTCAAAATTTTGGTTTCCTCAAAATTTTGGTTGCCTCAAAGATATATGAAGGTTCTGTCTAGATGATCTCTGAATGATAACTAGGTTCTGAACAGATAGATAATAGAAGGAAACCTGAATATTCTCAATACAATGCCCTAAGATACTCAAAGAAGCACAAAAGTGACATAATAGCACCTTAACCTTTAAGAAGCACATCATGAAAGCTGCAAGATACTAAATTGTCAAGTTCTCATCCTAATTTAAGAAAATGAAGGACGAATATTAGCCCTTAATTTATTTTACCACTTTGTAAACTACCGCGATAATTTCCAGTTTAGATTTTGCGAGCCATGACTCAAACTGGAAGAAAGAATTAATTAAATGTAAAATGATGTAACTTTCAAGTGCAATGATAAACAGAAAAATACACCACAAAGCAAATTTCCAACTTCTAGCTATCAGTTTGTTTTAAGCCTTATGAGTTAAGACAGTCAACTAATTGATACTAAATGTCAAAGTACCTTTTTTTCCCTTTATTTTTGAAGCAAGGCAAGTATTGTAAGTATTGTTAGACTAAATAATTAAATCAGAGAGAATGCTAGGAAAAAACAGAACATAGGAGTAGAAAAATCAATACTGTGAACCTTGGAAAAACCAGTAAAAACCACTTCATCTCCATCTTCTAGAAATCTACGGGTAGTTCCACCTAAAGATACCGGGTTTTGACCATTCCAGGTTAACTCCAGCAAGCATCCAAGAGATTCTGGTTCCTGTAGAGAAATAAGTGCATGAATGCAGTTTAGCGATAAAGCACAAGCAGCTGTCATCTAAGATTAGAAGAATAATCTTAGTTCACAGTGGGGAGCACTAAATCTTACAGGTCCACTAATTGTGCCAGTTCCAAGCAGATCACCAGACCTTAGGTTGCAACCGTTGATAGTATGGTGTGCAAGTTGTTGGGTAATTGTCCAGTATCTGTGCACAAAGAAACTTCAATCACTCATTTACAATATCAAAATCCTATAAAATTACCAAAATAAAGGCAAGCCTTCCTCGCTGACCATTATGCTTATAATTATTCACATCCGTCTCTTTTTGGCAGCAATTACTCTTTTTCAATTTTATGTGGGAGTTGGACTGTTTTTGTACACTATACAAAGTTAAGGTAATTAACACATTGCACAATAATGCTCAATAAAGCATATGAATGATATCCAACGACCTATCAACAAGAATTCAGTCTACAAGCATAAAAGACATCTTCATCCATAGTAAATTGATTGGGCAATTAAAGAATTTATCAAATTAAACTGAAGGCTGCAAGAATACTTACAAGTGATTGAAGTCTACTTTTTGTGATCACAAAGGAATCTTCTTGTCCAGCAGGTTTAACATGTACCTTGCATTGTGATAAGATAAAAATGAATACTTTTAGCACATGAAGAACCTCTTATTTCCTCCTGTTCTTCTGTTTCTGTTTCTTTTTCTATGATATAGAAGAATATATAGGAGAAATAAAATAATGTTCCCATAACAAATATAAAAATAAAAAAAATAAAAAAAACCATGCTCAGAAAGACCTCTGTTTCAAAGGACTAAAGAGAAGCAAACATACCTCCAAAGAAATGTCATAATTTTTGGAGGTCTTCTCAGCAAGATATGGCAAAGGAGGAGGATTCTGCAATAAAGCTACATTAGTGCTTTACACAGGGATGAATCCCTAGTGCTCCAAAGTTATGGAGAAGGTAAGATACCTGTGTTGGAGCATCACAAGCGAAGGGATCTAGAGCATCTAAGGTCACAATCCAAGGAGATAATGTCGTACCTAGAAAAGGACATGACAAAAAAGAAGATAACAAATGTCAGAATGATTACAGAATGTGCAACATTTCACTGGACTGAGAAATAATGCAATCATAAAGAAGCAGACTTTCAATTTTAAGCATTTCTAGCATATCTAAACAGAAATTTAAGTGATAAAAAGCAAAAGGAAGAGGGTAGCTCACCAAAACTTTTTCCAAGAAAAGGACCTAGAGGAACATATTCCCATGCCTGAATATCTCTTGCTGTTGAGATAGCTCGTATTAATTGGGCATCAACAAATAATTAAAGAAATTTAAACTATAAATGAAGTTAAGCATTCACACATACCACTCCAATCATTCATCAAAACAAGTCCAAAGATATGATCCGCAGCCTTGTTAACATCAATCGGTTTTCCTAATTCATTCCCAGGGCCAACCACAGCAGCCTTGATCAAACAAAGAATAAAAACAAGGTAAAAGAAATTGAAATGAGTCAGATTGGCACCCCGCAAGGAAGCCATTTCAATTTGAGAATAATGGAGATTTAAAAAAAAATGGCGAAAGAGTTAAAACGAGAATCCATTTTAGCATCTTCCATTGTAAATAATAGAAGCATTTTTCACATAATAAAATGCTAGCTTTTCTACCATTCACATAACCTTTCCGGTATGTAACCCAAATGTTTGATTCAAAATAAGAGAAAAAATTCATCTACCATTCACATGTACCTTTCCAGTATGTAACCCAAATGTTTGATTCAAAATAAGAGAAAAAATTCATCTACCATTCACATGTACGTTATACAAAAGCTTACCATTTCTAGTTCAAAATCCAACTTTCGAGAGGGTCCAAAATATGGTGGTGAGTTGCCACTAGGATGAGCCTGTCCTCTGGATGCAATATGAAACATAAAAGAGTATAGTAGGTTTAAAATCAAAAGAAAGACAAAGCTATTTCCATGAAATAATGTTCATATATTTGAAAATAGTTATTTCTAATGATAATATTTCTGAATAATGTGGCTTAATGCGCATATTACTGCAGAAATGAATATGAAAACTTCTGCTGAAATTGGCAGATAAAGACAAGGACAGTTCTTAGGTCTAATAGACCATGACTAATTTACAAGATCCATGCTTAGGCAGTGTTTAATCTAAAATTTTACAAATCTCTCAAATGAATCCAGCTTTCATCAACTCTATCTGTATAAGAAGCAAAGACGGATATTCATATCATTACCTTGGCCTAATAATATCTGTGCCAGAGATGACAATGGAAGATGCTCTCCCATGATATGCAATTGGAAGTTGGAACCTGGAGAAAAAAAATACAAAATTCCTGAGAAATAAAAACATAAGCAATATTTGAAGAAGAGTGAGATGGCAGTTCCTTTCTCTTGCATTTTATTTTTCTACTATTATTTTGGCTCAAAAATTTTGAGGAAGAACACATTGTCTTGACAAAATTCAGATGTTGTTATACCAGTTAGGGTTGATTGGGTTCTCTGGGCCTCGAAATATGAGCCCACAATTCTTAGCATGATGCATAGACGAGAAGAAGTCCGTAGATTAGTCTCCAATTGCAATAGGAAGAAGCATCTGCACCTTGTCCTAAAGCATCAAAAAACAAAAATCTGTTATAGGAACACTAAACTGAAGCAATTCACAAGTGAAGGCATATCCTACCATTGGAACCAGAGCCTTTGACCTCAAACTTGCATTGTCACGCAAGGTTGGTTCATTAGCTGCAATAAGAAATAGCAGATTCTTAAAATCACAGTGATAGCAAATAACTCTACTTAACTCCAAAAGTCCTTATAAGTTATAGTACTTCTTCCTCAAATCAATACCTACATTTTGCTTCCGACCAAATAAGACTCTAAATAGATGAAATCAATTATGAAACAATAAAACATCAACATTCAAAAATTAAAAATAAAAAGTATACCTGACAATAGCTTCTGCAACGTAGCACGAGCTTCTTTCCACGCAGGTCGCCCCAACTCCAGAAACTTATTGAGATTAGGCTGTCAGACAAGAGAATCAAATATCACTAATCACTCCTACCCTCCTAGTACTTAACCATGAATCCACATTCCCTATAAACTATGAGAAACATCAATTCCACTTTTGCACTTCATTAGAAAGAAGATTAAAACAAACAAGTGTTACATGGATCACGCAGTACTACGGGTATGCAATACGGGACTTTCCCTGGTATGTGGTATGGAGATGTAGGCTCAAATGGCTTGCTATTTTAGGATCAAAATTCGTATTTAGGATCGTTATTTAGGCTTAGAATTGAATAATTAAAAAATTATAAGTACTGATAAGTAATAAGTTTAACTACATTAAATCGTTGTATCCCTATCCGTAAAAAAGAGGTTGACAAGTACTGAAATTCTTGTTTGTATTATTTCTATTCCTTATATGACTTATTCTCACTCTGTCTTACAACTCTTTAGAACGCTAAAAGAAGTTCATAAGTACAAAACTTCTTGTTTCTATTATAGACTCTTACTCTCCCTCTCCCTTATAACTCTTATGGAACACTAAAAGTTGTAGCTTTCTAGATATTTAGGAATGCACATTCCTGGAATGCTGATCGCAGAGAGAAATGAGCAATCCATGTAACACTGAAATAAACACCCATGAATTCAAAAACAGCTTCCTTGGCCTCAACAACCAACAGTCACAATTCCACCATATATGACCTCACAAGACCATAGTACACTCTCGAGCAATCACTGTATGCATTGCTTTCCAATTGGTCCACTCCCCATTTTATGTATGAGCAATTACTTCAAAAAGGCCTCCTGACATTAGAGAAGTTAATCGTACCAATACGGACGGAAATGTGTAAAAAAGATATGATGGCCTTTGAAATCAACATGAGAATATAGTACATGACAGAGTGCAAAATGATACATGACTAATACGGCAGACCTTACCTAGTTATAATTACTAATGCTTGGTGGTTGTATATATTTCCAGTAATCCCAATACAGTCAGTCACTCAACATTGTATACCTTCCTTTCCTCAATTGGCCCTCTCCCCTTTACCAAAAGGTCTAAGATTGTGAAAAGAAAAAAGCAAGATTCGAGAGGTTGGTTAAACTAAAGGGTAGAGAAACATCGAAAAAGACAACACACGACAACACAACACAAGAAATTAACGAGGATATAGTCCATGACAGAGCACACGAGGACGATCGAGTGCAGTCTTCACCCAGTCTTTAACCAGTAATAAGTACTAAGGTCAAGTTGTTGTTGAATATATTTCCAGTAATTTTATCACCTTGATCAAAGATTATTACTATATATATATTTTTTTTTTTGTGCAAAAAAAAGGTACCGAATTGAAATAAAAAATTGGACCTGATTGAAGCAATCGGAGTTTTTGAGAAAGGGTCCATCGAAAAGGGAGGCGGAGGCGACGACGGAGAGGTCCAAGACGTGGTTGCCAATAGCGACGCCGGGCCTGGCAGCGGAAGTGGGTTGAGGCTTGAAAACGCCAAAGGGGAGATTCTCAATTGGGAAGTGAGAGTCCGGTGGGACTTGTACGAATCTACTTAAGAGAACCCATTCGGAAATTTGCACTAAGAGCGACGTCGTATTACGATTCCGATGAAAACCAGCCAGTAGACTGCTCCGGCCAACTATATGCAGAGTACTGTACGAGGAGAACGCAGGATGACTATTGCTATTTATAGCAAAACGAAGAGTGGTTGTTGGAGTAAATTTTGTAGATATCCGACTTTGCCTTCTTTTTTTTTTGCTTTCTTCTTCTTTGAAACCAATACTCCTGTTAACATTTTTGGATAATGATAAGCATTAAATATTGAGAAATTCTAAAATTCATTTTAAAAATTTATATAATATAAAATTTTAAATTACATGATATTTTATTATTCAAACATTTATTCTAGAATAAGACAATAATTTCTTAAACTAGATTTTAATATGATATTCTACTATTTAAATATTTAAAGTATAAAGAAATAATTTCTAAGATGAATGATAAAATTTTACATAAATATTATGTAAGGTTTAAATTAAATTCACATCACATTATCGAGAACATATACTATCACAATTGATAAATAAACATTTTTCACTCGATAGTACTAATAAAAAATACATCAATAGACTCGATTTTTAACTGTCTCATATACTGAGACAAATTTAGTTTTTAATCTGAAGTACATGTGTAGAACCTGTTTTGACCTTAATTGCGGGTCAGGTCGTATAACGGGAATTAAATTATATAAAATAAAATCATGAAAAATATTTAAATAGATCTGATTTTTGACCTTACTTATAAATTATGTAATTAAGATTAAATTTTAAAAAAATTTGATTAAATATTAAAAAATCTTACTTATATGAGTTGATGTGATAAATTATCTAAAATTTAATTCACACCATACCATCTATAAATAAGGTCAAAAACCGAATCAACATAAATTTTTACCTTTCTATATATATAATGAGTGGGAGATTTATCCATGTGTGGTGCTGGTAAAGCGACTTGGTTGTAATTCCTTGTAATCACATGGTCTCTTATAAGATAGGTACCATATACGCTAAATTACTACATCTACTATATAATGCTTCAATATCTTTGGTATAATTTTTTTTTTAATTTTTGGTATAATTTTTTTTATCTATTCCTAGTTTTAGATTTACAACATTTCCTTCTTCCTACTATTTAATAACTTCTTCCAATTCATCATAAAATTACACACAAATATCTAATTTAATTATATTTTTATATTTGCCTATTTAAACAAAATATTAATACAATTTTACACACATGGAATGTGAAATAATCTCCCTCCATTCCTTCCTTCCTAATTCAATAACTGTTATTTCTTTTGTTTTTTGTCCAAACTTTGATCATAATATTTCTGTGATAGGTAACATCCACAAAATCGTCCTTTATGCGCGGCTTCAACATATTGCCTCCGTAATTTCATGTCTCAGTAAGGTGGTGTGACTAATTTACATTTACCTTTAACTACCATGCCTTTCAAGCAATAATTAGTTGATCTTCGTAAATTTGTGAGAGAAAATTACAAAAAAGGTTAAAAATTGTGTATAAATAATATTATTGTAAAATATTTATTTGCTAAAAAAATTAATAGAATTGCTAAAACAAAAAAGTTAAAAAAAAAAGAATTTAAAACACAATGCTGATTCTTTCACACATTAGTTTCATCCCAAAACCTTTTTTTCCCCCATTTGTAACACTAAGTACTTAGCTAAATACACACGGCAGACCAGCAAATTTGGATTTTGACATAATCCCCACCAAGGGCTTCTGGAGTATTTAAAGAAAGAAAAAAAAAATTGAATGAAGAAATCTTGTGCAATGAATTCTGAAAATCATTTGGTATCAATTTGTGCTCTTACTTACCCACAACAGGTCGATCACTCTAAAATGATTAATTTGTACAATATCAGGTGAATACATATTAAAAATGGTATATGAAAGATTAATTCAGACTTAAAATTTGATTGGTAGTTGAAAAAAGTAACTTTATTTTTTCAAAAAACAAGAACCCATTTTACTAAATACAAGTACTATATTTGATTGAGTTGTTAGAAAATCTTTTTAAACTGTTTTTTCTTGAATTTTGATATTATCTCCTACAAGTAACAATAATATATACTATATATTTCTTTTAACAGATGATGATAAAGATGAATAGATGATGATGAAGGTTCCTACCAATCATTCAATTTCCTCATGGGTTGGTCTTTGTGGGCAACTTCTCTTTGGCTACTTTGTTTCGTGAGTTTCACCAAATCCAGTTGGTATACTTGGCTTTGACCTTTGAGGGAACAAAAAGACAATAGAAATAAAGGAACCAAAAATTTAGGTTAGCCCAAATTAGTTATTGAATTAATCTTTATAAGAGACATTGACGGTATAAAAAATTGAGTGTTGATACATATTATAGGCATAAAAATAAAGTTTAAAATTTAAATAATATACATATATCATGTATTCACACTTGATGGTATAAAAATTTACATTGACAATATATATTACATTAACTTTTAGTTTTATTTATTCATATTTGATTATTAAGAGTAAGAATCGTTGAATTTCCTTCTTAATTATCTGAATCAACATGATGACAGTGTATAAAGTTATTTTGAATTTTTCTTCTTATATGCAATAGAAGATAGGCAAACGACAGACGCAAGTTTTTGATAAAACTGCTTCAATCGCTCTCAATAACAACACACGATAGTTTTAACATTAATTGATGTCTTCAATTCTTTTTTTTATTTTATTTTATCAGAAGACAAAAATAAATAAAAAAATTGATGTCTTCAATTCAACTATCTGATTTTTTTTTTTTTTTTTTTGTTCTACAAAATTTGGGATGGCCGAGTTAAATACGATTATGAACCGTTCGATTTTGGGTGTGTTCGGTTATATTAAAAATATTTTTAGAAAATTATTTTTGAGAAATTTTTTTAGTATCAAATATTGAAAAATATTTTTTAATTTTTCTTCAGGCTGAAAATAAATTTATGAAAATTTTAAATATAAGCTATTTTTTGGATAATTCAAGAGTGACATTAAATTTTAAATAAGTACTTTATAATTTTATTTCTTAAATTTATTTTCATTTTCAATTCTAAAATATTCGTTTTCTCTTAATTTTCATGGATCCCATAGTAATATAATTATTATTATGCATATTTTACTATTACAAATACTTATTGTTTAATAACACAATTAATTTTGTTCGAAATTAAACAATTATTATAATGTAATAGTATACATCTAGATCTTATATAAGAGACAGGTATAATGGTATATGTTAAAAATTTTTATTTCCAAATATTTTTATTTTATCAACCGAACACCGTAAAATTGTATAAAAAATAGACTTTTCATCCCAAGAAAATATTTTTATTCCAACCGAACATACCCTTTTGTGTAAACAACACTTTTCAAAATCAATTTACGTGAAAAAAATTATATTAAACCATATTTTAAATATTACTTAATCACAAATTTAGAACCAATTTTAATATATTAAACATAAACATATACCATTATACAAATGGTCTAGGCCTTTTAATGAGATTGATCTTAAAATTTAATTGGCCCAAGTTCGGCCATTCTCGTAGTGGGCCAAACTAGGCTTAACCCTGCCCAGGTCATAGACAATAATCAAATGTCCCCATGGCACCGGCCCACATAAATTTTTGCATGACCCAATCCAGACCCACTGCTTCAACAACCCCAGTCTTCCAAACTATGGCAGTCTGTAACTGACGAATCAAATAACTTGACACTAGATTTTTTTTTTTTTTTTTTTTCAAATGGATAACATTTTAATTTAATCTATTTATAAGAAAAAAATTTAATTGGACATTATAAAAGAATAGGAGGGAGAGAAGAGTCTTTATATTAGGCAAACATGTTTTGACACGTATCTGAATTTCTACCGCAAACAAAAGAATGTCTTATGGGCGTTTCTTGGCCAATTCCGCTTCGTGATGCTAGTTGACACTATATTAAATTTAACCAAGTGATTGGACACCAACAATTAAACTCAACTCAATAAAAATTTATTTTAAACTTAGCTTATTACTAATAATCAAATCATAAATAAGATTGGGAAAAGAGTTAGGTATACATGATTTTTGACTCCACTTGTAGATTGTGGTGTGGATTAAATATTATGAAATTTATGATACATAAGTTGATGTAAGTAATATTTTATAAGATGTAATATTGACCGTAAGATCTATGTGTGAAGTCAAAAATCAAGTTTATATAAGTTTTTTCCAATAAGATTTAGTGTTTATTAAATTTTAATTCGACTAAAACATTATCCAACTCAAACTCATCTTATGCTGTTTGAGTTCGACAAGCCAATTTGAATGTAAATAAGTTCACAAAAATTATATAATTTGTACGAGTAATATTATATATTTTAAATATTTATAAATTTTAAAATATAAGAAGTGTATTTAATTTTAGGGAAGTTCATTTTAATGCGTCGATTCGAGAAATCTATTTGTCTAGTTATCTTGACTCAAAAAGAGTCGTTAGTCTATCTTGTCTCATATCCGAACTTGTGAGTATTATTGGGTCAAATATTATATAACTAGATCAGATAGTGAGTAGTGAATTTGTTATATGACAGTACTTAATTTGATTCATTTACATGAAATTTTGTAATATTACTTTTTATGCCAGTTAATATTAATGGGTATTTTCTCATTGACTTTTTATTTATATGGGTATTTGTGTAACTATTAATTAATTTTTTACTTTTTAATTTTTTTATGCTAAAAAATAAGACAAATGAATAGACGGGTATTCGAATTAAAAAAAAAGTACTCTAATAGTCGAATTGCAACTAACATTTGTAAATGAAAAAAGAGACCTTTCAAATTTCCCACCCCCATCCTTTGCAATTCAAAACCCTAAAATCTTCTCTTCTTTCCCAATTCTCAATTATTTACCGTAATAATCCAACGTTAATGCGAAGAATACAAATTCGATAATCACAAACAATAATTCTAACACATCCCAAAAAAAAAAAAAAAAATTCAGCTGATAATTTTTTTGATAAATTGAAGATGTCGATAGATTTGATATTGAAGCCGTCGTGCAGCGGCTGCGGGTCCACGGCGGAGCTGTACGGCAGCACCTGCAAACACTTGACCTTGTGCATCACCTGTGGGAAGACCATGGCGTGCACGACGTAGATAAGAGAATCGTGCTAAATGCTACGAGTGCGGAACCCCCATCACTCGCTTGATTCGCGTACGTTTTTCTTCTCACTCTCTCCACCGATATATATCTGCTTATATTTCAATTATTTTTATTTAATAAATTTATAAAATTTTTACTTGAACTTCTCCATTTTTTTTTTTAATAGTTGGGATGTACTTGATAGTTAATGAGGAATATATTGTACTTTTAATCGATGGATATTGTATTTTGAGGGATTTGGAAGCAAGAATATGGAATAAGTAAAGGAGAGATGTGAAAGATTTTCTTTTGTTTGGGATTGACTGAGTATTTCGACTTGATCTTTTGAGTTGCTATTATCGAATGAGTTCGGAAATGGTAGTTTTTGGTTTCCCTAAAGTAGACAAATTTGGAGCGGCAAAATTATACTACTAATGCAGCTACTTGTTAATATTTTAAAACTAGAGTTAATGGAATTTAATGTGAAACATTTTGCGAGTCATGTCACGTTCTAAGAGTTATATATTACCTTACTGAGTGAGATTTGAGACTTGTAATAGGAAATAAGTAGTAAAGGTCACACTTTTAAATGAACTTATGGCCAATTAAATAGTGTAGGGGCTCTAGTCGTTCCGGTTTGTGTTCACTTTGTTTGAATGATGATTGTCTTGTCTCAACTAAAGTATGGTGTAAAAGAACGTTTTAGGTAAGTATATTTACAGTCAATGTACATGAAGCTGGCTGTTATGAAAGTTTTAATTTTTTCACCCCCTGGAATTTGAGGCTAAAATTTCTTTATGTCATTTTTATCCTCTTCAGGAATATAGCGTGCGGACTTGTTCCAGTAATGACAAGAACTACTTCATTGGCAGATTCGTAACTGGCTTACCGAACTTTTCCAAACAGAAAAGTGAGAATAAGTGGTCTTTGCAGAAAGAAGGCTTGCTGGGGCGCCAAGTTACTGATTCCTTGCGGGTATTTTTGTTATTAGTATAAATGCTTTTTTCTTCTTCAGCCTCTACCTTTGAGGACTCTTTGCTTTATTTTACTGATTTCCATATGCTGTTCCATGAAAGTTAAGTTTTGACTTTATATTGGTCACTGCAGCCAGAAATTTTTGGAGTTTTTCATGTGTATCTAAAATCGTGAAAAGAAGTGATTGAATCCTTAAATTTTCACTAAGACCTGCTGCTAGTTTTTGAATTCATTAAATAGATTCTTATTTTTTAGTTATGATGTTAAATTTATGTTTATTTGTGAGAGTGTATTTAACATTTTTGTGTGTCGAGGTTGGGGGCAAGGAGCAGTCACTAATATATTAGTTTGTGTTTTATTGCCTATTCTTCACATTTTCTTATGGAAAATCTCTATTATTTTTAGCTCTGAGTTAGATAAGAATGCATAGGTGTTCCATGACATTGGAATATAGATAGGTTAATTTCCATTACTCTTTGCTTCCCCCCCCCCCCCAAAAGGACTGTTCTGGCGTGATTATCTTTGTGCTTTTAGTCCTCAGGAAAGCCTGATGTTTGTTTGGCTTGCAACTGTTGAACATTTTGGTTTTAATGTTGCCCCTGGCTTACCATTTTTTAGTTTTCTTGTGCAGGAGAAATACAAGAACAAACCTTGGCTGCTGGAGGATGAAACAGGAACTCAGTATCACGGTCAACTTGAGGGTGCACAATCAGCCACATATTATCTCTTAATGCTTCAGGGAAGAGAATTTGTTGCTATTCCTGCAGGTTCATGGTATGCATGATGTAGAAACCATTTTATGTTCTTTATAGCTTATGCGTCTTATATGCCATCATACTACCTGTGTTTCTATCCTTACCTGTTAAATGCTGCATTTGGCTTTATGCATGCATAACGACCTCGATCTCAGGTACAATTTCAACAAAGTTGCACAATATAAGCAACTTACTCTAGAAGAGGCAGAAGAGAAGATGAAAAACAGACGGAAAACTGCAGATGGGTACCAACGATGGATGATGAAAGCAGCAAATAATGGAGCAGCCGCATTTGGTGAAGTTGAAAAAATTGATGTTGACAAGGAAGTTGGAGCTGGCGGTGGAAGGGGACGCAAGAAAACTGCGGGTGATGACGAAGAAGCTAATGCATCAGATAGGGGTGAGGAAGACGAAGTGGAAGAGGCAGCAAGGAAAAATAGGCTGGGACTCAATAAAAAAGATGGTGATGATGATGAAGAAGGTCCAAGAGGAGGTGATCTTGATCTTGATGATGATGATATTGAAAAGGGTAAGCTTATATCTCTCTGATAATATGCATTGCATTGCTTGCATTTGACTATTGGGCACCTTTAGTTCTTTGTTCATGCTATATCTCATTATATCTTAAAGGATCTCAGAATGAGTCTATTCAGGCTAGTAGCGATAAGCTGTTTGTCACTTTGTTGTTTGGTCTAGTAATTTATATTTTCTCACTAATTGCTTGCCTCTTTTCCTATTTAGTTAGTTCTGAATGCTTAACATGTCTATAGTAATTTCTTGTTGAAAATCCTCCACAAGAAGGGTTTGGATGATGCATTTTTCCTATTTTGCACCTTGAGCTTCGCATGTTGCTATCAATCGGCAATTAATGACAGGGGCGTGAAATATTATTACTTGTACATTCCGGAACTTCCTAAGTAATGAGGTTGTGATATTTTTCAAACATAGTGTGTCTGTTTTAGTGGTCCTATTTTTTTTTAACCCCCTCAAACTGCCTCTTTACTATTTAATTTCTCAAGGAGAGATTTGAATTTTGAGCTAAGCATTTGTGTTTTCATTTTTGTATGTACATATGTATCTTCTCTAGGTGATGATTGGGAGCATGAAGAAATCTTTACTGATGATGATGAGACTCTTTATAATCAACCCGAGGAGCGTGAAGATTTGGCCCCTGAAATTCCTGCTCCTCCTGAAATTAAGCAGGTTTATTATGTCTGAATTTCCTTTTGAATGGTTTAGTTGTAATGCTGAAGATTATCTTCTACTGCTCACTAATGCATCTTGTGTGAGGCCTGCAGTTTATGCCTCTATGGGATGCATGTAAATATTGTGCATCCAAGTGTTTAAATTGCTGTAGGAATGGATACATTAGAAATTTTGGGAGGTGGAATAAATAGAATGACACATATCTAATATAGTGTAGAGAGGCACTGGTAATGCCGCTATAGAAAGCTGTTATTGAGACTGCATGTTGAAAAATCTTTAAATATAAATTCCTATAGGTGAAAGCGTCATTTGCTGTTCTTGAGTACCCTTTTGTGAGTGGCTTGTACACTTTTTACTGAGCTTTTGGTTGTATTGTAAGGGGTTTCTTTTTTTATTTTTGTATTCAACATGCTTCTTTTTGTACTCTTTAGCTCTTCTTCTTGATGATTGTGTGATGAATTTTGTGCGCAGGATGACGAGGATGAGAATGAAGGTGATGAAGAGGAGGGAGAAGGGCTAAGCAAATCTGGAAAGGAGTTGAAGAAATTGCTTGGGCGAGCTAATGGGCTGAATGATTCAGATCCAGAGGATGAAGATGATGATGATGACGATGACGATGTAAGTTATTGTATTGGTTTGTCATTAGTTCTAGCTGTTTGGTTTTTATCAGCTTCACCCATTTTATTGAATACCAAATGATGGGGGAATGCTTTTGTTTCTATAAAAAACTTAGTTCACAGAACCTCCAGAGTTCTTTCTGTTGTATTCTTGCTTAATATCTCTTATGCCATGATGTTATTGTCCTTTTTCTTTTCCTGATCATGGAGGTAAATGGGTAACTTGATCATGAGTTTGGCATCTTTTCTTCATGAACTTGATGATCACAAAGTTCCTGTGTTTCAATTATTTCCAGATGGAAGATGATATGTATCCTGTGTTAGCTCCTAAACAGAAGGAAACTCTTAAAGAAGAACCAACTGAGAACATCAGTCCACTAAAAGCAGCTGCTTCTGGACCTACTCGGGGAACTCCTCCTACTTCAAAGTCTGCAAAGGGGACAAGAAAAATGAATGGTGAAGAAGCAAAAGCAACAAATGGGACCCCTCTTAAAAAAGTCAAATCTGAAAATGTAAATAGACAGATGCATTTGGTTATCATGTTGTATTTATGTAATTCCACTATAAATTGGTATTTATGTAATTCCAATATATGAATGCTAATCTGTGATAGGCATTACCATTGGTTTCAACTATATTTTATTTTTTTCCAGGAGGTTAAGCCTGTCAAAAATGAGAGTACTTCTGGCACAAAGAGTACTGTGAATCCAAAAGTTGCATCACAACAGCCATCTTCGAAAACAGGGTCAACATCTTCTTCTGGTCCAGTCACTGAAGATGAGATAAGGGCTGTTCTATTGCAGAAGGCGCCTGTGACTACCCAGGATCTTGTTGCCAAATTTAAATCTAGACTCAAAACAAAAGAGGTACTGTATTTTTGTTTTCTTGCAAAGTTCGCTGCAGTATTTCTGGTCTACAATTTTGCTATTGAGCCCCAACTGTAGAGTTCCCTCAATATGTGTATTCATGGATGGAGTATTAAATGCAAAATGAGAGAGTTGAAGTCGGGATTTCTAGACGCATGAAGAGATGGAAGAGGGCAATAAATTACAGAAAATAAGCTAACTGCACCTGAGGATTAGGTCACCTAGAGGAGTTCTTTTGTGAGTAGAATAGAAAAGGTTGTGGAATTTTGAAATCAAAGTAGTTGTTTTCTGTGTGACATCAATTCTGTAGGATTTTATATTACCTGCCTTTCCCAGTTGAAGCTTCCTGAATAGTTTACAAAATATATATGGCTTACTGAAGGCCCATTTTGTTATACAGTATATTGGTCAACGTTTTAGTTATATTGGAGTGTGCAAAACATGGATCATGTAGTATATTTCTGATATTTTGGAGCATCTGATAGGGGTTTTTGGGTAGCAGCTGATTTAAGCATTGCTGGTTTGTACTTTATCTGGGGGTAATTGAGGGATGTAGAATGTAATAGTGCAACGTAGAAGATGTAACAGAATTGCTATGGAACAAGAACTCTCTTAATCTTGCTTTTACCATTAGATCATTTTCATATGTTATACTGCTGCATTACGAATTCCTATGATGCAGGACAAGGATGCCTTTGCAGCTATATTAAGGAGGATTTCCAAGATACAGAAGACAAGTGGGTCGAACTATGTAGTGCTGAGGGATAGGTGAGTTCTTGAAAACTTTACCGTTTTTCCTCATGTACAATACCCCATAGGTGCTGGAATTCCTTTAAGAGAGAAATTGAGAAGAGAAGAAACTCATGTAAAATTGTGTGTCTGAAAACCATTTAACATGTGGCAAATGTAGAGATTGAATGGACATCAAGCAAGATTTCTTCTTTTGCCAGTTGAGTTATTGTTGAATTATAACTTGACATCAGTGCCCTAACATGAACTTTGCTATCCTGTGAATTTCTTGTTTAGCGAGGGTTCTCAAGCGGGAGGTGTTTGTAATACTATGCTGTAGTTCTTTAATTGTTAACCAGATCTTGTCTTGTGTGTCGAATATTGTCTTAAGATCGTCGCCTTTTGCCCCATAAGTAAAATGTTGCTCTTCCTGATTGAGTTCATTGCACATTGTTCTCTTGGTTTATGGTACTACGTAACTGTGTTTTGATCTGTTTTCGGTCAACAATTTTCAGTAAAGCCATATCACTGTTAATTACAAGTCACAATCATTCTAGGAGATAAGAAAAAAAGCACCTTTGTATCACAAAGTGATATTCCCTTTCCTTTTCCTTCTTTTCAGATAAATAACTAGTGTCAATCTGCATCTTCTTTTGGCCTCGGACAACTATTCAAATTCTCTCACAATATCATTTCACTTTCAAGTGGGTAGTTCTCAAATTTAGGTCTTCTATTTCTGAAAGCAGACACGTCATAATAATTGAATCATTACCAAGTACAAGACACCATAACCTTCAATACATATATGCCTCACAAAGCCAACATATCCAAAATAAAATAGTAGTATAAAAACTCCAGGAAGACAGCACAACATAAATAGGGCAGCTCTAGCAGAATAAGAAACAATACAAGTTATCTGGGCTACCCTATATGCCCATATAGGACAGTGCCAATGCAACAAATAATGCAATAAAAGACAGCTCAGTGAAGTGTGGTGAAGCAGATGGGGTTGTTGGAGCAGCTGCAAGTATCTCATTTTTCACTTGAGGCTGCACATTGACAGGTAGCTTCAATCCATTCTTGCAATTCTCCGAGTTGCCACTTGTGAAGAATCTGACTCCCTCACTGTCAAGAGAAACCTTGTCTAACCCTTTGGTGTACATTCTGATGGGATTGGAGAGATCACACGAATAGAACTCTTCAGATGTTTGCAGCTCCATGATGCTCTCTTCGGTTACTGGGTAGGCAAACCCTGTGTAGTTTTGTACAATAAATTGCAGTGTAACATGTAGTTACATTCATGGACTGAAATAGACATTAAAAATTTTTTACACTTACAAAATAAGTGATCTACCCTCTAACACGCTTATGGTTATTAAGAGTCACAAATATTAGATGCATGGAATATATGAATACCTGGCATCTAAACCTAGAAACTAGAAAACTAACATAACTTAGAGACTCCTTGTGTTTGGGCATTGTCTTATATGGATTAGATGTGTTCATTTTGACTTCCAACCTAAAAAATTCGTTCTTCAGTTCATTTGAAATAGTAAAAATATTTTCAATTTTTTCGACAGATTTTTAGATTAACTTATTTTTTCAATTTTTTTTTTTAAAACTTGTAATTTTTCATATATATATATATCATAGAAAATAATATATCGTGTCCTATTTATAGCTCTAATTATAAAATAGGACTGTAGCACCTCATGGAGATAGAGGCCAAACCCTATTATCACAACTCACAAGGCCACCAATTCTTAGATATTACTCTTAAGTTACTTAATTTACTGGAAACTCACAATGTTATCATAATTTTATTATTTAAAGCAACGAACTACGAGTTAATTAGTACTGTATCATATCTAAAATCTATGAGCACAAAGATCAAGCAGCCACCAAACTAAAATAAGATGAAGCATGAATTGTAGAGCTAACATAATCTAGCGTCAACTTTACAACAACTAAAACCAGAAGGTTATTTGATGATAAAAAAATTTCCAACTACTTCCTCCTACAGAATCTGTTTTGTCATAGTACCTTTTATTTTTTTACACAAAAAAAAAAAAACGAAGAAATAGAGCACTTTTTATTTTGAGATGATAGTTTATTATATTAGTAGTAAATAACAATACCATTAATGAATCAGTACACTGTATTATAATTTTACTTATATTAAGCACTTAATAGAAAACAACAGTTTTCTTGTTTAATTTCTAATGTAAGGGTAATTTAGACATGCTGAACAATAAATTGACTTTATAAAACTTTGTACCTCACACTTGAATAACAAAATAAAAGAGCAATGGAGGGAGTACTATATAGAGTAAATTTTTCTAGAATAAACGAGAGACAAATAAAATTACGATTATTCCCTATTATAATAAAAGGTGTTGGAAATAAACTAATAAAAATGAGGGGAAAAAATACACACATACCACTTAAATAAAGAAAAAATCTAATTATAATTAACCTTTGAAATTTAACATAGAGAAATAAGTAATATATATAATCTTTCATTTTAACTCCTTATTTTTTTTTAGACATAATCTAAACTTAAACAAATACACTAGTTCTACCAAAGTGCATAATTAAAAAAAATAAAAATTCTTATGCGAATTCGATCAACAGCTTCATTTGTTGAATTTGTAGTTAAACTAGTGCAATACCATCACTTTTTATATCAGTCTGCATTATTAAATTTATATAACTTTTATTTTAATCACAAATTTCACAAGTAAAACTGTAAACCGAATTAAGAATTTCACATAATAACTTAGCACCATCAACATAATGAAGGGAGGAAGAAAGGGGCGGTGTGCTTACAGATTTTATCACCAACCCTGAAGACTCTGCCTGTAAACCAAGAAACAAGATCAGTAGAAGGTGCCCAACCTTTATCATCCCCGACCACATGGTGCACTTGAGCAACTGCCCTTTTCCCTCCAATGCCCAAAGAGAAAAGAACCACAACCACTAACATGGTCATTAGCAACTTCTTCATCATTTGTGCCATAATAAAAGCAAAAACTTAATCTGTTTGTGCTTCTCTTGTAGCTACTCAGTCCTAAATGGGGGAAAAAAAGGCTAGTGGTTGTGTGCCCAAAAATAGAGAAAGATATAGTGGAAGTAGAAGTGAAGCAAAGGTAGATTAATAATATTCGTTTGGAACTTTGGATATATGACCACGGTATTCATATAGAAGTGACAACATTATTAATGTGTCACTAGATTCGCGAAATAAGAAACGAAATCTGATTAAATATCTAAAATCAGGAATTGGTGATTTAATATATTTTTATCACGTTAATTAATTTTGACAAATAATCGTGAACTTTTAGTTTTATAAATCATTTTCGATATATGGCCTCCCAATGCGCCTCGTGAATTTGTCTAGTATCTGCCAATATAACTCCATTTCCTGGTGGTTTCTCGTTATTATAAGACGAACAGCGAAGGACCTATAGGTGTGACTGGTGAGTTTGGTTATGGAATATGATGGATCTCTCGTATTTAACCCTATTCATGATTTGTTCTTTCTTGTGAAAAGTCTTTTAACTCTCTTACCAAAATATTTATCTGTTTTCTTTGGAAGAAACTGTATATTTGTTAAAAAAAGAAAGGGGTATGCTGATTTTGGAGAATCTAACATAAATAATGGTCATTTTTTTTATTAATTTTTTTAAAATTCCCTCTCCCACTTAGAATCTCTTCCTGGCCAACCCCTCCCACCTTAAAAATAAAAATAAAGGATAAAAAGGAATAATTTTTTTTATATTAGGTATATGCCGCGCGCGTATATATATATTAAATAATACACGGTGATGTAACAAAATTTATATAACCAGAATTTAAATCACATGATTCAATATGATGCCATGAATCGAGTTGAGTTATTGTAATGAGAAATCGTTTTTAATCTAATTGATCGACTCTCTAAAAGATACATATACACCTATATTTAATTACATTTATAACCATTTATTTGCCTTATGTGTGGTAATTATAAAGAAATATATGGATATTTTTGTCTTTCTACATAATTAGAAAATTCAATAAGAGACACATTAACAAATATGAGAATCAATATATCCATCTTGGCAAAATATATAATCTACGATAGTCCTTAATGTTTAAATTGAAGTTTAATTCCCTAAATTTTATCACTGTCAATTAAATTTTGTATATCGTATTTTGCCAAAATTTTCATTTGGAATTTAGAAATGAAATTCCAACCTTAGCCTGTTAAAGCTCAAAAACATTATACTCAAGCTCGGTTGTCTTGGATTCGAGAAGCAAGTTTTAATTAAGCATTGCTAGTGACAATGTTATTGAGTTTATTGAGTTGTTCATTGATTCTATAATTTGTTTCGGGGTAGGACGAGCCGTCATTCATTTTGGTCGAGCCTTACATGATTTTTTATTTATTTATTTATTTATTTATTTATTTTTTAAATTCACCTCTCCTTTCTGCTCTCTTATGATTTGAAACAATAACTATTAAATCATAAAATACGCGTTTTACTGCTTAAATTATATTTTGTTCTCGGCCTCACATGGAAAGTTACTGCCTCATGGTTATGGGTTATGAGCATTAACCCAAACTTGCTTGACATGGAAGGTTACTGCCTCATGGTTATGAGGTATAATTCATTAACCCAAAATTGCCTCAAATTTAGCATTATTTTTTTGAAGAAACATTATAAAGTTATAGCATAGCATAGTTACTAAATTCGGTCCGACCGATTATTAAAATGTTAATAATAGATTGATGAGATGATCAAACAAGAAAGTTATCCGTTAGCTTTTCAATCACTGACGATTGAATTAGGAAAATCGAATACTTGGACGGTTCAATCACGAGTCAATGGATTGTTGGATAAAATGACGATAGAAAATGTTATCCGTTGACTTTTCAACAACTAACGATTGAATCAGGAAAATCGGAGCACACTTCAACCACGGGTCAATGAATTGTTGGATAAAATGGCAGTTAAAAATGATGTGTGTTAGATAAAATGGGCTTGGAATGTAAAAAATATTGGATTGACCACTAGACCTCTTGCTAAGCGCCTAGCTCTACCATCAGTCCACATCTATGGACATTAAGAGTTTTGTCTTTTATATATTTAAACTCTTTTTCTCCATTTTTTTTGAACACCCTCATCTTTTAAAAAATAACTAAGTTTTTTTTTTCTTTTTCTTATACGTGTCTTGACATAAGAAACATATTATTATTATTTTTTAAAAACAACAAAGTACTTTAAGAAACATTAGATGACTTAAACTTTGTAAATGAAATATATTTTTGAAAAAATTGAGGCAAAAAAAAACATCTTTTATGAAAATACAATATTATAAAAAAAGTCATTTAAAAAATAATGAATATGTATTTGTTCATATTAAATTACAAGTAAAAAAAAAACTTAAAATTAACTATTATTTTGAATATAGTTAATTGTAACTTTTGCTAAATTATTACAGATTCATTTATATTTAATTAAAAAAATTCATGCAACATATTTTATTAATATTTTAATATTATATGTTATGTATCTAAAAATTTCAAATTAATATATATTATTAATAAAGCAGTATATTTTAGTGATTTGTGAGTTAAACCAATAACTTATCGATTGGATTAATAATCTCTTAACCCACCTCCTCTTCCCAATTCCGCTCCGAATTGGATTTACTAACTATACAGCGGAGCATACTACCAATAATTTATGCTTTTGGACTAGTAGTGCAAAGCTGCTTCTGATAAAGTCTTGATCCGGACAAAGAAAAGCTAATCCCGTTGATGCATACCATGTTATGGACCAAGGAATATGTTGCTGTTATATACATATCGACTTATATTTATTTACATATTTTAATTTGTAACCAACGTCACATAGTAGAGTTGGTTAAAAAATATTTCATAAGACATAGTAGAATTGATTAAAAAATATTTCATAAGACATTTTTTGCTGTAAGATTTAAGAACCTTATCAAATATGTTAAATTAAAATATTGTCAATTTAAAAAAAAAATTTTTGAAAAAAAAAAATACGGCAAAGACTAAAGATAAAAGCTAATCCATCCACATGGCTAACAAATGGACAGCGTTACATTGCCGTTCGATATTATTTTAATTAATACATTATGCATATATGAAGCTCTTTTTTTTTTTTTTAATTTTTTAAAAAGAAAATTTACAATCGAGTTTTAGTTATCTATTAGTTTATAATAAATATATTATAAACGTTTTATCATCTGAATTGCAATTCATTATTAACCATCATTATATGCCTACCTCATTTCCAGAGCTTGAATGTTCCCAATCAAAAATAAGAAGTCCAAAGCCATTAATCATTTCCAAAACCTCAAGATTCAGCAGCCACTTCCATCTTCAAATTATGGACAAAACAGCTGGAAGAATTTGGCCAATGAACTCTACAAGGCATCCTATATATACTTCAGAGTTTACACCATTTCAATTATTTTTGCAATCAATTAAGAAGAGTTTGCATGGTTTCATAAACATAAAAAGGATAAATTCAAACTAATGTGAAATCTTTTCTGAAGCAGAAGATGTAATCATTCTTCTTCAGATTCATCTTTTGGTGTATAATATATGTATATATCAGCTTCTTCAGGCACCTTAAAACTCACCTTCTTTTTAACCTTCCCACTTCCACTTCTACTAACTGAACTCACTGATGACAATTCATGAACAAGATCACCATATTCTTCATAATCTTCATCAATTCTCCCTAATCTATCCGCCCCTGAAAAACTCCTTCTTGGGGTGAAGAATTCTTGATTTGTATCAGGAGAACTCGAAGAAGGATAAACCCTCTTAGGCAAATGCTTAAAGATTTGTATTTCGCCTCCCACAATGCGCGGATGAGCATTTAAGTTGGGAGAAGCCAATAGACAGTCCTCAAGAGTGCTACATTCTACCTTTCTATATATGTTCTTCTGAACTGATGAGGATCCAAGAAGGATGTTATGATCGCGGCCAGGAATAACCTTCTCTGCCTGGGTTTCCTGTGTCATTGGCTGGCTCAAAGAACAGAAGTGAGGTACAGCAGAGTAATCCCCCCATAATATGATCTTCAGGAAGAAATAATATAGTATCTTACAAGAATATC